>JAVIWC010003328.1:0-10499 GCA_031894815.1 Creontiades dilutus | reverse complement strand
TTCCCTATTTTGGTTTTTTCGGGTCTGAACACAAATCTGGCCCTTTTTCGATAAAACCTTCCTTCTGGTTTTTTTCCATGGTTATTTTCTGCGTTTTTTCATCAAAATTGCTCAAAAATTAACTCTGTTTAATCGCTTTCAAACCTACTCTCTAAGGGGTTTTTCGGGGTGCTGAACACGAATCTGAAGTCCTTTTTTCGATAAAACGCTTCCTTCATGGTTATTTTCGCGTTTTTTCATCAAAATTGCTCAAAAATTAACTCTGTTTAATCGCTTTCAAACCTACTCTCTAAGGGGTTTTTCGGGGTGCTGAACACGAATCTGAAGTCCTTTTTTCGATAAAACGCTTCCTTCATGGTTATTTTCGCGTTTTTTCATCAAAATTGCTCAAAAATAAACTCTGTTTAATCGCTTTCAAACCTACTCTCTAAGGGGTTTTTCGGGGTGCTGAACACGAATCTGAAGTCCTTTTTTCGATAAAACGCTTCCTTCATGGTTATTTTCGCGTTTTTTCATCAAAATTGCTCAAAAATTAACTCTGTTTAATCGCTTTCAAACCTACTCTCTAAGGGGTTTTTCGGGGTGCTGAACACGAATCTGAAGTCCTTTTTCGATAAAACGCTTCCTTCATGGTTATTTTCGCGTTTTTTCATCAAAATTGCTCAAAAATAAACTCTGTTTAATCGCTTTCAAACCTACTCTCTAAGGGGTTTTTCGGGGTGCTGAACACGAATCTGAAGTCCTTTTTTCGATAAAACGCTTCCTTCATGGTTATTTTCGCGTTTTTTCATCAAAATTGCTCAAAAATAAACTCTGTTTAATCGCTTTCAAACCTACTCTCTAAGGGGTTTTTCGGGGTGCTGAACACGAATCTGAAGTCCTTTTTTCGATAAAACGCTTCCTTCATGGTTATTTTCGCGTTTTTTCATCAAAATTGCTCAAAAATAAACTCTGTTTAATCGCTTTCAAACCTACTCTCTAAGGGGTTTTTCGGGGTGCTGAACACGAATCTGAAGTCCTTTTTTCGATAAAACGCTTCCTTCATGGTTATTTTCGCGTTTTTTCATCAAAATTGCTCAAAAATTAACTCTGTTTAATCGCTTTCAAACCTACTCTCTAAGGGGTTTTTCGGGGTGCTGAACACGAATCTGAAGTCCTTTTTTCGATAAAACGCTTCCTTCATGGTTATTTTCGCGTTTTTTCATCAAAATTGCTCAAAAATAAACTCTGTTTAATCGCTTTCAAACCTACTCTCTAAGGGGTTTTTCGGGGTGCTGAACACGAATCTGAAGTCCTTTTTTCGATAAAACGCTTCCTTCATGGTTATTTTCGCGTTTTTTCATCAAAATTGCTCAAAAATAAACTCTGTTTAATCGCTTTCAAACCTACTCTCTAAGGGGTTTTTCGGGGTGCTGAACACGAATCTGAAGTCCTTTTTCGATAAAACGCTTCCTTCATGGTTATTTTCGCGTTTTTTCATCAAAATTGCTCAAAAATAAACTCTGTTTAATCGCTTTCAAACCTACTCTCTAAGGGGTTTTTCGGGGTGCTGAACACGAATCTGAAGTCCTTTTTTCGATAAAACGCTTCCTTCATGGTTATTTTCGCGTTTTTTCATCAAAATTGCTCAAAAATAAACTCTGTTTAATCGCTTTCAAACCTACTCTCTAAGGGGTTTTTCGGGGTGCTGAACACGAATCTGAAGTCCTTTTTTCGATAAAACGCTTCCTTCATGGTTATTTTCGCGTTTTTTCATCAAAATTGCTCAAAAATAAACTCTGTTTAATCGCTTTCAAACCTACTCTCTAAGGGGTTTTTCGGGGTGCTGAACACGAATCTGAAGTCCTTTTTTCGATAAAACGCTTCCTTCATGGTTATTTTCGCGTTTTTTCATCAAAATTGCTCAAAAATTAAACTCTGTTTAATCGCTTCAAACCTACTCTCTAAGGGGTTTTTCGGGGTGCTGAACACGAATCTGAAGTCCTTTTTTCGATAAAACGCTTCCTTCATGGTTATTTTCGCGTTTTTTCATCAAAATTGCTCAAAAATAAACTCTGTTTAATCGCTTTCAAACCTACTCTCTAAGGGGTTTTTCGGGGTGCTGAACACGAATCTGAAGTCCTTTTTTCGATAAAACGCTTCCTTCATGGTTATTTTCGCGTTTTTTCATCAAAATTGCTCAAAAATAAACTCTGTTTAATCGCTTTCAAACCTACTCTCTAAGGGGTTTTTCGGGGTGCTGAACACGAATCTGAAGTCCTTTTTCGATAAAACGCTTCCTTCATGGTTATTTTCGCGTTTTTTCATCAAAATTGCTCAAAAATAAACTCTGTTTAATCGCTTTCAAACCTACTCTCTAAGGGGTTTTTCGGGGTGCTGAACACGAATCTGAAGTCCTTTTTTCGATAAAACGCTTCCTTCATGGTTATTTTCGCGTTTTTTCATCAAAATTGCTCAAAAATAAACTCTGTTTAATCGCTTTCAAACCTACTCTCTAAGGGGTTTTTCGGGGTGCTGAACACGAATCTGAAGTCCTTTTTTCGATAAAACGCTTCCTTCATGGTTATTTTCGCGTTTTTTCATCAAAATTGCTCAAAAATAAACTCTGTTTAATCGCTTTCAAACCTACTCTCTAAGGGGTTTTTCGGGGTGCTGAACACGAATCTGAAGTCCTTTTTTCGATAAAACGCTTCCTTCATGGTTATTTTCGCGTTTTTTCATCAAAATTGCTCAAAAATAAACTCTGTTTAATCGCTTTCAAACCTACTCTCTAAGGGGTTTTTCGGGGTGCTGAACACGAATCTGAAGTCCTTTTTCGATAAAACGCTTCCTTCATGGTTATTTTCGCGTTTTTTCATCAAAATTGCTCAAAAATAAACTCTGTTTAATCGCTTTCAAACCTACTCTCTAAGGGGTTTTTCGGGGTGCTGAACACGAATCTGAAGTCCTTTTTCGATAAAACGCTTCCTTCATGGTTATTTTCGCGTTTTTTCATCAAAATTGCTCAAAAATAAACTCTGTTTAATCGCTTTCAAACCTACTCTCTAAGGGGTTTTTCGGGGTGCTGAACACGAATCTGAAGTCCTTTTTTCGATAAAACGCTTCCTTCATGGTTATTTTCGCGTTTTTTCATCAAAATTGCTCAAAAATTAAACTCTGTTTAATCGCTTTCAAACCTACTCTCTAAGGGGTTTTTCGGGGTGCTGAACACGAATCTGAAGTCCTTTTTCGATAAAACGCTTCCTTCATGGTTATTTTCGCGTTTTTTCATCAAAATTGCTCAAAAATAAACTCTGTTTAATCGCTTTCAAACCTACTCTCTAAGGGGTTTTTCGGGGTGCTGAACACGAATCTGAAGTCCTTTTTTCGATAAAACGCTTCCTTCATGGTTATTTTCGCGTTTTTTCATCAAAATTGCTCAAAAATAAACTCTGTTTAATCGCTTTCAAACCTACTCTCTAAGGGGTTTTTCGGGGTGCTGAACACGAATCTGAAGTCCTTTTTTCGATAAAACGCTTCCTTCATGGTTATTTTCGCGTTTTTTCATCAAAATTGCTCAAAAATAAACTCTGTTTAATCGCTTTCAAACCTACTCTCTAAGGGGTTTTTCGGGGTGCTGAACACGAATCTGAAGTCCTTTTTTCGATAAAACGCTTCCTTCATGGTTATTTTCGCGTTTTTTCATCAAAATTGCTCAAAAATAAACTCTGTTTAATCGCTTTCAAACCTACTCTCTAAGGGGTTTTTCGGGGTGCTGAACACGAATCTGAAGTCCTTTTTTCGATAAAACGCTTCCTTCATGGTTATTTTCGCGTTTTTTCATCAAAATTGCTCAAAAATAAACTCTGTTTAATCGCTTTCAAACCTACTCTCTAAGGGGTTTTTCGGGGTGCTGAACACGAATCTGAAGTCCTTTTTTCGATAAAACGCTTCCTTCATGGTTATTTTCGCGTTTTTTCATCAAAATTGCTCAAAAATAAACTCTGTTTAATCGCTTTCAAACCTACTCTCTAAGGGGTTTTTCGGGGTGCTGAACACGAATCTGAAGTCCTTTTTTCGATAAAACGCTTCCTTCATGGTTATTTTCGCGTTTTTTCATCAAAATTGCTCAAAAATAAACTCTGTTTAATCGCTTTCAAACCTACTCTCTAAGGGGTTTTTCGGGGTGCTGAACACGAATCTGAAGTCCTTTTTTCGATAAAACGCTTCCTTCATGGTTATTTTCGCGTTTTTTCATCAAAATTGCTCAAAAATAAACTCTGTTTAATCGCTTTCAAACCTACTCTCTAAGGGGTTTTTCGGGGTGCTGAACACGAATCTGAAGTCCTTTTTTCGATAAAACGCTTCCTTCATGGTTATTTTCGCGTTTTTTCATCAAAATTGCTCAAAAATAAACTCTGTTTAATCGCTTTCAAACCTACTCTCTAAGGGGTTTTTCGGGGTGCTGAACACGAATCTGAAGTCCTTTTTTCGATAAAACGCTTCCTTCATGGTTATTTTCGCGTTTTTTCATCAAAATTGCTCAAAAATAAACTCTGTTTAATCGCTTTCAAACCTACTCTCTAAGGGGTTTTTCGGGGTGCTGAACACGAATCTGAAGTCCTTTTTTCGATAAAACGCTTCCTTCATGGTTATTTTCGCGTTTTTTCATCAAAATTGCTCAAAAATAAACTCTGTTTAATCGCTTTCAAACCTACTCTCTAAGGGGTTTTTCGGGGTGCTGAACACGAATCTGAAGTCCTTTTTTCGATAAAACGCTTCCTTCATGGTTATTTTCGCGTTTTTTCATCAAAATTGCTCAAAAATAAACTCTGTTTAATCGCTTTCAAACCTACTCTCTAAGGGGTTTTTCGGGGTGCTGAACACGAATCTGAAGTCCTTTTTTCGATAAAACGCTTCCTTCATGGTTATTTTCGCGTTTTTTCATCAAAATTGCTCAAAAATAAACTCTGTTTAATCGCTTTCAAACCTACTCTCTAAGGGGTTTTTCGGGGTGCTGAACACGAATCTGAAGTCCTTTTTTCGATAAAACGCTTCCTTCATGGTTATTTTCGCGTTTTTTCATCAAAATTGCTCAAAAATAAACTCTGTTTAATCGCTTTCAAACCTACTCTCTAAGGGGTTTTTCGGGGTGCTGAACACGAATCTGAAGTCCTTTTTTCGATAAAACGCTTCCTTCATGGTTATTTTCGCGTTTTTTCATCAAAATTGCTCAAAAATAAACTCTGTTTAATCGCTTTCAAACCTACTCTCTAAGGGGTTTTTCGGGGTGCTGAACACGAATCTGAAGTCCTTTTTTCGATAAAACGCTTCCTTCATGGTTATTTTCGCGTTTTTTCATCAAAATTGCTCAAAAATAAACTCTGTTTAATCGCTTTCAAACCTACTCTCTAAGGGGTTTTTCGGGGTGCTGAACACGAATCTGAAGTCCTTTTTTCGATAAAACGCTTCCTTCATGGTTATTTTCGCGTTTTTTCATCAAAATTGCTCAAAAATAAACTCTGTTTAATCGCTTTCAAACCTACTCTCTAAGGGGTTTTTCGGGGTGCTGAACACGAATCTGAAGTCCTTTTTTCGATAAAACGCTTCCTTCATGGTTATTTTCGCGTTTTTTCATCAAAATTGCTCAAAAATAAACTCTGTTTAATCGCTTTCAAACCTACTCTCTAAGGGGTTTTTCGGGGTGCTGAACACGAATCTGAAGTCCTTTTTTCGATAAAACGCTTCCTTCATGGTTATTTTCGCGTTTTTTCATCAAAATTGCTCAAAAATAAACTCTGTTTAATCGCTTTCAAACCTACTCTCTAAGGGGTTTTTCGGGGTGCTGAACACGAATCTGAAGTCCTTTTTTCGATAAAACGCTTCCTTCATGGTTATTTTCGCGTTTTTTCATCAAAATTGCTCAAAAATAAACTCTGTTTAATCGCTTTCAAACCTACTCTCTAAGGGGTTTTTCGGGGTGCTGAACACGAATCTGAAGTCCTTTTTTCGATAAAACGCTTCCTTCATGGTTATTTTCGCGTTTTTTCATCAAAATTGCTCAAAAATAAACTCTGTTTAATCGCTTTCAAACCTACTCTCTAAGGGGTTTTTCGGGGTGCTGAACACGAATCTGAAGTCCTTTTTTCGATAAAACGCTTCCTTCATGGTTATTTTCGCGTTTTTTCATCAAAATTGCTCAAAAATAAACTCTGTTTAATCGCTTTCAAACCTACTCTCTAAGGGGTTTTTCGGGGTGCTGAACACGAATCTGAAGTCCTTTTTTCGATAAAACGCTTCCTTCATGGTTATTTTCGCGTTTTTTCATCAAAATTGCTCAAAAATAAACTCTGTTTAATCGCTTTCAAACCTACTCTCTAAGGGGTTTTTCGGGGTGCTGAACACGAATCTGAAGTCCTTTTTTCGATAAAACGCTTCCTTCATGGTTATTTTCGCGTTTTTTCATCAAAATTGCTCAAAAATAAACTCTGTTTAATCGCTTTCAAACCTACTCTCTAAGGGGTTTTTCGGGGTGCTGAACACGAATCTGAAGTCCTTTTTTCGATAAAACGCTTCCTTCATGGTTATTTTCGCGTTTTTTCATCAAAATTGCTCAAAAATAAACTCTGTTTAATCGCTTTCAAACCTACTCTCTAAGGGGTTTTTCGGGGTGCTGAACACGAATCTGAAGTCCTTTTTTCGATAAAACGCTTCCTTCATGGTTATTTTCGCGTTTTTTCATCAAAATTGCTCAAAAATAAACTCTGTTTAATCGCTTTCAAACCTACTCTCTAAGGGGTTTTTCGGGGTGCTGAACACGAATCTGAAGTCCTTTTTTCGATAAAACGCTTCCTTCATGGTTATTTTCGCGTTTTTTCATCAAAATTGCTCAAAAATAAACTCTGTTTAATCGCTTTCAAACCTACTCTCTAAGGGGTTTTTCGGGGTGCTGAACACGAATCTGAAGTCCTTTTTTCGATAAAACGCTTCCTTCATGGTTATTTTCGCGTTTTTTCATCAAAATTGCTCAAAAATAAACTCTGTTTAATCGCTTTCAAACCTACTCTCTAAGGGGTTTTTCGGGGTGCTGAACACGAATCTGAAGTCCTTTTTTCGATAAAACGCTTCCTTCATGGTTATTTTCGCGTTTTTTCATCAAAATTGCTCAAAAATAAACTCTGTTTAATCGCTTTCAAACCTACTCTCTAAGGGGTTTTTCGGGGTGCTGAACACGAATCTGAAGTCCTTTTTTCGATAAAACGCTTCCTTCATGGTTATTTTCGCGTTTTTTCATCAAAATTGCTCAAAAATAAACTCTGTTTAATCGCTTTCAAACCTACTCTCTAAGGGGTTTTTCGGGGTGCTGAACACGAATCTGAAGTCCTTTTTTCGATAAAACGCTTCCTTCATGGTTATTTTCGCGTTTTTTCATCAAAATTGCTCAAAAATAAACTCTGTTTAATCGCTTTCAAACCTACTCTCTAAGGGGTTTTTCGGGGTGCTGAACACGAATCTGAAGTCCTTTTTTCGATAAAACGCTTCCTTCATGGTTATTTTCGCGTTTTTTCATCAAAATTGCTCAAAAATAAACTCTGTTTAATCGCTTTCAAACCTACTCTCTAAGGGGTTTTTCGGGGTGCTGAACACGAATCTGAAGTCCTTTTTTCGATAAAACGCTTCCTTCATGGTTATTTTCGCGTTTTTTCATCAAAATTGCTCAAAAATAAACTCTGTTTAATCGCTTTCAAACCTACTCTCTAAGGGGTTTTTCGGGGTGCTGAACACGAATCTGAAGTCCTTTTTTCGATAAAACGCTTCCTTCATGGTTATTTTCGCGTTTTTTCATCAAAATTGCTCAAAAATAAACTCTGTTTAATCGCTTTCAAACCTACTCTCTAAGGGGTTTTTCGGGGTGCTGAACACGAATCTGAAGTCCTTTTTTCGATAAAACGCTTCCTTCATGGTTATTTTCGCGTTTTTTCATCAAAATTGCTCAAAAATAAACTCTGTTTAATCGCTTTCAAACCTACTCTAAGGGGTTTTTCGGGGTGCTGAACACGAATCTGAAGTCCTTTTTTCGATAAAACGCTTCCTTCATGGTTATTTTCGCGTTTTTTCATCAAAATTGCTCAAAAATAAACTCTGTTTAATCGCTTTCAAACCTACTCTCTAAGGGGTTTTTCGGGGTGCTGAACACGAATCTGAAGTCCTTTTTTCGATAAAACGCTTCCTTCATGGTTATTTTCGCGTTTTTTCATCAAAATTGCTCAAAAATAAACTCTGTTTAATCGCTTTCAAACCTACTCTCTAAGGGGTTTTTCGGGGTGCTGAACACGAATCTGAAGTCCTTTTTTCGATAAAACGCTTCCTTCATGGTTATTTTCGCGTTTTTTCATCAAAATTGCTCAAAAATAAACTCTGTTTAATCGCTTTCAAACCTACTCTCTAAGGGGTTTTTCGGGCTGCTGAACACGAATCTGAAGTCCTTTTGTTTAATCGCTTTCAAACCTACTCTCTAAGGGGTTTTCGGGGTGCTGAACACGAATCTGAAGTCCTTTTTTCGATAAAACGCTTCCTTCATGGTTATTTTCGCGTTTTTTCATCAAAATTGCTCAAAAATAAACTCTGTTTAATCGCTTTCAAACCTACTCTCTAAGGGGTTTTTCGGGGTGCTGAACACGAATCTGAAGTCCTTTTTTCGATAAAACGCTTCCTTCATGGTTATTTTCGCGTTTTTCATCAAAATTGCTCAAAAATAAACTCTGTTTAATCGCTTTCAAACCTACTCTCTAAGGGGTTTTTCGGGGTGCTGAACACGAATCTGAAGTCCTTTTTTCGATAAAACGCTTCCTTCATGGTTATTTTCGCGTTTTTTCATCAAAATTGCTCAAAAATAAACTCTGTTTAATCGCTTTCAAACCTACTCTCTAAGGGGTTTTTCGGGGTGCTGAACACGAATCTGAAGTCCTTTTTTCGATAAAACGCTTCCTTCATGGTTATTTTCGCGTTTTTTCATCAAAATTGCTTCAAAATAAACTCTGTTTAATCGCTTTCAAACCTACTCTCTAAGGGGTTTTTCGGGGTGCTGAACACGAATTGAAGTCCTTTTTTCTGATAAAACGCTTCCTTCATGGTTATTTTCGCGTTTTTTCATCAAAATTGCTCAAAAATAAACTCTGTTTAATCGCTTTCAAACCTACTCTCTAAGGGGTTTTTCGGGGTGCTGAACACGAATTCAAAGTCCTTTTTCTATTAAAACGCTTCCTTCATGGTTATTTCTGCGTTTTTTCATCAAAATTGCTCAAAAATAAACTCTGTTTAATCGCTTTCAAACCTTACCTCTAAGGGGTTTTTCGGGTGCTGAACACGAATCTGAAGTCCTTTTTTCGATAAAACGCTTCCTTCATGGTTATTTTCGCGTTTTTTCATCAAAATTGCTCAAAAATAAACTCTGTTTAATCGCTTTCAAACCTACTCTCTAAGGGGTTTTCGGGTGCTGAACACGAATCTGAAGTCCGTTTTTCGATAAAACGCTTCCTTCATGGTTATTTTCGCGATTTTTCATCAAAATTGCTCAAAAATAAACTCTGTTTAATCCCTTTCAAACCTACTCTCTAAGGGGTTTTTCGGGGTGCTGAACACGAATCTGAAGTCCGTTTTTCGATAAAACGCTTCCTTCATGGTTATTTTCGCGATTTTTCATCAAAATTGCTCAAAAATTATCTCTGTTTAATCGCTTTCAAACCTACTCTCTAAGGGGTTTTTCGGGGTGCTGAACACGAATCTGAAGTCCGTTTTTCGATAAAACGCTTCCTTCATGGTTATTTTCGCGATTTTTCATCAAAATTGCTCAAAAATTAACTCAGTTTAATCCCTTTCAAACCTACTCTCTAAGGGGTTTTTCGGGTGCTGAACACGAATCTGAAGTCCGTTTTTCGATAAAACGCTTCCTTCATGGTTATTTTCGCGATTTTTCATCAAAATTGCTCAAAATCAACTCTGTTTAATCGCTTTCAAACCTACTCTCTAAGGGGTTTTTCGGGGTGCTGAACACGAATTCGAAGTCCGTTTTTCGATAAAACGCTTCCTTCATGGTTATTTTCGCGATTTTTTTCATCAAAATTGCTCAAAAATTAACTCTGTTTAATCGCTTTCAAACCTACTCTCTAAGGGGTTTTTCGGGGTGCTGAACACGAATCTGAAGTCCGTTTTTCGATAAAACGCTTCCTTCATGGTTATTTTCGCGATTTTTCATCAAAATTGCTCAAAAATTAACTCTGTTTAATCCCTTTCAAACCTACTCTCTAAGGGGTTTTCGGGGTGCTGAACACGAATCTGAAGTCCGTTTTTCGATAAAACGCTTCCTTCATGGTTATTTTCGCGATTTTTCATCAAAATGTCCTCAAAAATTAACTCTGTTTAATCGCTTTTCAAACCTACTCTAAGGGGGTTTTTCGGGGTGCTGAACACGAATCTGAAGGCCGTTTTTCGATAAAACGCTTCCTGCATGGTTATTTTCG
>JAVIWC010003327.1:0-10820 GCA_031894815.1 Creontiades dilutus | reverse complement strand
CGTGTTCAGCACCCAGAAAAACCCCTTAGAGAGTAGGTTTGAAAGCGATTAAACAGAGTTAATTTTTGAGCAATTTTGATGAAAAAACGCGAAAATAACCATGAAGGAAGCGTTTTATCGAAAAACGGACTTCAGATTCGTGTTCAGCACCCCGAAAAACCCCTTAGAGAGTAGGTTTGAAAGCGATTAAACAGAGTTAATTTTTGAGCAATTTTGATGAAAAAACGCGAAAATAACCATGAAGGAAGCGTTTTATCGAAAAACGGACTTCAGATTCGTGTTCAGCACCCCGAAAAACCCCTTAGAGAGTAGGTTTGAAAGCGATTAAACAGAGTTAATTTTTGAGCAATTTTGATGAAAAAACGCGAAAATAACCATGAAGGAAGCGTTTTATCGAAAAACGGACTTCAGATTCGTGTTCAGCACCCCGAAAAACCCCTTAGAGAGTAGGTTTGAAAGCGATTAAACAGAGTTAATTTTTGAGCAATTTTGATGAAAAAACGCGAAAATAACCATGAAGGAAGCGTTTTATCGAAAAACGGACTTCAGATTCGTGTTCAGCACCCCGAAAAACCCCTTAGAGAGTAGGTTTGAAAGCGATTAAACAGAGTTAATTTTTGAGCAATTTGATGAAAAAACGCGAAAATAACCATGAAGGAAGCGTTTTATCGAAAAAAGGACTTCAGATTCGTGTTCAGCACCCAGAAAAACCCCTTAGAGAGTAGGTTTGAAAGCGATTAAACAGAGTTAATTTTTGAGCAATTTTGATGAAAAAACGCGAAAATAACCATGAAGGAAGCGTTTTATCGAAAAACGGACTTCAGATTCGTGTTCAGCACCGAAAAACCCCTTAGAGAGTAGGTTTGAAAGCGATTAAACAGAGTCAATTTTTGAGCAATTTTGATGAAAAAACGCGAAAATAACCATGAAGGAAGCGTTTTATCGAAAAACGGACTTCAGATTCGTGTTCAGCACCCCGAAAAACCCCTTAGAGAGTAGGTTTGAAAGCGATTAAACAGAGTTAATTTTTGAGCAATTTTGATGAAAAAACGCGAAAATAACCATGAAAGCGTTTTATCGAAAAACGGACTTCAGATTCGTGTTCAGCACCCCGAAAAACCCCTTAGAGAGTAGGTTTGAAAGCGATTAAACAGAGTTAATTTTTGAGCAATTTTGATGAAAAAACGCGAAAATAACCATGAAGGAAGCGTTTTATCGAAAAACGGACTTCAGATTCGTGTTCAACACCCCGAAAAACCCCTTAGAGTAGGTTTGAAAGCGATTAAACAGAGTTAATTTTTGAGCAATTTTGATGAAAAAACGCGAAAATAACCATGGAGGAAGTGTTTTATCGAAAAACGGACTTCAGATTCGTGTTCAGCACCCCGAAAAACCCCTTAGAGAGTAGGTTTGAAAGCGATTAAACAGAGTTTATTTTTGAGCAATTTTGATGAAAAAACGCGAAAATAACCATGAAGGAAGCGTTTTATCGAAAAACGGACTTCAGATTCGTGTTCAACCCCGAAAAACCCCTTAGAGAGTAGGTTTGAAAGCGATTAAACAGAGTTAATTTTGAGCAATTTGATGAAAAAACGCGAAAATAACCATGGAGGAAGCATTTTATCGAAAAACGGACTTCAGATTCGTGTTCAGCACCCCGAAAAACCCCTTAGGGAGTAGGTTTGAAAGCGATTAAACCGAGTTTATTTTTGAGCAATTTTGATGAAAAACGCGAAAATAACCATGAAGGAGCGTTTTATCGAAAAACGGACTTCAGATTCGTGTTCAGCACCCCGAAAAACCCCTTAGAGAGTAGGTTTGAAAGCGATTAAACAGAGTTAATTTTTGAGCAATTTGGATGAAAAAACGCGAAAATAACCATGAAGGAAGCGTTTTATCGAAAAACGGACTTCAGATTCGTGTTCAGCACCCCGAAAAACCCCTTGGAGAGTAGGTTTGAAAGCGATTAAACAGAGTTAATTTTTGAGCAATTTTGATGAAAAAAACGCGAAAATAACCATGAAGGAAGCGTTTTATCGAAAAACGGACTTCAGATTCGTGTTCAGCACCCCGAAAAACCCCTTAAAGAGTAGGTTTGAAAGCGATTAAACAGAGTTAATTTTTGAGCAATATTGATGAAAAAACGCGAAAATAACCATGAAGGAAGCGTTTTATCGAAAAACGGACTTCAGATTCGTGTTCAGCACCCCGAAAAACCCCTTAGAGAGTAGGTTTGAAAGCGATTAAACTGAGTTAATTTTTGAGCAATTTTGATGAAAAAACGCGAAAATAACCATGAAGGGAGCGTTTTATCGAAAAACGGACTTCAGATTCGTGTTCAGCACCCAAGAAAAACCCTTAGAGTAGGTTTGAAGAGCGATTAAACAGAGTTAATTTTTGAGCAATCTGGATGAAAAAACGCGAAAATAACCATGAAGGAAGCGTTTTATCGAAAAAAGGACTTCAGATTCGTGTTCAGCACCCCGAAAAATCCTTAGAGTAGGTTTGAAAGCGATTAAACAGAGATAATTTTTGAGCAATTTTGATGAAAAAACGCGAAAATAACCATGAAAAGGAAGCGTTTTATCGAAAAACGGACTTCAGATTCGTGTTCAGCACCCCGAAAAACCCCTTAGAGAGTAGGTTTGAAAGCGATTAAACAGAGATAATTTTTGAGCAATTTTGATGAAAAATCGCCAAAATAACCATGAAGGAAGCGTTTTATCGAAAAAAGGACTTCGAATTCGTGTTCAGCACCCCGAAAAACCCCTTAGAGAGTAGGTTTGAAAGCGATTAAACAGAGTTTATTTTTGAGCAATTTTGATGAAAAATCGCGAAAATAACCATGAAGGAAGCGTTTTATCGAAAAACGGACTTCAGAATCGTCTTCAGCACCCCGAAAAACCCCTTAGAGTAGGTTTGAAAGGATTAAACAGAGATAATTTTTGAGCAATTTTGATGAAAAAACGCGAAAATAACCATGAAGGAAGCGTTTTATCGAAAAACGGACTTCAGAATCGTGTTCAGCACCCCCAAAAACCCCTTAGAGAGTAGGTTTTAAAGCGATTAAACAGAGTTTATTTTTTTGAGCAATTTTGATGAAAAAACGCGAAAATAACCATGAAGGAAGCGTTTTATCGAAAAACGGACTTCGAATTCGTGTTCAGCACCCCGAAAAACCCCTTAGAGTAGGTTTGAAAGCGATTAAACAGAGATTTTTGAATTTTGATCAGCAATTGAAGGAAGCGTTTTATCGAAAAAGGACTTCGAATTAAGTGTTCAGCACCCCGAAAAACCCCTTAGAGAGTAGGTTTGAAAGCGATTAAACAGAGTTAATTTTTGAGCAATTTTGATGAAAAAACGCGAAAATAACCATGAAGGAAGCGTTTTATCGGAAAACGGACTTCAGATTCGTGTTCAGCACCCCGAAAAACCCCTTAGAGAGTAGGTTTGAAAGGGATTAAACAGAGTTTATTTTTGAGCAATTTTGATGAAAAAACGCGAAAATAACCATGAAGGAAGCGTTTTATCGAAAAAGGACATCGAATTCGTGTTCAGCACCCCGAAAAACCCCTTAGAGAGTAGGTTTGAAAGCGATTAAACAGAGTTAATTTTTGAGCAATTTTGATGAAAAATCGCGAAAATAACCATGAAGGAAGCGTTTTATCGGAAAACGGACTTCAGATTCGTGTTCACTACCCCGAAAAACCCCTTAGAGAGTAGGTTTGAAAGCGATTAAACAGAGATAATTTTTGAGCAATTTTGATGAAAAATCGCGAAAATAACCATGAAGGAAGCGTTTTATCGAAAAACGGACTTCGAATTCGTGTTCAGCACCCCGAAAAACCCCTTAGAGAGTAGGTTTGAAAGCGATTAAACAGAGTTTATTTTTGAGCAATTTTGATGAAAAAACGCGAAAATAACCATGAAGGAAGCGTTTTATCGAAAAAAGGACTTCAGATTCGTGTTCAGCACCCCGAAAAACCCCTTAGAGAGTAGGTTTGAAAGCGATTAAACAGAGAGTTTATTTTTGAGCAATTTTGATGAAAAAACGCGAAAATAACCATGAAGGAAGCGTTTTATCGAAAAAAGGACTTCAGATTCGTGTTCAGCACCCCGAAAAACCCCTTAGAGAGTAGGTTTGAAAGGGATTAAACAGAGTTTATTTTTGAGCAATTTTGATGAAAAAATCGCGAAAAATAACCATGAAGGAAGCGTTTTATCGAAAAAAAGGACTTCAGGTTCGTGTTCAACACCCCGAAAAACCCCTTAGAGAGTAGGGTTTGAAAGCGATTAAACAGAGATAATTTTTGAGCAATTTTGATGAAAAAACGCGAAAATAACCATGAAGGAAGCGTTTTATCGAAAAAAGGACTTCAGATTCGTGTTCAACACCCCGAAAAACCCCTTAGAGAGTAGGTTTGAAAAGGATTAAACAGAGATAATTTTTGAGCAATTTTGATGAAAAATCGCAAAAATAACCATGAAGGAAGCGTTTTATCGAAAAACGGACTTCGAATTTGTGTTCAGCACCCCGAAAAACACCGGAGAGAGAAGGAGTGAAGGCGATTAAACAGAGATAATTTTTGAGCAATTTTGATGAAAAATCGCGAAAATAACCATGAAGGAAGCGTTTTATCGAAAAACGGACTTCAGAATTCGTATTTCAGCACCCCGAAAAACCCCTTAGAGAGGTTTGAAAGCGATTAAACAGAGTTAATTTTTGAGCAATTTTGATGAAAAAACGCGAAAATAACCATGAAGGAAGCGTTTTATCGAAAAACGGACTTCAGATTCGTGTTCAGCACCCCGAAAAACCCCTTAGAGAGTAGGTTTGAAAGCGATTAAACAGAGTTAATTTTTGAGCAATTTTGATGAAAAAACGCGAAAATAACCATGAAGGAAGCGTTTTATCGAAAAACGGACTTCAGATTCGTGTTCAGCACCCCGAAAAACCCCTTAGAGAGTAGGTTTGAAAGCGATTAAACAGAGTTAATTTTTGAGCAATTTTGATGAAAAAACGCGAAAATAACCATGAAGGAAGCGTTTTATCGAAAAACGGACTTCAGATTCGTGTTCAGCACCCCGAAAAACCCCTTAGAGAGTAGGTTTGAAAGCGATTAAACAGAGTTAATTTTTGAGCAATTTTGATGAAAAAACGCGAAAATAACCATGAAGGAAGCGTTTTATCGAAAAACGGACTTCAGATTCGTGTTCAGCACCCGAAAAACCCCTTAGAGAGTAGGTTTGAAAGCGATTAAACAGAGTTAATTTTTGAGCAATTTTGATGAAAAAACGCGAAAATAACCATGAAGGAAGCGTTTTATCGAAAAACGGACTTCAGATTCGTGTTCAGCACCCCGAAAAACCCCTTAGAGAGTAGGTTTGAAAGCGATTAAACAGAGTTAATTTTTGAGCAATTTTGATGAAAAAACGCGAAAATAACCATGAAGGAAGCGTTTTATCGAAAAACGGACTTCAGATTCGTGTTCAGCACCCCGAAAAACCCCTTAGAGAGTAGGTTTGAAAGCGATTAAACAGAGTTAATTTTTGAGCAATTTTGATGAAAAAACGCGAAAATAACCATGAAGGAAGCGTTTTATCGAAAAACGGACTTCAGATTCGTGTTCAGCACCCCGAAAAACCCCTTAGAGAGTAGGTTTGAAAGCGATTAAACAGAGTTAATTTTTGAGCAATTTTGATGAAAAAACGCGAAAATAACCATGAAGGAAGCGTTTTATCGAAAAACGGACTTCAGATTCGTGTTCAGCACCCCGAAAAACCCCTTAGAGAGTAGGTTTGAAAGCGATTAAACAGAGTTAATTTTTGAGCAATTTTGATGAAAAAACGCGAAAATAACCATGAAGGAAGCGTTTTATCGAAAAACGGACTTCAGATTCGTGTTCAGCACCCCGAAAAACCCCTTAGAGAGTAGGTTTGAAAGCGATTAAACAGAGTTAATTTTTGAGCAATTTTGATGAAAAAACGCGAAAATAACCATGAAGGAAGCGTTTTATCGAAAAACGGACTTCAGATTCGTGTTCAGCACCCCGAAAAACCCCTTAGAGAGTAGGTTTGAAAGCGATTAAACAGAGTTAATTTTTGAGCAATTTTGATGAAAAAACGCGAAAATAACCATGAAGGAAGCGTTTTATCGAAAAACGGACTTCAGATTCGTGTTCAGCACCCCGAAAAACCCCTTAGAGAGTAGGTTTGAAAGCGATTAAACAGAGTTAATTTTTGAGCAATTTTGATGAAAAAACGCGAAAATAACCATGAAGGAAGCGTTTTATCGAAAAACGGACTTCAGATTCGTGTTCAGCACCCCGAAAAACCCCTTAGAGAGTAGGTTTGAAAGCGATTAAACAGAGTTAATTTTTGAGCAATTTTGATGAAAAAACGCGAAAATAACCATGAAGGAAGCGTTTTATCGAAAAACGGACTTCAGATTCGTGTTCAGCACCCCGAAAAACCCCTTAGAGAGTAGGTTTGAAAGCGATTAAACAGAGTTAATTTTTGAGCAATTTTGATGAAAAAACGCGAAAATAACCATGAAGGAAGCGTTTTATCGAAAAACGGACTTCAGATTCGTGTTCAGCACCCCGAAAAACCCCTTAGAGAGTAGGTTTGAAAGCGATTAAACAGAGTTAATTTTTGAGCAATTTTGATGAAAAAACGCGAAAATAACCATGAAGGAAGCGTTTTATCGAAAAACGGACTTCAGATTCGTGTTCAGCACCCCGAAAAACCCCTTAGAGAGTAGGTTTGAAAGCGATTAAACAGAGTTAATTTTTGAGCAATTTTGATGAAAAAACGCGAAAATAACCATGAAGGAAGCGTTTTATCGAAAAACGGACTTCAGATTCGTGTTCAGCACCCCGAAAAACCCCTTAGAGAGTAGGTTTGAAAGCGATTAAACAGAGTTAATTTTTGAGCAATTTTGATGAAAAAACGCGAAAATAACCATGAAGGAAGCGTTTTATCGAAAAACGGACTTCAGATTCGTGTTCAGCACCCCGAAAAACCCCTTAGAGAGTAGGTTTGAAAGCGATTAAACAGAGTTAATTTTTGAGCAATTTTGATGAAAAAACGCGAAAATAACCATGAAGGAAGCGTTTTATCGAAAAACGGACTTCAGATTCGTGTTCAGCACCCCGAAAAACCCCTTAGAGAGTAGGTTTGAAAGCGATTAAACAGAGTTAATTTTTGAGCAATTTTGATGAAAAAACGCGAAAATAACCATGAAGGAAGCGTTTTATCGAAAAACGGACTTCAGATTCGTGTTCAGCACCCCGAAAAACCCCTTAGAGAGTAGGTTTGAAAGCGATTAAACAGAGTTAATTTTTGAGCAATTTTGATGAAAAAACGCGAAAATAACCATGAAGGAAGCGTTTTATCGAAAAACGGACTTCAGATTCGTGTTCAGCACCCCGAAAAACCCCTTAGAGAGTAGGTTTGAAAGCGATTAAACAGAGTTAATTTTTGAGCAATTTTGATGAAAAAACGCGAAAATAACCATGAAGGAAGCGTTTTATCGAAAAACGGACTTCAGATTCGTGTTCAGCACCCCGAAAAACCCCTTAGAGAGTAGGTTTGAAAGCGATTAAACAGAGTTAATTTTTGAGCAATTTTGATGAAAAAACGCGAAAATAACCATGAAGGAAGCGTTTTATCGAAAAACGGACTTCAGATTCGTGTTCAGCACCCCGAAAAACCCCTTAGAGAGTAGGTTTGAAAGCGATTAAACAGAGTTAATTTTTGAGCAATTTTGATGAAAAAACGCGAAAATAACCATGAAGGAAGCGTTTTATCGAAAAACGGACTTCAGATTCGTGTTCAGCACCCCGAAAAACCCCTTAGAGAGTAGGTTTGAAAGCGATTAAACAGAGTTAATTTTTGAGCAATTTTGATGAAAAAACGCGAAAATAACCATGAAGGAAGCGTTTTATCGAAAAACGGACTTCAGATTCGTGTTCAGCACCCCGAAAAACCCCTTAGAGAGTAGGTTTGAAAGCGATTAAACAGAGTTAATTTTTGAGCAATTTTGATGAAAAAACGCGAAAATAACCATGAAGGAAGCGTTTTATCGAAAAACGGACTTCAGATTCGTGTTCAGCACCCCGAAAAACCCCTTAGAGAGTAGGTTTGAAAGCGATTAAACAGAGTTAATTTTTGAGCAATTTTGATGAAAAAACGCGAAAATAACCATGAAGGAAGCGTTTTATCGAAAAACGGACTTCAGATTCGTGTTCAGCACCCCGAAAAACCCCTTAGAGAGTAGGTTTGAAAGCGATTAAACAGAGTTAATTTTTGAGCAATTTTGATGAAAAAACGCGAAAATAACCATGAAGGAAGCGTTTTATCGAAAAACGGACTTCAGATTCGTGTTCAGCACCCCGAAAAACCCCTTAGAGAGTAGGTTTGAAAGCGATTAAACAGAGTTAATTTTTGAGCAATTTTGATGAAAAAACGCGAAAATAACCATGAAGGAAGCGTTTTATCGAAAAACGGACTTCAGATTCGTGTTCAGCACCCCGAAAAACCCCTTAGAGAGTAGGTTTGAAAGCGATTAAACAGAGTTAATTTTTGAGCAATTTTGATGAAAAAACGCGAAAATAACCATGAAGGAAGCGTTTTATCGAAAAACGGACTTCAGATTCGTGTTCAGCACCCCGAAAAACCCCTTAGAGAGTAGGTTTGAAAGCGATTAAACAGAGTTAATTTTTGAGCAATTTTGATGAAAAAACGCGAAAATAACCATGAAGGAAGCGTTTTATCGAAAAACGGACTTCAGATTCGTGTTCAGCACCCCGAAAAACCCCTTAGAGAGTAGGTTTGAAAGCGATTAAACAGAGTTAATTTTTGAGCAATTTTGATGAAAAAACGCGAAAATAACCATGAAGGAAGCGTTTTATCGAAAAACGGACTTCAGATTCGTGTTCAGCACCCCGAAAAACCCCTTAGAGAGTAGGTTTGAAAGCGATTAAACAGAGTTAATTTTTGAGCAATTTTGATGAAAAAACGCGAAAATAACCATGAAGGAAGCGTTTTATCGAAAAACGGACTTCAGATTCGTGTTCAGCACCCCGAAAAACCCCTTAGAGAGTAGGTTTGAAAGCGATTAAACAGAGTTAATTTTTGAGCAATTTTGATGAAAAAACGCGAAAATAACCATGAAGGAAGCGTTTTATCGAAAAACGGACTTCAGATTCGTGTTCAGCACCCCGAAAAACCCCTTAGAGAGTAGGTTTGAAAGCGATTAAACAGAGTTAATTTTTGAGCAATTTTGATGAAAAAACGCGAAAATAACCATGAAGGAAGCGTTTTATCGAAAAACGGACTTCAGATTCGTGTTCAGCACCCCGAAAAACCCCTTAGAGAGTAGGTTTGAAAGCGATTAAACAGAGTTAATTTTTGAGCAATTTTGATGAAAAAACGCGAAAATAACCATGAAGGAAGCGTTTTATCGAAAAACGGACTTCAGATTCGTGTTCAGCACCCCGAAAAACCCCTTAGAGAGTAGGTTTGAAAGCGATTAAACAGAGTTAATTTTTGAGCAATTTTGATGAAAAAACGCGAAAATAACCATGAAGGAAGCGTTTTATCGAAAAACGGACTTCAGATTCGTGTTCAGCACCCCGAAAAACCCCTTAGAGAGTAGGTTTGAAAGCGATTAAACAGAGTTAATTTTTGAGCAATTTTGATGAAAAAACGCGAAAATAACCATGAAGGAAGCGTTTTATCGAAAAACGGACTTCAGATTCGTGTTCAGCACCCCGAAAAACCCCTGAGAGTAGGTTTGAAAGCGATTAAACAGAGTTAATTTTTGAGCAATTTTGATGAAAAAACGCGAAAATAACCATGATTGAAAGCGATTAAGCAGAGTTAATTTTTGAGCAATTTTGATGAAAAAACGCGAAAATAACCATGAAGGAAGCGTTTTATCGAAAAAAGGACTTCAGATTCGTGTTCAGCACCCCGAAAAACCCCTTAGAGAGTAGGTTTGAAAGCGATTAAACAGAGTTAATTTTTGAGCAATTTTGATGAAAAAACGCGAAAATAACCATGAAGGAAGCGTTTTATCGAAAAACGGACTTCAGATTCGTGTTCAGCACCCCGAAAAACCCCTTAGAGAGTAGGTTTGAAAGCGATTAAACAGAGTTAATTTTTGAGCAATTTTGATGAAAAAACGCGAAAATAACCATGAAGGAAGCGTTTTATCGAAAAAAGGACTTCAGATTCGTGTTCAGCACCCCGAAAAACCCCTTAGAGAGTAGGTTTGAAAGCGATTAAACAGAGTTAATTTTTGAGCAATTTTGATGAAAAAACGCGAAAATAACCATGAAGGAAGCGTTTTATCGAAAAAAGGACTTCAGATTCGTGTTCAGCACCCCGAAAAACCCCTTAGAGTAGGTTTGAAAGCGATTAAACAGAGTTAATTTTTGAGCAATTTTGATGAAAAAACGCGAAAATAACCATGAAGGAAGCGTTTTATCGAAAAAAGGACTTCAGATTCGTGTTCAGCACCCCGAAAAACCCCTTAGAGAGTAGGTTTGAAAGCGATTAAACAAGAGTTAACAATTTTGAAAGAAAATAGCATGAAGGAAGCGTTTTATCGCTTCAGATTAAACCCCTTAAGTAGTTTGAAAAGGATTAAACAGAGTTATTTTTGAGCAATTTTGATGAAAAAACGCGAAAATAACCATGAAGGAAGCGTTTTATCGAAAAACGGACTTCAGATTCGTGTTCAGCACCCAAAAAAACCCCTTAGGGAGTAGGTTTGAAAGGGATTAAACAGATATAATTTTTGAGCAATTTTT
>JAVIWC010003326.1:0-10813 GCA_031894815.1 Creontiades dilutus | reverse complement strand
CTGTTTAATCGCTCTCAAACCTACTCTCTAAGGGGTTTTTCGGGGTGCTGAACACGAATCTGAAGTCCTTTTTTCGATAAAACGCTTCCTTCATGGTTATTTTCGCGTTTTTTCATCAAAATTGCTCAAAAATTAACTCTGTTTAATCGCTTTCAAACCTACTCTCTAAGGGGTTTTTCGGGGTGCTGAACACGAATCTGAAGTCCTTTTTTCGATAAAACGCTTCCTTCATGGTTATTTTCGCGTTTTTTCATCAAAATTGCTCAAAAATAAACTCTGTTTAATCGCTTTCAAACCTACTCTCTAAGGGGTTTTTCGGGGTGCTGAACACGAATCTGAAGTCCTTTTTTCGATAAAACGCTTCCTTCATGGTTATTTTTGCGTTTTTTCATCAAAATTGCTCAAAAATTAACTCTGTCTAATCGCTTTCAAACCTACTCTCTAAGGGGTTTTTCAGGGTGCTGAACACGAATCTGAAGTCCGTTTTTCGATAAAACGCTTCCTTCATGGTTATTTTCGCGTTTTTTCATCAAAATTGCCCAAAAATTAACTCTGTTTAATCGCTTTCAAACCTACTCTCTAAGGGGTTTTTCGGGGTGCTGAACACGAATCTGAAGTCCTTTTTTCGATAAAACGCTTCCTTCATGGTTATTTTTGCGTTTTTTCATCAAAATTGCTCAAAAATTAACTCTGTTTAATCGCTTTCAAACCTACTCTCTAAGGGGTTTTTCGGGGTGCTGAACACGAATCTGAAGTCCTTTTTTCGATAAAACGCTTCCTTCATGGTTATTTTCGCGTTTTTTCATCAAAATTGCTCAAAAATTTTTCGGGGTTCTGAACTCTGTTTAATCGCTTTCAAACCTACTCTCTAAGGGGTTTTTCGGGGTGCTGAACACGAATCTGAAGTCCTTTTTTCGATAAAACGCTTCATTCATGGTTATTATCGCGTTTTTTCATCAAAATTGCTCAAAAATTAACTCTGTTTAATCGCTTTCAAACCTACTCTCTAAGGGGTTTTTCGGGGTGCTGAACACGAATCTGAAGTCCTTTTTTCGATAAAACGCTTCCTTCATGGTTATTTTCGCGTTTTTTCATCAAAATTGCTCAAAAATTAACTCTGTTTAATCGCTTTCAAACCTACTCTCTAAGGGGTTTTTCGGGGTGCTGAACACGAATCTGAAGTCCTTTTTTCGATAAAACGCTTCCTTCATGGTTATTTTCGCGTTTTTTCATCAAAATTGCTCAAAAATTAACTCTGTTTAATCGCTTTCAAACCTACTCTCTAAGGGGTTTTTCGGGGTGCTGAACACGAATCTGAAGTCCTTTTTCGATAAAACGCTTCCTTCATGGTTATTTTCGCGTTTTTTCATCAAAATTGCTCAAAAATTAACTCTGTTTAATCGCTTTCAAACCTACTCTCTAAGGGGTTTTTCGGGGTGCTGAACACGAATCTGAAGTCCTTTTTTCGATAAAACGCTTCCTTCATGGTTATTATCGCGTTTTTTCATCAACTCTGTTTAATCGCTTTCAAACCTACTCTAAGGGGTTTTTCGGGGTGCTGAACACGAATCTGAAGTCCGTTTTTCGATAAAACGCTACCTTCATGGTTATTTTCGCGATTTTTCAACAAATTTGCTCATCAATTTCGTGCGTTTAATCGCGTTCAAACGTACTTTCTAAGGGGTTTTTCGGGGTGCTGAACACGAATCTGAAGTCCTTTTTTCGATAAAACGCTTCCTTCATGGTTATTTTTGCGTTTTTTCATCAAAATTGCTCAAAAATTAACTCTGTCTAATCGCTTTCAAACCTACTCTCTAAGGGGTTTTTCGGGGTGCTGAACACGAATCTGAAGTCCTTTTTTCGATAAAACGCTTCCTTCATGGTTATTTATGCGTTTTTTCATCAAAATTGCTCAAAAATTAACTCTGTTTAATCGCTTTCAATTCTACTCTCTAAGGGGTTTTTCGGGGTGCTGAACACGAATCTGAAGTCCTTTTTTCGATAAAACGCTTCCTTCATGGTTATTTTTGCGTTTTTTCATCAAAATTGCTCAAAAATAAACTCTGTTTAATCGCTTTCAAACCTACTCTCTAAGGGGTTTTTCGGGGCGCTGAACACGAATCCGAAGTCCTTTTTTCGATAAAACGCTTCCTTCATGGTTATTTTCGCGTTTTTCCATCAAAATTGCTCAAAAATAAACTCTGTTTAATCGCTTTCAAACCTACTCTCTAAGGGGTTTTTCGGGGTGCTGAACACGAATCTGAAGTCCTTTTTTCGATAAAACGCTTCCTTCATGGTTATTTTCGCGTTTTTTCATCAAAATTGCTCAAAAATTAACTCTGTTTAATCGCTTTCAAACCTACTCTCTAAGGGGTTTTTCGGGGTGCTGAACACGAATCTGAAGTCCTTTTTTCGATAAAACGCTTCCTTCATGGTTATTTTCGCGTTTTTTCATCAAAATTGCTCAAAAATTAACTCTGTTTAATCGCTTTCAAACCTACTCTCTAAGGGGTTTTTCGGGGTGCTGAACACGAATCTGAAGTCCTTTTTCGATAAAACGCTTCCTTCATGGTTATTTTTGCGTTCTTTCATCAAAATTGCTCAAAAATTAACTCTGTTTAATCGCTTTCAAACCTACTCTAAGGGGTTTTTCGGGGTGTTGAACACGAATCTGAAGTCCTTTTTTCGATAAAACGCTTCCTTCATGGTTATTTTCGCGTTTTTTCATCAAAATTGCTCAAAAATAAAATCTGTTTAATCGCTTTCAAACCTACTCTCTAAGGGGTTTTTCGGGGTGCTGAACACGAATCTGAAGTCCTTTTTTCGATAAAACGCTTCCTTCATGGTTATTTTCGCGTTTTTTCATCAAAATTGCTCAAAAATTAACTCTGTTTAATCGCTTTCAAACCTACTCTCTAAGGGGTTTTTCGGGGTGCTGAACACGAATCTGAAGTCCTTTTTTCGATAAAACGCTTCCTTCATGGTTATTTTTGCGTTTTTTCATCAAAATTGCTCAAAAATTAACTCTGTTTAATCGCTTTCAAACCTACTCTCTAAGGGGTTTTTCGGGGTGCTGAACACGAATCTGAAGTCCTTTTTTTCGATAAAACGCTTCCTTCATGGTTATTTTCGCGTTTTTTCATCAAAATTGCTCAAAAATTAACTCTGTTTAATCGCTTTCAAACCTACTCTCTAAGGGGTTTTTCGGGTGCTGAACACGAATCTGAAGTCCGTTTTTCGATAAAACGCTTCCTTCATGGTTATTTTTGCGTTTTTTCATCAAAATTGCTCAAAAATTAACTCTGTTTAATCGCTTTCAAACCTACTCTCTAAGGGGTTTTTCGGGGTGCTGAACACGAATCCGAAGTCCTTTTTTCGATAAAACGCTTCCTTCATGGTTATTTTTGCGTTTTTCCATCAAAATTGCTCAAAAATAAACTCTGTTTAATCGCTTTCAAACCTACTCTAAGGGGTTTTTCGGGGTGCTGAACACGAATCTGAAGTCCTTTTTTCGATAAAACGCTTCCTTCATGGTTATTTTCGCGTTTTTTCATCAAAATTGCTCAAAAATAAAATCTGTTTAATCGCTTTCAAACCTACTCTCTAAGGGGTTTTTCGGGGTGCTGAACACGAATCTGAAGTCCTTTTTTCGATAAAACGCTTCCTTCATGGTTATTTTTGCGTTTTTTCATCAAAATTGCTCAAAAATTAACTCTGTTTAATCGCTTTCAAACCTACTCTCTAAGGGGTTTTTCGGGGTGCTGAACACGAATCCGAAGTCCTTTTTTCGATAAAACGCTTCCTTCATGGTTATTTTCGCGTTTTTCCATCAAAATTGCTCAAAAATAAACTCTGTTTAATCGCTTTCAAACCTACTCTAAGGGGTTTTTCGGGGTGCTGAACACGAATCTGAAGTCCTTTTTTCGATAAAACGCTTCCTTCATGGTTATTTTCGCGTTTTTTCATTAAAATTGCTCAAAAATTAACTCTGTTTAATCGCTTTCAAACCTACTCTCTAAGGGGTTTTTCGGGGTGCTGAACACGAATCTGAAGTCCTTTTTTCGATAAAACGCTTCCTTCATGGTTATTTTTGCGTTTTTTCATCAAAATTGCTCAAAAATTAACTCTGTCTAATCGCTTTCAAACCTACTCTAAGGGGTTTTTCGGGGTGCTGAACACGAATCTGAAGTCCTTTTTTCGATAAAACGCTTCCTTCATGGTTATTTTCGCGTTTTTTCATCAAAATTGCTCAAAAATAAACTCTGTTTAATCGCTCTCAAACCTACTCTCTAAGGGGTTTTTCGGGGTGCTGAACACGAATCTGAAGTCCTTTTTTCGATAAAACGCTTCCTTCATGGTTATTTTCGCGTTTTTTCATCAAAATTGCTCAAAAATAACTCTGTTTAATCGCTTTCAAACCTACTCTCTAAGGGGTTTTTCGGGGTGCTGAACACGAATCTGAAGTCCTTTTTCGATAAAACGCTTCCTTCATGGTTATTTTTGTTTTTTTTTCATCAAAATTGCTCAAAAATTAACTCTGTCTAATCGCTTTCAAACCTACTCTCTAAGGGGTTTTTCGGGGTGCTGAACACGAATCTGAAGTCCTTTTTTCGATAAAACGCTTCCTTCATGGTTATTTGTGCGTTTTTTCATCAAAATTGCTCAAAAATAAACTCTGTTTAATCGCTTTCAAACCTACTCTCTAAGGGGTTTTTCGGGGTGCTGAACACGAATCTGAAGTCCTTTTTTCGATAAAACGCTTCCTTCATGGTTATTTTCGCGTTTTTTCATCAAAATTGCTCAAAAATTAACTCTGTTTAATCGCTTTCAAACCTACTCTCTAAGGGGTTTTTCGGGGTGCTGAACACGAACCTGAAGTCCTTTTTTCGATAAAACGCTTCCTTCATGGTTATTTTTGCGTTTTTTCATCAAAATTGCTCAAAAATTAACTCTGTTTAATCGCTTTCAAACCTACTCTCTAAGGGGTTTTTCGGGGTGCTGAACACGAATCTGAAGTCCTTTTTCGATAAAACGCTTCCTTCATGGTTATTTTTGCGTTTTTTCATCAAAATTGCTCAAAAATTAACTCTGTTTAATCGCTTTCAAACCTACTCTCTAAGGATTTTTTCGGGGTGCTGAACACGAATCTGAAGTCCTTTTTTCGATAAAACGCTTCCTGCATGGTTATTTGTGCGTTTTTTCATCAAAATTGCTCAAAAATAAACTCTGTTTAATCGCTTTCAAACCTACTCTCTAAGGGTTTTTCGGGGTGCTGAACACGAACCTGAAGTCCTTTTTTCGATAAAACGCTTCCTTCATGGTTATTTTTGCGTTTTTTCATCAAAATTGCTCAAAAATTAACTCTGTTTAATCGCTTTCAAACCTACTCTCTAAGGGGTTTTTCGGGGTGCTGAACACGAATCTGAAGTCCTTTTTTCGATAAAACGCTTCCTTCATGGTTATTTTTGCGTTTTTTCATCAAAATTGCTCAAAAATTAACTCTGTTTAATCGCTTTCAAACCTACTCTAAGGGGTTTTTCGGGGTGCTGAACACGAATCTGAAGTCCTTTTTTCGATAAAACGCTTCCTTCATGGTTATTTTTGCGTTTTTTCATCAAAATTGCTCAAAAATTAACTCTGTCTAATCGCTTTCAAACCTACTCTCTAAGGGGTTTTTCGGGGTGCTGAACACGAATCTGAAGTCCTTTTTTCGATAAAACGCTTCCTTCATGGTTATTTTCGCGTTTTTTCATCAAAATTGCTCAAAAATAAACTCTGTTTAATCGCTCTCAAACCTCAAACCTACTCTCTAAGGGGTTTTTCGGGGTGCTGAACACGAATCTGAAGTCCTTTTTTCGATAAAACGCTTCCTTCATGGTTATTTTCGCGTTTTTTCATCAAAATTGCTCAAAAATTAACTCTGTTTAATCGCTTTCAAACCTACTCTCTAAGGGGTTTTTCGGGGTGCTGAACACGAATCTGAAGTCCTTTTTTCGATAAAACGCTTCCTTCATGGTTATTTTCGCGTTTTTTCATCAAAATTGCTCAAAAATTAACTCTGTTTAATCGCTTTCAAACCTACTCTCTAAGGGGTTTTTCGGGGTGCTGAACACGAATCTGAAGTCCTTTTTTCGATAAAACGCTTCCTTCATGGTTATTTTCGCGTTTTTTCATCAAAATTGCTCAAAAATTAACTCTGTTTAATCGCTTTCAAACCTACTCTCTAAGGGGTTTTTCGGGGTGCTGAACACGAATCTGAAGTCCTTTTTTCGATAAAACGCTTCCTTCATGGTTATTTTCGCGTTTTTTCATCAAAATTGCTCAAAAATTAACTCTGTTTAATCGCTTTCAAACCTACTCTCTAAGGGGTTTTTCGGGGTGCTGAACACGAATCTGAAGTCCTTTTTTCGATAAAACGCTTCCTTCATGGTTATTTTCGCGTTTTTTCATCAAAATTGCTCAAAAATTAACTCTGTTTAATCGCTTTCAAACCTACTCTCTAAGGGGTTTTTCGGGGTGCTGAACACGAATCTGAAGTCCTTTTTTCGATAAAACGCTTCCTTCATGGTTATTTTCGCGTTTTTTCATCAAAATTGCTCAAAAATTAACTCTGTCTAATCGCTTTCAAACCTACTCTCTAAGGGGTTTTCGGGGTGCTGAACACGAATCTGAAGTCCTTTTTTCGATAAAACGCTTCCTTCATGGTTATTTTCGCGTTTTTTCATCAAAATTGCTCAAAAATTAACTCTGTTTAATCGCTTTCAAACCTACTCTCTAAGGGGTTTTTCGGGGTGCTGAACACGAATCTGAAGTCCTTTTTCGATAAAACGCTTCCTTCATGGTTATTTTCGCGTTTTTTCATCAAAATTGCTCAAAAATTAACTCTGTTTAATCGCTTTCAAACCTACTCTCTAAGGGGTTTTTCGGGGTGCTGAACACGAATCTGAAGTCCTTTTTTCGATAAAACGCTTCCTTCATGGTTATTTTCGCGTTTTTTCATCAAAATTGCTCAAAAATTAACTCTGTTTAATCGCTTTCAAACCTACTCTCTAAGGGGTTTTTCGGGGTGCTGAACACGAATCTGAAGTCCTTTTTTCGATAAAACGCTTCCTTCATGGTTATTTTCGCGTTTTTTCATCAAAATTGCTCAAAAATTAACTCTGTTTAATCGCTTTCAAACCTACTCTCTAAGGGGTTTTTCGGGGTGCTGAACACGAATCTGAAGTCCTTTTTTCGATAAAACGCTTCCTTCATGGTTATTTTCGCGTTTTTTCATCAAAATTGCTCAAAAATTAACTCTGTTTAATCGCTTTCAAACCTACTCTCTAAGGGGTTTTTCGGGGTGCTGAACACGAATCTGAAGTCCTTTTTTCGATAAAACGCTTCCTTCATGGTTATTTTCGCGTTTTTTCATCAAAATTGCTCAAAAATTAACTCTGTTTAATCGCTTTCAAACCTACTCTCTAAGGGGTTTTTCGGGGTGCTGAACACGAATCTGAAGTCCTTTTTTCGATAAAACGCTTCCTTCATGGTTATTTTCGCGTTTTTTCATCAAAATTGCTCAAAAATTAACTCTGTTTAATCGCTTTCAAACCTACTCTCTAAGGGGTTTTTCGGGGTGCTGAACACGAATCTGAAGTCCTTTTTCGATAAAACGCTTCCTTCATGGTTATTTTCGCGTTTTTTCATCAAAATTGCTCAAAAATTAACTCTGTTTAATCGCTTTCAAACCTACTCTCTAAGGGGTTTTTCGGGGTGCTGAACACGAATCTGAAGTCCTTTTTTCGATAAAACGCTTCCTTCATGGTTATTTTCGCGTTTTTTCATCAAAATTGCTCAAAAATTAACTCTGTTTAATCGCTTTCAAACCTACTCTCTAAGGGGTTTTTCGGGGTGCTGAACACGAATCTGAAGTCCTTTTTTCGATAAAACGCTTCCTTCATGGTTATTTTCGCGTTTTTTCATCAAAATTGCTCAAAAATTAACTCTGTTTAATCGCTTTCAAACCTACTCTCTAAGGGGTTTTTCGGGGTGCTGAACACGAATCTGAAGTCCTTTTTTCGATAAAACGCTTCCTTCATGGTTATTTTCGCGTTTTTTCATCAAAATTGCTCAAAAATTAACTCTGTTTAATCGCTTTCAAACCTACTCTCTAAGGGGTTTTTGCTGAACACGGAAGTGCTGAACACGAATCTGAAGTCCTTTTTAAGGGGTTTTTCGGGGTGCTGAACACGAAACATGAAGTCCGTTAATCGATAAAACGCTTCCTTCATGGTTATTTTCGCGTTTTTTCATCAAAATTGCTCAAAAATTAACTCTGTTTAATCGCTTTCAAACCTACTCTCTAAGGGGTTTTTCGGGGTGCTGAACACGAATCTGAAGTCCTTTTTTCGATAAAACGCTTCCTTCATGGTTATTTTCGCGTTTTTTCATCAAAATTGCTCAAAAATTAACTCTGTTTAATCGCTTTCAAACCTACTCTCTAAGGGGTTTTTCGGGGTGCTGAACACGAATCTGAAGTCCTTTTTTCGATAAAACGCTTCCTTCATGGTTATTTTCGCGTTTTTTCATCAAAATTGCTCAAAAATTAACTCTGTTTAATCGCTTTCAAACCTACTCTCTAAGGGGTTTTTCGGGGTGCTGAACACGAATCTGAAGTCCTTTTTTCGATAAAACGCTTCCTTCATGGTTATTTTCGCGTTTTTTCATCAAAATTGCTCAAAAATTAACTCTGTTTAATCGCTTTCAAACCTACTCTCTAAGGGGTTTTTCGGGGTGCTGAACACGAATCTGAAGTCCTTTTTTCGATAAAACGCTTCCTTCATGGTTATTTTCGCGTTTTTTCATCAAAATTGCTCAAAAATTAACTCTGTTTAATCGCTTTCAAACCTACTCTCTAAGGGGTTTTTCGGGGTGCTGAACACGAATCTGAAGTCCTTTTTTCGATAAAACGCTTCCTTCATGGTTATTTTCGCGTTTTTTCATCAAAATTGCTCAAAAATTAACTCTGTTTAATCGCTTTCAAACCTACTCTCTAAGGGGTTTTTCGGGGTGCTGAACACGAATCTGAAGTCCTTTTTTCGATAAAACGCTTCCTTCATGGTTATTTTCGCGTTTTTTCATCAAAATTGCTCAAAAATTAACTCTGTTTAATCGCTTTCAAACCTACTCTCTAAGGGGTTTTTCGGGGTGCTGAACACGAATCTGAAGTCCTTTTTTCGATAAAACGCTTCCTTCATGGTTATTTTCGCGTTTTTTCATCAAAATTGCTCAAAAATTAACTCTGTTTAATCGCTTTCAAACCTACTCTCTAAGGGGTTTTTCGGGGTGCTGAACACGAATCTGAAGTCCTTTTTTCGATAAAACGCTTCCTTCATGGTTATTTTCGCGTTTTTTCATCAAAATTGCTCAAAAATTAACTCTGTTTAATCGCTTTCAAACCTACTCTCTAAGGGGTTTTTCGGGGTGCTGAACACGAATCTGAAGTCCTTTTTTCGATAAAACGCTTCCTTCATGGTTATTTTCGCGTTTTTTCATCAAAATTGCTCAAAAATTAACTCTGTTTAATCGCTTTCAAACCTACTCTCTAAGGGGTTTTTCGGGGTGCTGAACACGAATCTGAAGTCCTTTTTTCGATAAAACGCTTCCTTCATGGTTATTTTCGCGTTTTTTCATCAAAATTGCTCAAAAATTAACTCTGTTTAATCGCTTTCAAACCTACTCTCTAAGGGGTTTTTCGGGGTGCTGAACACGAATCTGAAGTCCTTTTTTCGATAAAACGCTTCCTTCATGGTTATTTTCGCGTTTTTTCATCAAAATTGCTCAAAAATTAACTCTGTTTAATCGCTTTCAAACCTACTCTCTAAGGGGTTTTTCGGGGTGCTGAACACGAATCTGAAGTCCTTTTTTCGATAAAACGCTTCCTTCATGGTTATTTTCGCGTTTTTTCATCAAAATTGCTCAAAAATAAACTCTGTTTAATCGCTTTCAAACCTACTCTCTAAGGGGTTTTTCGGGGTGCTGAACACGAATCTGAAGTCCTTTTTTCGATAAAACGCTTCCTTCATGGTTATTTTCGCGTTTTTTCATCAAAATTGCTCAAAAATTAACTCTGTTTAATCGCTTTCAAACCTACTCTCTAAGGGGTTTTTCGGGGTGCTGAACACGAATCTGAAGTCCTTTTTTCGATAAAACGCTTCCTTCATGGTTATTTTCGCGTTTTTTCATCAAAATTGCTCAAAAATAAACTCTGTTTAATCGCTTTCAAACCTACTCTCTAAGGGGTTTTTCGGGGTGCTGAACACGAATCTGAAGTCCTTTTTTCGATAAAACGCTTCCTTCATGGTTATTTTCGCGTTTTTTCATCAAAATTGCTCAAAAATAAACTCTGTTTAATCGCTCTCAAACCTACTCTCTAAGGGGTTTTTCGGGGTGCTGAACACGAATCTGAAGTCCTTTTTTCGATAAAACGCTTCCTTCATGGTTATTTTCGCGTTTTTTCATCAAAATTGCTCAAAAATTAACTCTGTTTAATCGCTTTCAAACCTACTCTCTAAGGGGTTTTTCGGGGTGCTGAACACGAATCTGAAGTCCTTTTTTCGATAAAACGCTTCCTTCATGGTTATTTTCGCGTTTTTTCATCAAAATTGCTCAAAAATTAACTCTGTTTAATCGCTTTCAAACCTACTCTCTAAGGGGTTTTTCGGGGTGCTGAACACGAATCTGAAGTCCTTTTTTCGATAAAACGCTTCCTTCATGGTTATTTTCGCGTTTTTTCATCAAAATTGCTCAAAAATTAACTCTGTCTAATCGC
>JAVIWC010003325.1:0-10448 GCA_031894815.1 Creontiades dilutus | reverse complement strand
AAAAACATTGTCAACGTCCAAAAAAGTGGACTGAAACAAAGGCAATCTTGAATTATATAAATTAAAATGTTTCCATAATAGTTTGACATTTAAACACCAAATTTCGGGGGACTCAGCAGTCTGTGTGTTTTTGTATCTTACACATGACCCATTGTCTCAGGAACTAATATAGATACTTGTATGATTTTTTTTTGCAGCATGTACATCAACATCTAATCTACCAATGGACATTTTTTTATAATGTTTGCTCAAAAATTCAAATTTTGGGGGCTTGTGCAAAAAAAGCATTTTTTCAAGTTAGCGCGATGAAAGTTAATGATTTTTTTTGTCACTATGGTTGAGCAAATCTGGATGAAAAAATGTCAAAACGTTCAGCAAGAGCTGGTGGTTCTAATAAAAAAAAATAAAGTTGATTGGATCAATAGTCGAAGAGGGGGAGGGTCATATGCACGTGAAAATGTTGTTCGGAGAAAATCACAAAAACGTTTGGATGAAGCGCCCCGAGCGCCCTACGTCTTTTGGGTCAACTATTTCATTCGACGAGATGATATTCGACTTTTAGACTTCTTATCTATGAACACCTGAAAGGTTTGATAAACGAAAATAAGAGATGAAGAAGTTTTTACTCTGAGTGAACAACACCAATGGCCACGCGAAGAATAAGGAATTTTGGAGGTTGTGTTAGTTTGTTGACAGTTTACGGTAGAAGCTTGATAAGACGGTATTTTATGTTCGCAAGAATAGTGTTTGCGATAAATAATTTCATTATCATTTGAGGTATTTTATTATAGAATAAAAAGTTTCAAAAAATCAAAAGTGTTTTGGTCTACTCCCCATGACTTTTTTTTTTTATTCACAAGTATGTTTCATACAGAAGAACTATTATTCCCCCCCCCCCAACCCTCTGATTCCTTGATGGGTATGTAAGTTTATAACTTCTTGTACTCATTGAAAAAAATAAAAACAATCTGTAGCACTGCTAATGAAGCGAGAAATCATATTCAAAAGCATCGCCCAACTCAATAGCAGGTGTCATTCAGTGGGAGCGCAAATATTTGTCTTTGTGAATTTTTTTCTTGATAATCAAATGGACGAATCCCTTACAATTTGGTATCAAACGATTCGAAATTAAACACAGATTTTAAACAGATTAAAAACCAAAAATCGATTTTTTTTTCATTTTTGGACTGCTGAGTCCCCTTAAAGAACGTTTTGCCCTCTTTCTGGGCGATGGCTGTTTTCATGTTTCAGGATCGGAAATACACGAAAAATGTGAAGAAGAAGAATGAAATGTTGAACGAAAATCACTAAGTAACTCGTTTTGTTGAAAAAGTGGTAAAATCGATTTCTGAAGTTCGCCCTGTATACATTTTGAAATATTCATTGATGTGTAGGTATATACATAAATGGTTTTTTTCGTGATCATTTTAACATTGTGTCAATAGTTACGTGGTTATCCAAATTCGGGCCAGCGAGTTTCTCTTTTGGAAATTTTTATAATCAATTGTTCAAGGAAGCACCATTTAATTTTAATAACATTCAGTGAAATTGTTGAATCTCTAAGTGACTGTTCGAGAGTTGGGTAAGGCGGTGCTTCAAACCACATTGAATCAGTTTGTTTTGATGTTGTATGCGGTTGATGCACACCTCATGCAGCTGAGTAATGAAAATGTCAACCTTAAATCGGACACGTTTCTTTTCTCGTTTCCGCTGGCTCGAGATTCCCTAAAAAAATAAAGCAAAACTGGAAACTCAAAATCTTTGGGAGCTGGTGTAGAGAGAGTCGTGGAGATACTGTTGACGATGAGTTATTTCAGTTAATAACTTATCTGCGAAATTTTACCCCATATAATATTAACAATGAACACTGAAATGCTTCAGGGACTGGAAATAAATTATTGATAAGAAACGCTGCAAATTCTTTCACTGGGGTTTATTATTCAATTGGCTTGCGTTCATGATTTGAATTTCTACTAAGCTTTGGAGTGTGCGTGTTTCACTGGTGATGGAGCGATTATTGAATTTCAGGAGGCACACAAATATGATCAACTGATCAATCCAAATAGGTATTTTGGTTGAGAACAGATTTACGTGCTCTATATATCTCCTGAAATTCAATAATCGCTCTATCATCTGTGAAATACGCACACTTCAAAGCTTAGTAGAAATTCAAATCATGAACGCAAGCCAATTGAATAATAAACCCCAGTGAAAGAAATAATTTGCAGCGTTTCATGCGTATCAAAATGATTCAACACTTGCATCGGCTATAAAGCCTTATAGGAGTTCACTCCAGTATACATATTACTACATCACTACATCACTAGGTTACGGCCTTCAAAACAAAAACAATAATAAACCAAAATAACGCCAATGTTGGCACCATACATCGGGAATGGTTTGAGCTACGGACGTGGAGAAGGGCTCATTCGATTCCTCATGGAAAGTTCTTTTAAAAAAAGTCCAAATTTAGGCCGCTTTGACTCGTTTTGAGGTTTTTAGGGATTTTACAAAACTTAAAATCCCTTAAAGGGCACTTTAAATTAAGTGAGAGTGCTGGTTTAAGGAATTGGGGCGCGTTGTCGGACCGATATTGATGTTTCCTGAAAATTTCAGATATTTTGCTCCAGCCGTTTGGGAAAAATCGTGGCGTACGGCGGACGGACGGAAAGTTGTTTATTGCAGATTTGGATTCTACACCCTTTGAAACGTAAATCATGACATTTTCAGGGGGTGTTAGAATTTTTTTTCTTTTTCAAGAGCGATTACAGTGGTTTATTATTGAATAATAAACCGATAGTAGTTATTCCAAGTGTCGGTGGTGGGAAGGGGAAGTTAACTTGTCTGTGCGACTTCACAAGTTCTTTTAAACTACAATAATCATTAGGAATATCAATTAAGATTCCATGAAATTCTTCAATAGCAGTGCACTTTTCTTTTTACAATTAGCGTAACACTTTGCGATGTGAAGTCTGATCAAGGGAGGGCAAGAAGATCATTGATGATCGCCTAATTTGTCAATCTACTAATTTCTTGAAGCTGACTTTGATGGTGCGTTCACGACTTCAGACAAAACTGTCTAGACCACTCATGAATCAGTTCAGAACTCTTCTATTCTGTTCACGAAAATCCCTTAAATCTTACGTTTTTGATTTGAGCGCAACTTTTTTTAACCGCCTACGTGATTTTTCCAGGTGCGTACTATCATTATTCCACTTTTCCGACTTATTCGGCTATAACTTTTATTCTTCTTTGAGTTCTGAAGCTGTATTAACTCAGTAACTCCGAATTCGAAACTGACGAACTCTTGAGTTATTTCAAACTCGTAACGAGAATAAACATTTTGAAAACTAATGCTGAACAGGCCGGTTCATTTTACTCTCATTCCATTATTTTTCTTGCTTCTCATCCATTCGGCACCTACTCCCGGAATGGTACTAATCTTTCTAATAAATTATTCTATATTTTATCAAAATATTATGAAGATATCTTGTTATGTAGTTTTTACAAATCGGTCAGGGAGACTAAGAAATATTTAAGCTGGAGACTTGAATGCTTCTTCTGATACCTGCAAATGATAAAATGTGTGTTCCCATACTTGTCTTCCCTTGCAAGGTCAACTCCATCTATTAACCACATGTTTGAAATATTAAATAAAGAGATTCATCCCCTCCTTCCCTCTCCTGATTTTCAGGATAAGTTCAATGTCACATACACGTTAGGAAAAATTACATACTTGTACCTACATCTAAATCTAAAATGTATGTGCATTTTTTACAAAACCCAAATGCAACAAGAACCGCGCAGTGTTAATAACGACGGTTCTAAGGACAAACTGATTAATTATTTCATTGGTAACATTTAAATAATTGTGTTTAAGCGAACATTACAACCACGGATATTAGGCGAATGAAGTTCATCAAATAAATGAGCTACCACCATCCTTCAATTAAATTCTTACTATTTTATACAAGTTAATATGCAATGCGTATATATACTGTTAGAACTGGTTAGTTTATAATGACGAAAATGATCTTAACCTGAACTTTGGGAGCTATCGCGGCTGCTACTTCGATTAGTTCTTGATGGTGTTGTCTCTAGAAACATAAAATTTAAAATAAAAATGATGATTTAATAATGAAAAAAATTCTAAAATCATAAAATAACGACAGCAAAAGAAAATCAAAACAATGAAAATAATTAATTCATAACAATTAATAAATAAAAAATAAAAACAAAAGTTTCTTCTCACACCAGTGGAAAACGAGTTTTGAGAAATGTCAAATGAGGAAGTAGATACTGGAAAATCTTTCTTGCTTCCATTTAAATATTCTCAGTGCCTATCTAAATAATTTGAGCAATCTACAAGAATAAAATTTAAAACTCTCAAAATTATTTGATTTTTTACGTTTCAAAGATTGTAGATTTGAAGAAACAGATTAATTGATTTAGTTAGATAGCTAAATAGCTACCGATTCTGTTTTCAAAAGTTTTTCAAAAGTTATTGTTTTTCTAATGAGATACTATTTTTTTAAATAATTATTTTAATGATAATAATGATAGCAGCAAGTTCAACTTAGGTAGGTTGTTTAAATAGGAAATCGGTACAAGTGTCGATTAATTTTTTTTGTTCAATTTAAAATTGAAATTTCAAACATCTGTACAGTTTACAATACACTATACTGTACACTACACTATACTGTTTTTTGACGATTTGAGAGACAAAACAATGGAATTGATCTTCTTTAGTAACCGATTGGTTAAATATGAAAACCATTAGAAATTTATTTGAGAAATTTTTTGTATAGAATTTTCAGCTTACGAGCCAAAGCCAAGTCGTTAAAAATCCAAAACAATATCCGTAGGGGGAGAAATAATTCAAGTAATGTATCATTTACAATTCTTCGAAAACTATTTTGGTTCAGCTTCAGAAAGTTGTTGATGTGGTATTTTATTTATTTTAGTGAACCAACTTCTGCACTATGCAAAAATGTTCGATTAATAACGGAAGGAAATATGGAAGCATAATTGAGATAAATTAGTAAAATTAAACATGGAGACGTGACGGTACGTGAATTGAGAAGTGTTCTCAGCAAAAGTGGTTAAAAATAATGTCGGTAACGTAGGTCGGAGGTAAGCATGGAGATACTCTCCCACGGAGGAAAAGGGAGCTCTCAAACAGTTGGTGGAAGAAACTCCCGTCGCTTCTAAGTTCACCAAGTTCCCGCTAGAATGAGCAGGCAGCTGACATCACAACGAAGGACACATTATTGACACGATCTAACGGGCTCAGGATAAAGAGATTTCTACGACTACCCGATGAATACATATCATGTATTCATTCTTTATGAGTACATACAGAAAACTAATAATCAGTTAATCGACATGAACGTGGTTGGTAATAGCAACCTACGCCGCTAAATACCGATTGGAACGTAATCTGTTGGTCTAACACCCACTGTTTATCTTCTTGTCACTAAACAGGAGTCATTGTGACTCTGTTGTGGCTAATATCTCCAGTGTATTATCGATCAGCTGTTATTCGTCCAGCTTTTGTATTCTATCGACTGTGCAATCAACTGTTCAACTTTTCAATCAATAAAATATAAAATATCAAAAATACGCGTGCAGTTTCAAATATACTATAAACCAATATACAATAAAGTGGCGACAAGTGAGAAAACTTTCGTTTCGGAGTGCGCGGGTTTTCGGTCGCGTTCGGTTTTCGCCGGTTCTCACTCAATTTTCTTCGAATAAATATCGACTAAATTCGGTTTTGCTCAAACGCAATGGATCACAATCAATTTGCGTTGCTCTTGCAAGCTTTCCAAGAGCAGCAAAGGGCCCTAATCTCAGAGGTCACAGCACACCTTCAAGCTCAGGCGCTAGGTGCCCCTAGGCCTGGTCCAAATTTATCGACTATTCCGCCGTTTGAGAATTTTGATTCGCGGCGTGAAAAATTGACAACCTCTGTCTCAGATGTGCTAAAGACAACCATAGAGCACCGGAATGTCGCATTGATCGTTCTAAATTGAGATGTAACCGGTGCAACAGGTCAGGACATGTTTCCAGGGTTTGTGTTTCAACACTGATGACAAATCAACACACTCGTCCATCAACTTCAACAAATTTTCTTCACGATGATGGAAATTTTGAATCACGTTCAACCAATGATGATTATGGCCTCAACAAACTCGTTTCAATCGATCAAAGTTTCAAAGTTGTGGATTTGTTTGAAATTGGCCATGACTCAGACAAATACATGATCAATGTTCTTTTGAACGGAAAAACCCAGTGTTTCGAAGTAGACTCAGGGGCAAAATTTTCCCTGTTGTCCAAACCAGATTTCGACCGACTCGACTTGAATATTCCAATCGAAACTTCAACAGTTGCATTCAGATCTTATTCTGGCAACGTAATCAAGCCTGTGGGGAAGGTCTCTGTCAACGTCTCGTTCAATGACCAATTCATGCAAGGTGAACTCCACATTGTTCCCTCGGGTCATGATGCCCTTCTAGGACGACAATGGATCCGTGGTCTCGGTATCGATTTGCAAGAAATCGATAGTTCCCGTAACAAACCGATCACGATTCGACACATCGAACCAGTCAAATCAATCGACGAAATTTTTCAAAAATTTGCCCCACTTTTTGAAGAGAAAGTTGGGTGCGTACCGAATTTCAAGGTGACGCTGCAACTGAGGGAAGGCGCAAAACCAGTTTTTACGCGTGAACGAAGTGTTCCATACGCATTAATCGACCGCGTGAACCGTGAATTAGATGCACTTGAAGCAGATGGAATAATTTCGCCCATAGCCGCCAGCGATTGGGGGTCGCCCCTAGTGATAATTCCAAAAGCAGATGGTAAAGTACGCCTGTGCGTAGACTACAAATGCGGCGTAAATGAACGTTTAGTTCAGGCAAACCATCCAATTCGACCCATCGACGACGTGATCAACAGCTTGCGAAATTCCCGCTATTTTTGCAAGTTAGATTTGTACAAGGCGTATCTACACCTTCCAGTCGACGACGAATCCAGCATTATTCAAACGATCACAACGCATCGAGGCACGTACCGTGTCCATCGCCTCAGTTTTGGCATCAAAACGGCTCCGTCCGAATTCAACAGAATTTTATCGCAAATTCTCCATGGCTTGCCTAAAACGGAAGCATACTTTGACGACATCATCTGTCATGGAATTTCAAAAGAAGAATGCATGAAAAATCTACAAGCATGTCTTCAACGTCTTTCTGACTTCAATCTGCATATCAATAAATCAAAATGTGAATTTTTCAAAGAAAGAATCGAATACCTGGGAAGAGTGATCGAATTCAACAAAATCAGCAAATCACCAGCTAAAACCAGAGCTGTTCATGAAATGCCAAGACCTTCAAATCCGGAAGAGGTGAAACGTTTCCTGGGACTTGTATCCTATTATTCCAGATTTTTTCCAGACGCTTCAACACTTACTTACCCGCTTCGACGACTCTTGAAGCATGGAGTCAAATGGGTGTGGTCATCAACATGTGAGGCTGCCTTTTTGAAAATCAAAGCAGAACTATGCAGTGATCGAATTCTCGTACCTTTTGATCCAGCTCTCCCATTAATCCTGACCACTGATGCTAGTCCAACCGGACTTGCTGCAGTGTTGAGTCATCAAGTTGAGGGGGTCGAGAAACCTATTGCTTACGCATCCAGGTCACTGACTACGTCGAAATGAATTACAGCCAATTAGACCGAGAAAGTTTGGCTATCATTTTTGGTGTCTCCCATTTTTTCTATTACGTTTTTGGGAAACATTTCACTCTGGTGACCGACAATGAACCAGTATCGAGAATTTTCCGGCCCAACAAGGCACTGCCTCAAATGACTTCCAGACGTCTTCTACGTTATGCGTCGTATTTATCCGGATTCGACTATACTCTGAAGTACAAGCCAGGAAAAGACAACGAAAACGTCGATTGTTTTTCGAGAGCACCTCTACCTCAGAATCGACCTACAGCTGATGAAATCATTGGAGACGAAGTTAACCAGATTTGTGCTCAAACAATTTTCGACATTTCCAATGAAAAGATAACGGCATCTACGATCAAACGGGAAACAGAAAAAGATCCTGAACTATCAAAAATCGTGATCACCCTCAAGACTACCTCTGAAGATTCCGAATACACCTTGGTTGATGGTATTTTGTTTCGTCGGGATCGCATTCTGATACCAGCTACGTTGCGACCAGCCATCCTACAGGAGCTCCATGAAACTCATCTCGGTATCACCAAGATGAAGCAACTGGCTCGCCGTTATATTTACTGGCCAGGAGTAGATCGCGACATCGAGCATTTAGTCAAAGGATGCAATGAATGCGCATTGACCCGACACAATCCACCAAAGGCTCCAGTACATCCATGGGAATCACCAGATGAAAATTGGGATCGACTCCATATAGATTACGCCGGTCCCTTCGAAGGATATCACTTTCTTGTGTGTATCGACGCATTATCGAAATGGGCTGAAATCAAAGTCATCAAAGATGCCCCTTCCAGTTCAACAACCATTCGACTTCTGGAACAAATTTTTTCATCGCACGGCTATCCACAAACTCTTGTTTCCGACAACGCATCTATTTTCCAGAGCAATGAATTTCGGGAATATTGTCGTGATTGCGGCATTTTCCAGAAATTTATAGCGCCAGGTCACCCTGCTACCAACGGCTTGGCCGAACGTTCGGTGCAAACGCTCAAGAACCGCCTGAAAGCAGCAGCGTCTGATCCAACTCCAATCGTCGACAAAGTCTCGAATATCCTGATGAGGTATCGAGCTACACCGTTGGCCGATGGTAAGTCTCCAGCTGACAAATATCTTCACCGGAAAATGCGCATCCGCCTTGATGCGATTTTTCCGTATCGTCCTCAACCATCGAACATCACTGCCCCTCCAGCAAGATCGTTTTTGGTGGGGGAGAGAGTGCTGGTTCGGTTGTTCCAGAACAATAAATACGTATGGGAATACGGAAACATCCAGAAAAAGCTGGGACAACGACACTATCTGGTGATGCTTGATTCAACGGGACGAATCCTGAAGCGACACATAAACCAGCTCCGGTCGACGCTTGTGAAACCGAAAACTGTCACATTTGGGCCAACCCAGTCGTTCGAAGTTCCTCGACTGCGACCAAGGGCTCCAGAAGCTCCCCAGATCCAGATCGACAATCACAATCGAGGTCCAACGCCAGATCAACAGACCAACCAAGGGATCTCGCCAAGCGGAGCGCGTCCCCCGATCCACGAACGCCCTCGACGGGAACGTCGACCACCCGTGCGTTTTCAAGACTACGTTATGTCATAGTTGTAGTCAAAAGTTTCAGTCTTAAATTGTTTTAAATAAGTGGGGGAGAACTGTTGTGGCTAATATCTCCAGTGTATTATCGATCAGCTGTTATTCGTCCAGCTTTTGTATTCTATCGACTGTGCAATCAACTGTTCAACTTTTCAATCAATAAAATATAAAATATCAAAAATACGCGTGTTCCATTCGTTAGATGAAGACAAAATCACATCTTCCTTACAAGTGAATAAGTAAAGGTATATAGTTCAAGATGAAGACAAAATCACAGTACGTTTTGACCCCAGGCAGGAGCTTCTATCGAGTATTTGGTCTCATTATCACATAACATAGCAATCTTCATCCCGTATTTATTGGTTTTACTAGTAATGTAAGCCCTGACCGGCATCCGCCTCTAAATCCGACCTAGTTGCTTGTTCGTAGTTGTTTCGCAGTTGTTGACAAAAATATCTCGAATTTTGGAAATTGGGCCCGGTTTGGAAATCCTCTCAAGTCGCGTTTCACGGCAATCAAAAGGAAGGCATCCAAAAAGAAATGAAAATCGTGATTCACATGGTTGCCCTGCGGACCTCACCGAAGGATGTAGGATTTTGTGAAATTCTAGTGTTGAGATGGATGTCTCATCGCTGCAAAAAGTTCTGAAGGTCCCAAAGGACTCCGGGGTATTTGGGCCTTACACTACCGATTTCCATACTATTGTATTTTAGAATCATGTCTGTAATATCTTCAGAGAAGAAGATGTTGAAGCATTCAATAGGCTGTTGTAGCCAATTGTGCTCTATTTATGCTTCCAGGTGCGATGTGAACTTCGTTCTTTCCTCTTACAAGAGGAGTTTTCGGAAGAATAAGATTGGTCGCCCATTCGAATACATTCTTACCGCAAGCATTCTCAACATCAAAATCGAAGACGAACTCACATAATGTAACATATATGCTGTTTATTGTGTAATTTTCCCCAATTTTTTGGTTTTTATCCCAATGGCATGTGATGTTGCGGGCTCCATTGATGTTGGAGGTTCATCGAGTTGCGATGCTTCCACCGCTTGAATTCTACCAAATACTTGTCATCAGTTTCAAAATGTTCCAACTAAGGTTCCTAATTCGGTTCA
>JAVIWC010003324.1:0-10709 GCA_031894815.1 Creontiades dilutus | reverse complement strand
TACTAAGCTTTGGGTGGCGTGTTTCACAAGTGATAGAGCGATTATTGAATTTCAGGAGGCACACAAATTTGATCAACTGATCAATGCAAATAGGTATTTTGGTTGAGAACAGATTTACGTCCTCTATGCATATCTCCTGAAATTCAATAATTGCTCTATCACCTGTGAAACTCGCACACTCCAAAGCTTAGCAGAAATTCAAATTATGAACGCAAGCCACTTGAATAATAAACCCCAGTGAAAGAATTTGCAGTGTTGTTTTTTATCATTGGCCGAAATGGTATTCATCTACCTGTGAGTCGGATTTTTATAATTTTGAGCTGTTTCACTGACCGCCATCTTTTAATCTGACGGCTTCAGAATGGCAGACGTGCGTTTTATATATAACCTCAGTGAGTCCTATAAAACTTTTGTTAACTCTTTATCGGGATTGATTCATTATCCTTCATCAAAAAATCGATGATTTGATATTCAAAAACAATGGATAGCACCACGGGAATCAGCGTTGAAAAACAATTAATATTAGCGTGCCACACTTAAGGACTGCCTTCATCTCAATTTTGGCGCATCGCATCTTTGAGCGCTGGTTGAGCGGGTTGGGCGCAGTTAAAAAAATCTATTGATAATCCAAATGTTCAAGAAATTTTCCGTAGAATCCGTATCTGAAATAAAAAATGGGGGTTTCCTTTTGAAAAAAAAGTTGATCTTGATTGCGTGCTGCTCAACTTTGTCATTTTTTAACTTTACGCAAAAAAATTATGAAGAATGCCGTTGGTTCGATTTTTTTTCGACCACAATTAGATAAAATAAGGTGGAGGAGCGTAGTTACTGGGACACGCTGTACATAACCTCAGTGAGTACTATAAAATTCAATAATTGGTACTTTTCTATCGATTAGTTGCCTTTTTTCAGCCGGGCTCCCAGACTATAATTGCAGAATCTTCTTCTGAAGTTTGGCGATCCTTAACATGGGATATATCTGGTAGATAGGAGTCGAGAGCCGGCACATAAACGTAGAGTATTTATTTACTTGCCGTTTGAAGATAACAAATAACAAAACTACAACCGTACCATCGCATTAATCCGAGTACCGTCAAGAACCGAGTGAACAAACAGCCTTGAACCAGTTTTTAGAGCGCGGAAAGGATTAAAAGAATTGGAAGGCGCCATTTAGTAGTTGAAGGTACGAGTGGAAAGAAATCTCGGGGGAACTTCAAATGAAAACGTAAAGGTGATTATCAGGCCGGGGCGTCATGAATAATAGATGAGGCCCAAATATCGCCGAACGGGTCGGCGGCGTGGGGGGGAGCAGAAAAAAGGATCCGTAGTAGAGTTGTAGAGGCGGCGTCGGCTGATTCACACTTGCCGTCAAGTCGAGTCGTAAATGGGCTCAGTTCGCATGGAATATGTTAGGTTTTCAAAGGCGGAAAACATAATGTCGCGTGTGTACTATTCATTTATCTATTTAAGAATCGGGAAAAGACTTATAGCTTTTCCAAGTCAGATTCGGAAATTTCCAAACCAATTTCAGAATTTTCCATTTCAATTTCAGACTTTTCCATTTCAATTTCAGAATTTTCCATTTCAATTTCAGAATGTGATCAATATCCGGGTGGGAGCGGTTCCTGAAATTGAAATGGAAAATTCTGAAATTGAATTGGAAAACTCTGAGATTGAAATGGAAAATTCTGAAATTGAAATTGGTTTGGAAATTTCCGAATCTGACTTGGAAAAGCTATATACAACGTTGATGTGTACGTAATAATGCAACATGGGGGGGGGGGGGGGGGGAAATGAAAACATCCGCGGGTACGAACTATACAAAACATAATTGGTAAGTAATGCCTGCAGTACGCGAATGTCTCCATGTCCAGTTTTGGTTTATTATTCAATAATAAACCATTATAATCGTTCTTGAGAAAACAATTCTAACCCCCACTGAACATTTGATGGTTTACGTTTTAAGGGTGTAGAATCCAAATCTGCAATAAAAATTTTCCGTCCGTACGCCGTACGCACGATTTCTCTCAAACGGCTGAAGCAAAAAATCTGAAATTTTCAGGAAAAATCAATGTTGGTCCGACAACGCCCTAATTCTTTAGCCAGTTCTCTCACTTAATTTAAAGTGCCCTTTAAGGGTTGTCAAAGTTTTGTAATATCCCTGAAAACCTCCAAAAAAAACCAAGGTGGCCTAAATTTGGACTTTTTTTGAAGAACTTTCCATGAGGAATCGAATGAGCCCTTCCCCAGGTCCGCAGCTCGAACCATTCCTGATGTATGGCCCGATTTATGGTGCCAACATTTGCATCCACATTCACTACATCACAAGGCTACTGCGTTCAAAACAAAAACAACAGCGTTTTTTTTGTTCTGTTTTGATCGCAGTAACCCAGCCTAACAAAATGTGGATACTGAAGTGAACTCCTAAAAGGGTTTATAGCCGACACACGGGTTGAAGCATTCTGGTATGCTTGCTTTGTCTTACGAAATTTAAAATTTTCAAATAGACTATTCTTCCATTGTAATCGCTCTTAAACATTGTAATTCTTTCACTGGGGTTTATTATTCAATGATTCATGATTTGAATTTCTGCTAAGCTTTGGAGTGTGCGTGTTTCACAGGTGATAGAGCGATTATTTAATTTCAGGAGGCACACAAATATCAACTGATCAATCCAAATAGGTATTTTGTTTGAGAACCGATTTACGTGCTCTATGCATATCTCCTGAAATTCAATAATCGCTCTATCACCTGTGAAACACGCACACTCCAAAGCTAAGTAGAAACTCAAATCATGAACGCAAGCCAATTGAATAATAAACCCCAGTGGAAGAATTTGTAGCCTTTTCTTACAACGATTCGTGGACAGAAATACCGCGGGACAAGTCACCACAGAGAGAAACGCCTTCAAACGGTAGCGACTTGCCTGTCTGTCAAGCCGATTTGGTAGGGAACGCAATAATAATGCAATTCAGTTAAATGTATACGATATGATTAAAATCTTCACTCACCTATTCTAATTTGTTACCAATAATTTTAGCAATATTCGACCGTTAGAACCTGGGAAAGACGTGCCTGAGGGATTTCATGTTCTTTCGAATGTACAATGAAGTATTGATTTTTGAGCCACGAAATCCGCCACTCTTCTTCATGTTCTCGCGTGTGCAGCCGATACTAATCTTACTATTGAGATTAAATTTACCACCTCCTCCCTACTTCGAGAGAGTTCGGACCATCAAAACCTGGGAAAATGATGAGAGGTGAGTTTTAAATTTTCATATACGCGGAGTGGAGAGTAGTTTTCTGGCAGATGACATTCATAGGGGTCCATCTATAGCTTCATGGTGGATGTTCTTCATCAGGTTCATTTAAAACGCTACAAATTCTTTCACTGGGGTTTAAAATTCAATGATTCATGATTTGAATTTTTACTAAGCTTTGGAGTGTGCGTGTTTCACAGGAGAAAGAGCGATTATTGAAGGAGATATGCATAGAGCACGTAAATCGGTTCTCAACCAAAATACCGATTTGGATTGATCAGTTGATCATATTTGTGTGCCTCCTGAAATTCAATAATCGCTCTGTCACCTGTGAAACACGCACACTCCAAAGCTTAGTAGAAATTCAAATCATGAACGCAAGCCAATTGAATAATAAACCCCAGTGGAAGAATTTGCAGCGTTTTTTATGGTTATCAGAATGCTTCAACCCGTGTATCGGCTACAAAGCCTTCTAGGAGTTCACTCCAGTATCCACATTACTACATCACTACGTCACTAGGTTACTGATAGCAACACAAAAACAATAATAAACCAAAATAACGCGAATGTTAGCACCATAAATCGGGCCATAGATCGGGAATGGTTTTACCTACGGACCTGGGGAGGGGCTCATTCGATTCCTCGTGGAGTGTTCTTCAAAAAAGACTACAAATTTCGGCCGCCTTGACTTTTTTGAGGATTTTAGGGATTTTACAAAACTTTGAAAACCCTTAAAGGGCACTTTAAATTAGGTGAGAGAGCTGGCTCAACGATATGGGGCGTTGTCGGACCAACATGGATTTTTTCCTGAAAATTTCAGATCTTTTGCTCCAGCCGTTTGGGAGACATCGTGCGTACGTTCGGATTCTACACCCTTTGAAACGTAAACCATGAAATTTTCAGGGTGGGTTGGAATTTTTTTTCCAGGCCGATTACAATCTGCCTATCACCAACTACTCGAAGTCCAAGGTATTGCACATGGTTTATAATCAAATCGATTCGCCACTGCGCTCCCCAGCCAATTATAAGAGAGATGCAAATAATAAGCTTACATATAGTTGGCTTATTGAATTAGGTCACATTGCCGCTGAAGGCATTTCGAATAGTATTTATAAACACTAAACCCCATACTTCCTGGCAAGTACAGCTATGAGGTTATCTACGATTGACCATTGATGTTTCGAGCATTTTTCTTTTGGTTTATTATTAAATAATCACTGTTGCCTCTCTTGAAATCGCTCTTGAAAAAAAAAATTGTAACCCCCCTGAAAATTTCATGGTTTACGTTTCAAAGGGTGTAGACTCCGAATCTGCAGTAAAAATTTTGCCGTACGCACGATTTCTCCCGAACGGCTGAAGCAAAAAATCTGGAGGAAAAATCAATATTGGTCCGACAACGCCCCAATTCTTTAGCCAGCACTCTCACTTAATTTAAAGTGCCCTTTGAGGGCTGTCAAAGTTTTGTAAAATCCCCAAAAACCTCAAAAAAAAGTCAAGGCGGCCTAAATTTGTACTCTTTTTGAAGAACACTCCACGAGGAATCGAATGAGCCCTTCCCCAGGTCTGTAGGTCAAACCATTCCCGATGTATGGCCCGATTTATGGTGCCAACATTTGCGTTATTTTGGTTTGTTATTGTTTTTGTTTTGATTGCAATAACCTAGTGATGTAGTGAACGAGGATACTGGAGTGAACTCCTAAAAGGGATTATAGCCGATACACGGGTTGAAGTATTCTGATAACCATTAAAAAAAATAATAAAAAAATATAAAAAAACGCTGCAAATTCATTCACTGGGGTTTATTATTCAATGGGCTTGCATTCATGATTTGAATTTCTACTAAGCTTTGGAGTGGGCATGTTTCACAGGTGATGGAGCGATTATTGAATTTCAGAAGGCACACAAATATGATCAACTGATCAATCCAAATAGGTATTTCGGTTGAGAACAGATTTACGTGCTGTATGCATATCTCCTGAAATTCAATAATCGCTCCATCACTTGTGAAACAGGGACACTCCAATGCTTAGTAGAAATTCAAATCATGAACGCAAGCCAATTGAATAGTAAACCTCAGTGAAAGAATTTGCAGCGTTTTTTCTGTGAAGTTTTTTTTTTCTTTTTTTTTTCGTTAGTTAGTCAAAATTGATAGCAACTCCTGCTTGGCTCTCGACCCAAGCAAAACTCATTCAGCTGAATTGTGATTCTTATTTCTACTATTTTTCCAAGCCCTGTATAAAATTATGATGGCAAATGTCATAATCTGATGTTATTCGGTACGAATAAAGCTTAAATCTATCTATCTATCTATCTAACTAACTAGAACTCGAGAAAATGATGAATTTACCGATTGCGTAAACAATTCATTCCCAGAAAATGTCCACAATCTGGAAGATGTAGGAATCAGGTTGCTTACCGCTAAGCTCGCATTTCAGAATTACAAAAGTACCCTAAATCAATCCTTTTAGTGCTCTGCATATTAGTTCGGGAAGCAGATCGATAGTATACTACAAAACTAGGGGAGTTTAAACTAGATTTCATGGTTTGGTAAAACTACTGTGCTCTTTCAATAATTTATATTGAAAAGAAATACCTATCTATGTTAACTGCGTAACATTCAGATTATAAACGAACCCGATGACCAATAAAAACGGTACGCCGACTCCCCGCAAGATAGAAATTACTGAGATTTCAACGACATTGGGATTCGGTCTGTGTTCGAAACCGAAGGGAGAGTTTGTTTATTTTCTCCTCGACACGTGAGCAGGGAGCCCGCACGCACCGCCAATCTCTTTCAAGGAAGCAGGTGCTGGCTGTGCCAATATTGAAGCCTCTCGCGGATTGATCGGTTTTTATCTTCCGAATGAAAACCCTCTCGTAGAGCTCTCAATTTTTTGCTAGAGCACGACGGCGGCATTTAACTACCCGTAGTATTATTCTACGACGATCGGGGATACGATTGAGAGTAATCCACAATTTGTTTCAAAACGAACATAGGTACTCAATCTGTCAAGACAATGTCAGATCGACTGCCCAGTCATCAATGTTCACGGGATTAGAATGCCATCGCGCTGCAAGTAAAGCGACTTCACATACGGTTTTGGTTTATTATTCAATAATAAACCATTGTAAATGCTTTTGAAAAAGAAAAAAAAAATTCTAACCCCCCTGAAAGTTTCATGGTTCACGTTTCCAAGGGTGTAGAATCCGAACGTACGCACGATTTCTCCCAAACGGCTGGAGCAAAAGATCTGAAATTTTCAGGAAAAATCCATTTTGGTCGGACGACGCCCCAATTCTTGAGCCAGCTCTCTCACTCAATTTAAAGGGCTGACAAAGTTTTGTAAAATCCCCAAAAACCTCAAAACGAGTCGAAGCGGCCTAAATGTGTACTCTTTTTGAAGAACATGCCATGAGGAATCGAATGAGACCCTCCCCACGTCCGTAGGTCATACCATTCCCGATGTATGGCCCGATTTATGGTGCCAACATTTGCGTTTTTTGGTTTATTATTGTTTGTTTGTAACCTAGTGATGTCCGGCCGATAGCGTCGAGTTGTAGTGAATGTGGATACTGGAGTGATAGCCGATGTGGATACTTGTAGTTTATAGCCGATACACGGGTTGAAGCAATCTGATACGCATGAAACCCTGATAAAATATTATTCAATATTATTACTGAGGTTTATTATTCTGTACTAAGCTTCGGAGTGTGCGTGTTTCACAGGTAATAGAGCGATTATTGAATTTCAGGAGATATGCATTGAGCACGTAAATCTTTTCTCAACCAAAATACCTCAGTTGATCATATGTGTGTGCCTAATGAAATTCAATCAGCGTACGTTCTCCTGATTTTCCATATGACCGAAGGCCAAATACTTGGTTTTACTGGCGTTGAACGTCAATACATTGGCCAGCAGCCAGTCACTCAAATAGTTTAGAACAATCTGAGCTTTTTCACAAGTTTCAGCCCAAGTTTGCCCAGTTACCAACTCTGCAGCGTCGTCCGCAAATAGGAATTAAACTGCCTGAAACACGTGAAAGAGCGGTTGGACCCGACTCGTGTACCACATTGTAATAAAAACCGCTATGAAACACTCAATTTCAAATGAAACTCTTGAAAAAACAACTCCATTGCGATTTTATCTGCTGATTTGATCTTACAGTTTATTATGCAATTTTGACTAATGAACTTTTTTGAAATCGACTAAGAAGCAACTTCATAAAACCTCAAGCGATCCGCTACTCTTTAAATCCGAAGAAGAGAATTCTTCGGGGAGACCGTCTTTCGTTTATAATCGACATCTCTCATTATCCTGGTGACTGTGCGGGGAGCGGGGATTTACTTTGTGGTTGTAAAAAGTGCGAATCTCCGGAGCCGCTGTTGAACAAACAAGCAATAAAAACGGCAGCTTATCGCTCTGTTTCCTCTATTCAAATCATTTAAACCGATATTTCCAAAGGTTTATTTTACTGGTAATAGATAGCCCTTCTAAACGGATTGTAAATGGAGCCTACACCTATATTGTTTGAAAACAAATGCGAGCCATCTCACCTCACTAATACTTGAAGCGTATGATTTTCCTACGTAAATGTAAATCTGGTGGGTGTGACACGTGGCTTCCTCGTGCCGGTAACATGAATGATTAATGAAATAATGAACATGAAAGATTAAGGATGTAAGCTTTTTACAACAATTGAATTGACAAAAATGCCGCTGAACATGTTTCGGTAAACGCAAACCCCTTCAAATGGGTAAGCCGATATGTATCGCGGATCTGCCGCGCTAATGATGCAATCGAGTTGAAATTCATACGAGATGATTAAATTTCACCTCTTATCCCCCAACTTTTTACTGTATGGGACATCTGAAACCTAAACAAATTTTGGATTGCTTTGCCCATGCGCAGAATCAGGTATTGATTTCCAACCGACGAATTTCATAGAGAACCATCTATAGCCTGAAACCGGAAAAAAAGTGGAAATATAGCTTGTTAATTGGATTCCAGTTTATTATATTTCCCCACGCGCAGATATTCTTCATACGGGATGTTCGTATTTCCAATTTCAAGGTTGAGGAAGCTTTTTTTACGCTTTCAAAGAAATGAGGAATTTTTTAATCAGGAATCAATTAAAAACAATCTATTATGTCTAGCCCAGGTGTCTCCAAACTACGGCCCGCGGAAAAATTTGGTCCGGCCCGCCGACCGCGGACCCCAATGGAAAAAATTCGGCGCCCGCAAGAATAAAAAGAAAAGTCAGCCATGTCACCCAGGGAAAGCTTCCCTTACTCCTTTCAAATTCGTCTAGGAATGCTTAAAAACCCTATTTTTAAGGGTCTGACTCTCCAAATTCCTGAAAATTCAAGTTTTAATCATTTTGATTGAACAACGAAAAGGTAAATATGGAATTTTAAAAATACAATCAATCCATTTTGAATTAGTCAAACTCGTCTAGGAGTGCTTAAAAACACTGTTTTCAAGTGTCTAATTTTCAAAATTTTCCAGGGGACCCCCCTATTGGCCCGACCCACCACCTCCACATTATGATGGGGCAAATAGTTTGCAAACCCCTGGTCTAGCGTTCTCTATTATTGAATATGATATTTTGTTTTGGAGAAGTGGGATGCACTTTACACGTTCTATTGAATTAGCTCCTGGTTGTCCAGAATAAGTGATAGTAAATCCATTCAAACTCTTATCATACTGAAACTTTTCTTGCTACTTATTTGTTAAGTTAAGAATTTCGTTTCTGTTTTGAAACTTCGCCATTTTTAACCGATTCTAATGGTTTAATTTCTCTTGTTCTTTAGTTCGTCTTGCTGAAGTTCGATTTTTTTGTCGGGAGGGGATAGGATGGGGAGCAATAGCAAATCCATTCAATCTCTTGTCTTTTGGTTTATTATTCAATAGTGTAGAATCCAAATCTGCAATAGAATTGTTTCCGTTCGTCCGAGGAACGGACGATTTCTCCCAAACGGCTGGAGCGAAAAATTCAAGAAAAGTCCATGTTGGTCCGACAACGCCCCAGTCCTTTAGCCAGCTCTCTCACCTAATTTAAAGTGCCGTTTAAGGGTTGTCAAAGTTTTGTGAAATCCCTAAAAACCTAAAAAAAAGTCAAGGCGGCCTGAATTTGGACTTTTTTTTAAAGAACTTTCCATGAGGAATCGAATGAGCCCCTCCCCACGTTCGTAGCTCAAACCATTCCCGATGTATGGCCCGATTTATGGTGCCAAAATTTGCATCCACATTCACTACATCACTAGGTTACTGCAATCAAAACAAACACAAGAGTTTTTTTTTTTTATCGCAGTAACCTAATGATGTAGTGAATGTGGATACAGGAGTGAACTCCTAAAAGGGTTTACAGCCGATACACGGGTTGAAGCGTTCTGATATGCATGCTCCGTCTTACGAAATTTGAAATTTTCAAATAGAGTATTTTTCCATTGTAATCGCTCTTGAAAAAAAAAACGCTGCAAATTCTTTCACTGGGTTTTATTTTTCAATGATTCATTATTTGAATTTCTACTAAGGTCTGGAGTGTGCGTGTTTCACGGGAGACAGAACGATTGTTGAATTTCAGGAGATATGCATAGAGCACGTAAATCTGTTCTCAACCAAAATACCTATTTGGATTAATCAGTTGATCATATTTATGGGTCTCCTGAAATTCAATGATCGTTCTATCACCTGTGAAACACGCACACTCCAAATCATGAATCATTGAATAATAAACAACAGTGAAAGAATTTGCAGCGTTTCTCGATTGTTCTCGCTACAATTTTCGTTGTGGTTTTATCGTTCAGTCAATATGGTCTACTTGTGAAACTCATTTCGGTTCCAAATTTTGAACGAATGGAGGTTCCGTTGTTTGTTTCGGTTTGTTATTAACGGAGTAAAGAGATTTGAAAACGTAACGTACATGAGCGCGTTTTTATGAAAACCGTACTTGTTTTAGTAAAGCTTTATGTTCAGAGTTGTTAGGTTCTGTGCCTTATAAGGTAAATTAGTTATAATGATTAAGGAGATGTGAGGGATGGGCGGCAGGAAGAAAACGAGAGCAGCTGGGTCTCAAGAGACGAAGAAGGCCCTTGAAAAACACTGGGCCCTAAAGGGACAACTTCCCTTCACTTCCCCTCCCGTTGAACTGAGCTGCCGCCTCCTGGTTCAGCCCCGGGAACCGCAAGACTCCTCGAGGCCCCCTGGCCAGGCACAATCGAGAAGACGTGGAAGAGAAGCTAATGTATGGGCGGGCGGGTTACTTTGATCACCACCCCGCTACTGCCGAAGGAGTTAGGGCGAGGGGAAGAGTGTTGGGTCGGCAAAGATGAAAGGAAGGAGCCCCTCCGCTTCCTCCGCTTTAGCTCCTCCATCCACGAGCTTCCCTTCCTCTCGGGCCGACCTACTGTCCTCTTCCCCCTTGCCGAGCTCGGGCGTGAGAGTGAGCG
>JAVIWC010003323.1:0-10746 GCA_031894815.1 Creontiades dilutus | reverse complement strand
CCTTTAAATGAGGTTATCTTTTCTGAAAGAGGAAAACGGATGAGAAGCGGGAGGACAAGGCGTGCGAGGTCGGGCTTAGTGATGCACTCATCCTCAAGTAACCTTCTCCCCAAAAAAGGGAAGCCATAAATGCCTATAAAAGCGGAAGGGGCTGCAGGGGCCATAAAACCTTCAAGGTCTTACGATCAGGGCAAATTACAGCACTCCGTTCGATAATAGGATTTTTGTCCCCTGTCGAATAATGATTAGTGGTCCATTAAGTTGATTTTGGACGGAAATGCATAGGACACTCTTGTAACGTGAGTTGTCTTCTAAAACGCAGGAACAAATGAAATGTTTTCTCTTGACGACATATATTTACCGTTCATCATCCACTATGATCATTTACAGAAAAGACCAAAACAGTAACTAGTACTTAGCAGCGCTACAAGGCCGACTTCGAGCAGGACTAAGAATAATCTTCACGTACCTACCTGAATCATGATTTTTATTTTTACCATTGTGGGTGGTCAGTAATTACAAATGCATTTGCTCTAACCCACTCCTTTTTTTCAGAATCGTTCCCCTAAACCTGCCATTTCATTAATATATATGTTACTGTAAAACCCCGATGTTCGGTTAATGTTAGGATATACCAGAAAATCCTATCATTTCCCAATATCATCGGAAAAAAAACAGTGTTGGCTCTCAAATTGGACTTTTACCAGTAAATCTGGGGATTTTGCAAGAGGCTTTTTAATTATTTATTCCATTTGAGAGCGTGTTGGGTATGTTTACCGAATGATTTTGGTAAACCTTAACATTTCCCTGCAGAAAAATCCTCCCATTCATCAATGGAGATTGGCATAAGTCCGAAATTCCTCATTTTCCAGGCTTTTACCGTATCGGTCATCCATTTAGGTTTTTTTTGAAATTTTATTTTATTGCCATTAACATTAGTTATACAGCCATGCCATTGAATGTTTGTTTCAATCAATACATATACATTGGTTTACACCTTTTTAAACTTTCTACCTAAGTTCAAAATTAATTTTCCATTCTATAACACTCTACTTTCTACGTAACATGTTTGTATTTAAATTAATATACAGGGTGTCCCGCACTTAGTGTAAAAAAAAAAATTGGGTGAAACTACATGGAAAATGGAGTAAATCGCCGCCAACCGCGATTTTGCTTCCGAGTCTACTAAAGTAGCGGAAGCATTGTTTTCACTTTCGGAATGTGAAAAATTTTTTGTCTCCAAAATCAAAAATTCCACTCGCATTTTGCGTTTTAGACCTTTCTGAACGATTTTGGTTCCGTGTCTGTCTGTGTGTCTGTGTGTCTGTGTGTCCGTGTGTCTGTGTGTCTGTCTGTGTGGCTGTCTGTCTGTCAGCAAATCCTTGTTACGGGCAAAACTACACGAAGTTATGGTCCGATTTTGATGAAATTTTCAGGGATTGTGCGGGTTGGGGTGTAGATGGTCCCCTATAGGTTTCATGACCCCCGGATCAATAGTAGCCTCTGCGCATGCGCAAACGTGAAATCCTTGTTACGCGCATAACTCCGGGAGTTTTTGACCAATTTCGATGAAATTTTCAGGGATTGTTTGGTTTGATGTGTGGATGGTCCCCTATGAGTTTCATGACCCCCGGATCAATAGTAGCCTCTGCGCGTGCGCAAACGTGAAATCTTTGTTACGCGCATAATTCTGGGAGTTCTCGACCAATTTCGATGACATTTTTAGGGATTGTTCGGTTTGATGTGCAGATGGTCCCCTATGAGTTTCATGACCCCCGGATCAATAGCAGCCTCTGCGCATGCGCAAACGAAATCCTTGTTACGCGCATAACTCCGGGAGTTCTTGACCAATTTTGATGAAATTCTCAGGGATTGTTCGGTTTGTTGTGTAGATGGTCAGCTATGAGTTTCATGACCCCCGGATCAATAGTAGCCTCTGCTCATGCGCAAACGTGAAATCCTTCCCACAAGCATAACACCGGGAGTTTTTGACCGATTTCGATGAAATTTTCAGGGATTGTTCGGACTTGTTAGGTATATTTTATAGTTTGTTCAATAGTTGAACATGCCTACCTTTCTTTTCTCAAGTTATGCTCCTGCATAACAATAAATTTACCCTAATTCAACATTTACTTCGCCTAATTGAGCGAAGTTCTTTAGTCAATAATAATTTTCAATGATCTATACAGTCATGTTATGGATACGAGGAAGCTATGTGCCACACCCACTTGGCAGAGGTTTTTTTTCTCAACCCGTTGCTGAGATATGCTATTTTTAAGAGTTTTTTCAAAAAATCGCGTTTTTCGCCATTAAAACGCTTTTTTCTCGGCAATTTCCCAAAATCTTTGCACATTTGACCACATTTTCGGAATCTGCGTTAAATTTCCTATAAGATGAAGTTACTTTGAGTTCCAAAACGCATCTTCCAAACACCGAAATTTCCAATCAAAGATGAACATTTTTCGCAAAGTGAAATTTTTCAAAAACTTGGAACGCTTGGTGTGACCACAAAAATAATTTTTTTCGTTGTCAAATTTGATAAAAACTTCTCCCACTTCTAAGCTTTCCAACGGCGTCTCAACCATTTAATTCTGATTGGAATTGACGGAGAAATTAAAGTTCGAATGCCAGAAAACGTGTAGTTCGTTTTAACGTAAGTTGGTAGGTGACGTACGATATGGGCCACAGAAACTGATTTTTCTCGATTTCAATTAATGTTTTCCGGCATTCAACCACATAGGGCGTTAAATTTCCTGTAAGAAGAGGTTCATTTTGTTTCCAAATTTTTTTTACACATTTATCACAATTCTCAATTTTTAATTTTTTATAGTACCTGGAAAAAACATTTTGGAAACAAAATGAACCTCTTCTTACAGGAAATTTAACGCCCTATGTGGTTGAATGCCGGAAAACATTAATTGAAATCGAGAAAAATCAGTTTCTGTGGCCCATATCGTACGTCACCTACCAACTTACGTTAAAACGAACTACACGTTTTCTGGCATTCGAACTTTAATTTCTCCGTCAATTCCAATCAGAATTAAATGGTTGAGACGCCGTTGGAAAGCTTAGAAGTGGGAGAAGTTTTTATCAAATTTGACAACGAAAAAAATTATTTTTGTGGTCACACCAAGCGTTCCAAGTTTTTGAAAAATTTCACTTTGCGAAAAATGTTCATCTTTGATTGGAAATTTCGGTGTTTGGAAGATGCGTTTTGGAAATCAAAGTAACTTCATCTTATAGGAAATTTAACGCAGATTCCGAAAATGTGGTCAAATGTGCAAAATGTTGGGAAATTGCCGAGAAAAAGCGTTTTAATGGCGAAAAACGCGATTTTTTGAAAAAACTCTTAAAAATAGCATATCTCAGCAACGGGTTGAGAAAAAAAATCGCGGTTGGCGGCGATTTACTCCATTTTCCATGTAGTTTCACCCAATTTTTTTTTTTACACTAAGTGCGGGACACCCTGTATATATTTATTATTTCCATTGAATTTTAATGTTATGGCAATTTATGAAATTTTAAATGTCATTCCACACTTCCATATTGATACTTAACAACAATGATTTATAATTGAAAAGGTTGTTGACTGCAGGTTGTTGACCGCTAATGTAAAGAAGTTTTACAATGGGATGTTGAGGCGCATGGGGTTTTTAGGGATGTACTCTTTCTCAAATACCCTCAAAAAAGAAAGGTCATAAATGCCTGTAAAACGCTGTAAAACATGGGTGTTAGAGAATCTTCTAGTTCCAGATTTTTAGTGTTAATGTTGAATCACCATTATTCATCAATCATAATTATTCTTCATAGCAAGGTGTTCCAATGTTCGCTACGCATTCATTGTGAGGATGGTATTTCTTGACTGGCGAAATCCCTAAAAGAACATAGAAGCAGTTCTTTTAGAATCCGAATCCGAAGTTCAGAATTAGTTCATAGAGAACTACAATTCAACCCACGTCCATAGTTTTGGTTTTTTAAAAGATTTGTTTATGTAATAATCGTTTATTCGCCATCAGCTCCTTAGAAGCTCATTTCCACGTAAGGTGAACCTTAAATAACAATTGAACGACCGTTCTTTCCTCGCCGTTCCAAGTGTGATTAGTTCACTTCGGAGATGAGTTCATTAAAACCTCCAGTTCTTATCATTAGTGTTGAAACTAGTGTGCTGTATTTGAATGAAGGGAATTAAGTCTAAATCTAATAGAAATGAAATACATTGATTTTATGGAAAAGTCAAGGGAACGAACTCACGTGGACTTGGTTCAGAAGAGTGAAAAAGGCCAAACTCCTTTTCCGTTGTGAAGGAACGCTCTCAGAACTCAGTTAAAACTCTCATTCTCTCTCAGGCCCCCGAAACCTGGAGTCAGCGCCCAATTCATTATAACAAACGTCCCCACTTTAACCCGCAAATGGCTTTTACGTCTGTAGGGCCCGCTCCTGGCGCACCCTCAGGTTTATTTCCTCGACTATAATACGGCCCCGTTGTTATAGTCATTAGCCGTTGAGTTAACATTATGTTATAGGGGTGGGAAGGGGTGGGGGTGGAAAGCGGGTGCATTTTTCGGCAGTTTACGCTCTTACGGGCCTCTTCATCCCCCATGCGACCGTTAAGTGCGATAGTAAATCTCAAGGGGGTGTACAGTTGACTCAACGGGGGGATGGGGAAAAAAATAACTTTCTTGATGGGATAATTAAGATGGCGGCGAGGCGTTAATACGGGTTTATGTCTTCAGATCCAGAGGAGACTTGAGGGGATAGCGCATTAGGTCTAGATGTATTGCGAGGGGTGAACAGATGAAGTTGCATTTTTGAAGGGAATGGAACTGTAAATATGAATGTTCCTGAGACTACAATTTTTCATTGCTGTCGTTTGCATTGTTTAATGAATCACTGAATCACACAAATGGAGAAAACACCATAAAAGTATCTTTATCAAGAAAACATCCGAATTGTAGGTATTATCAACTAAATATGTTGATGTGTTAATAATATTAAGGATCGAGTTATCTAATGTGTACCAAATCTCTCAGTAACTTCTCGATTTGAAGCTCCCAAATACTTCAAGGTGGGTTTACCAATCTTTAACTGATGCTGCATCAGCTGCCGGAAATTTAGTACATAAAAAGCAGAGATATCGTCTCACCAAAGATAAATGCTGTCATTTCACAACTGCAACCTTCCTATTTGTCTATGGTGGTAGCCATTCGCAGGTGGTGGAGCACTTGCTCCTCCCAATGGTTTTCCACGTTTGGATAATATTTGGACTAACACATAAAAAAAAAATCCAACAGATTTTGTTGAACATTGGTCGTACACAACCTTGGTGGTTGGCATATAGGGATATCTTTTTTAGAGTCGAGTCTAAACTCTCCTTTAGCTCATAGTCGATGTCAGCTAAAGTGAAGCTTAACAATCTTCCGAAAACAATGTATCACAATCTGCATGAATCCTGGTGTTGTTTTTATCAACAAACTCCTGCAGTGCTTTATCTCTTAAAACACTTTTTACAACTATTTGCCAACGAACAGTAACTACAGTTAATGTTAAGTGATAGTTCGTTGGACGAGGCTATAGCAAAGAATATCATAAGAGGTACACCAAGGAAGCATAGCCATGGATTTACCATATAAGTACATTGTTTTTTAAGGTCTGATCGGCCTCACTAAGGTAAGATCCCTTTAAGACAAAGCCGACTGTAGTGAGACTAATCCCTGGCGTACCTAGCCTAGTACGTAGCTTGGTTTCATCATTCCAACACCCTCGCATAGTGCGTACTGCATCGGAACCTCAAGACTTCCATACCTATCTTATTGATTCGTTTTACCTGAGTCTGAATAAGAAAATCCTGATGGGTTTGAATTTCGAATATCCATTCACGCAATTTCTCGAGGTGTAAAAAGTTTAAACCAGGTGTATTGTGTTTCCATTCAGGTTTCTTTCTTTTCTCTACCAAGCGTCGAGATTAGCTGCTAAAACTCGGTCGCAATCGCGTGACAGAATAAAAAATGCTGGCAAGCCAAAATGCAGAAAGGGTGCAAACACACTTCACTTGAGCGAATCGTAGGAACTTTAATTTATAACCGCTAGGTCAGGAAAACAGGCGAAAATGGCTTGATGACGAACTCTTGTCGGGGCTACATTCTGGAGGGTTCGCCTGATCCAGGAAGGGGTAGAACGTGCACCAAAGGATCAAAGGCAGAAACCACATCTTTTATTATAGTTTGTTCACGTTCCGATACAAAAACAATGGAAACAGTAACAAGAGAACAGAACAACTTTACATGCCTTTACACTACGCCATTAGGTCATCGCTAATTCACTTCGTTTAGCGTTGCTAGTTCATGGGGTACCTGCAACTTTTGGGTGGCGTCAACAAAATTCACAAAATTACATCCATTCAAAATCTGTCAAACACAATTTTTTCAAATTTTATTCGATTTCGGTGACTTTTTGTGGGAATGTGCTGATTAGAATGTACATAGTTTCTTACGAGTTTCACTTATAACATATCAATACAACACAAACATAAATTGTGTCAAGCATAATAGTCATTCTATCTCTCTCAAATTCGGGTATAGTCGGAAGAAGTTTTCTCCATTAAAATTCAAGCAATCTTGAACCGCTTAATACCATTTCACATAGTCCAATCATCTGCACAATCAAGTTACAGATACAAAAGAGCTAAGTACGAAATCCAAGTTGGCATATGATTTTTTTTTTATCGGTCGATCACAAAGCAAAGAATAAACCGAAAGCCCCGGAAGCGTAATATGTTTGGTTGAGCTACCAGCCGGGGCTCCAAGGCAGAGAAAAAGGGATTTCCTGATAACCGGAGGAAAATCCCCCTTGTCAAGGCCCCTCCCCATTTTGCCACTTACATTTTATTTATATCACCACTTTCAACGGAGACACGAGGGCCCCCAATGCCGCCTTCGAATAAGGCGTTTTTCCGCGCCAACAAAACATCTGTTAAACGTCTGAACGTCACCTCTAATTAAAGAGAGTAAATCAAGAAGGGTCTCCCAACTGCTTCTTGTTCTTCTCTCCAGACGTTTCCTTCATTGTTACTCCGGCTAGAGGGACAGCGGACTCTCACGGGTAAGAAGATTTCGCCTTCCACGCTAAATTAGTTAGTTAATCACCGTACAGGTTGTAACGTAGGAGGACATTCAACTTCACCTTTTCTGCCAACTTGTGGCTAATTGCACGTTAGATGATAATGGTACCTACACAGATTCCAACAGTGATTCTTATCTCCTACAACTAATTGATTACATAATTGGTTTTGTACCAATTTAATTTCAACTACACAAACCCAATTACAATATTACACGGTAATACGAGTACTGCATACAAGGGCAACAATATTTTTCAATATCTTCATGAATATTCCTCACACAATTCGTTTCATCTCCCAAGCTGTAGTGGCGCTGCTCCAAATACCCGTTTATCGCCTGTTTCTCATATTTCAGAGTATTCCATTCTAAATAAACAAGACAAGATGAGATTCCCAACCGATTTCGCTAGCTCTAAATATGAAAAGAAAAATTTTCTTGGTTAATTTGACGCCTAATAGAAAAATGCCTAGATACTCTTTGCAGAATCGATGTAAAATAATAATAATAAAATTATTTAGGTATATGTTGCTTGTTCCCTAGGAAACCGAGCTGTCTCCGTGTTAAAATAGTGGATCGTAAGTATGCAAGAGGAAGCACTTCTCTTCTCTTGTTTTCTTTTGATATATCAATCTTTATCATCTTGTCCATCTTTGTCATCAATATTTTTTAACAATATCATAATTTTTAGTAATTAAGATTGATTAATAATTATTAATTCTACGTACGCAACTCCCTCAAGCCGCTCAGGGCCTGGACCCTTTGGGGTACATTCCATCTACATAACTTTCTGTAATTTTTACTGTATTCGGCTTTGTATTGTATGCATACTTTTCATGCATTGTACCTTATGCATTTGGTTTCGTCAATAAACTCATCGTCCACTCAATTTCATTCAACTGAGCTCGAATCAGAACAACAATTTTTATAGGCCAATTTTCAGTGGTTTCGGATACTGGAGCTTAGACATACAAGCAAATTGGGATATACCTATGAATTTCTGAAGGGAGGTTTTTTTTTTTTTTACATATGAAAAATCCATTACTGGACTGACATAAATTGGGTATATCAAAGATGTGGTTCCCCCTCACCCTTTGTCTCTCTCCATCGTGGCATACCGACTAAAAACCGTTCCTCTCGTCTTTTAGGACTGTCAAGCACTCTTGGCACCGCTTCAATAGCCCCCTTTCACATAGTCCAATCATGGTCTTCACAATCAAGTTACAGATCTGGCTCATTCCCAGCTTCTGTTCACTTTTTTTTCTTTGAGCGATCCATAGTGAAAGAATAAACTGCACTCCAGTTCTCCGCAAACTGTATCATCTTTTCTGTTACAGTTTCTGGGCTAAAATCACCTATTACTCCAACCAATTCCTGCAATAGCTGCTGCCATTTTGCGCATATAAAGAATGTGTGCTCTACATCATCGTCCCCCAATCCGGCAGTACACACACCTCCCCATTTTCCCTATTTTCTTTAGGAACGATCGATAATAACCATGCCCCGTCAGGTGCCGCCGTCGAATAAGGCGTTTTTCCTCGCCAACAAAACATCTTTAAACGTCTGAACGTCACCTCTAATTAAAGAGATAAATCAAGAAGGGTCCCAACTGCTTGTTCTTCTCTCCAGACGTTTCCTTCATTGTTACTCCGGCTAGAGGACAGCGGACTCTCACGGGTAAGAAGATTCGCTTTCCTCGCTAAATTAGTTAGTTAATCACCGTACAGGTTGTAACGTTGGAGGACATTCAATTCACCTTTTCTGCCAACTTGTCCGATTGCACGTTAGATGATAATGGTACCTACACAAATTCCAACAGTGATTCTTATCTCCTACAACTAATTGATTACATAATTGGTTTTGTACCAATTTAATTTCAACTACACAAACCCAATTACAATATTACAATGTAATACGAGTACTGCATACAAGGGCAACAATATTTTTCAATATCTTCATGAATATTCCTCACACAATTCGTTTCATCTCCCAACCTGTAGTGGCGCTGCTCCAAATACCCGTTTATCGCCTACATTCAGGCTCATATTTCAGAGTATTCCATTCTAAATAAACAAGACAAGATGAGATTCCCAACCGATTTCGCTAGCTCTAAATATGAAAAGAAAATATTTTCTTGGTTAATTTGACGCCTAATAGAAAAATGCCTAGATACTCTTTGCAGAATCGATGTAAAATAATAATAATAAAATTATTTAGGTATATTTTGCTTGTTCCCTAAGAAAGCGCTGTCTCCGTGTTAAAATAATGCATCGTAAGTATGCAAGAGGAAGCACTTCTCTTCTCTTGTTTTCTTTTGATATATCAATCTTTATCATCTTGTCCATCTTTGTCATCAATATTTTTTAACAATATCATAATTTTTAGTAATTAAGATTGATCCTAATTATTAATTCTACGTACGCAATCTCCCCAATTTGCCGCTCAGGGCCTGGACCCTTCAGGGTGATTCCATCTACATAACTTTCTGTAATTTTTACTGTATTCACTGCTTTGTATTGTATGCATACTTTTCATGCATTGTACCTTATGCATTTGGTTTCGGAATAAACTCATCTTCCACTCATTTTTCATTCAACTGAGCTCGAATCAGAACAACAGCGTGTATAGGCCACTATCCAGTGGTTTTAATTTACTGGAGTTTATACATACAAGCAAATTGGGATATACCTATGCATTTCTGAAGGGAGGTGAAAATAATGTCAATGGTGCAAGTAACGTTTCCAATTTTACTCATCTCAGCTGCCCTAACTGCATACATTTTGAGGTGAAGCCGATTGTAGTACGATATCCAGAGAGATCGTAAAGGATCACCACAGGTTTTGTTCCTCATTTTTGAAAGTGAAAGCTGCAAAAATTATTAATTCCAGGTAATAAATGATTATGCCAAATTATGTCTGGATAATGTTACTCATTTATGTCATAAGGTTTTTCTTGGTTTCCCCTTGTCAATGAACTTATACGTTATGGAATTACTGAATCTGATTCCTTGTACACTATATCATAATGTGTCGAGTTATTTGAAATTTGTTATGATAAATTGATAGAGCGTAGAAAGGCACGTAATTATTGCCTAATAAATAATGGAATATTCTTAAACCAAAAAGCGAACAGTAAGTACAGTTACTCTTACAGTTGACGTTTTCTAAAAGATAAACCTCAGACTGATATATTTCCTACCATCGTTTAACTTTAAGCCGGGCTTAACTCTAAATACTGAAAATGAGCTTGGTTTAAGAATTTGTACACAAGACCAAAATGAATTTTCAGCAACTAACGCGTTGAGCCCTTTTGAAACTAGTCTTGCACCCCTGGCTCAGAAGGCTTCAAAGACTCAATCGCAGTAGAGTTTGTGGTAGATATGGCGATTTCGCCCTTCCCGTTTCTCGAAACTACTGAGACTAAGACTAAACCTGCCACATCGCCTCAGTCCTTGGAGACGGCAACGAGTCCATTCCATCACCTCTTTGTTGAATGGCAGCAGAGTCAGTTGACGAACCCCCTCGCCCGCCAAATTGACTGTCCTGACGCTCTTTGATTTGTATGCGGTAAGGAAAAAGGGACATACCTTTTTGAAAATTACCTCTCTTCTGCCAACCACATGAATTTTCCG
>JAVIWC010003322.1:0-10489 GCA_031894815.1 Creontiades dilutus | reverse complement strand
TAGCTTCTTCGTATCCATAACATGACTGTATAGATCATTGAACGTTATTATTGACTAAAGAACTTCGTTCAATTAGACGAAGTACATATTGAATTAGGGTAAATTTATTGTTATGCAGGAGCATAACTTGAGAAAATAAAGGTAGGCATGTTCAACTATTGAACAAACTATAAAATATACCTAGAAAGTCCGAACAATCCCTGAAAATTTCATCGAAATTGGTCAAGAACTCCCGGAGTTTTGTGCGTAACAAGAATTTCACGTTTGCGCATGCGCAGAGGCTACTATTATTCCGAGGGTCATGAAACTCATAGGGGACCATCTACACATCAAACCGAAGAATCCCTGAAAATGTTATCAAAATCGGACTATGACTTCGTGTAGTTTTGCCCGTAACAATGATTTCACGTTTGCGCATGCGCAGAGGATACTATTGATCCGGGGGTCATGAAACTCATAGGGGACTATCTACACATCAAACCGAACAATCCTTGAAAATTTCATCGAAATTGGTCGAGAACTCCCGGAGTTATGCGCGTAACAAGAATTTCACGTTTGCGCATGCGCAGAAGCTACTATTGATCCGGGGGTCATGAAACTGGACCATCTACACCCCAAAGCACACAATCCCTGAAACAAGGATTTGCTGACAGACAGACACGGAACCAAAATTGTTCAGAAAGGTCTGAAAATGCGAGTGGAATTTTTGATTTTGGGACAAAAAAATTTTCACATTCCGAAAGTGAAAACAATGCTTCCGCTACCTTAGTAGACTCGGAAGCAAAAATATTATTTTGTTTCATTTAACTGTATTTTAGAACTTCACTAAAATAGAACACTGTAGGCCCAATTATGTGTTCAAGAGGTATTTGTAGGATATGTTCGCAAATCCAGACAAATCGATAATCCGAACTATGTACGGCTCCAATTGGTTCGCATTTTCGACGCTCTACTGTAAATGAAAATAATTATGAAAATTAGCACCTTAGGTCATGCTGCTAGACTGCGACACTAAAAAAAACGTCTGCCAAGTGGGTGTGACACATAGCTTCCTCGTATCCATAACATGACTGTATAGATCATTGAAAATTATTATTGACTAAAGAACTTCGTTCAATTAGGCGAAGTAAATATTGAATTACCTAGGGTAAATTTATTGTTATGCAGGAGCATAACTTGAGAAAATAAAGGTAGGCATGTTCAACTATTGAACAAACTATAAAATATACCTAATAAGTCCGAACAATCCCTGAAAATGTCATCGGAATCGGTCAAGAACTCCCGAAGTTATGCTTGTGGCAAGGATTTCACGTTTGCGCATGCGCAGAGGCTACTATTGATCCGGGGGTCATGAAACTCATAGGGGACCATCTACACATCAAACCGAAGAATCCCTGAAAATTTTATCAAAATCGGACTATGACTTCGTGTAGTTTTGCCCCTAACAAGGATTTCACGTTTGCGCATGCTCAGAGGCTACTATTGATGCGGGGGTCATGAAACCTATAGCGGACCATCTACACCCCAACCCGCACAATACCTGAAAATTTCATCAAAATCGGACTATAACTTCGTGTAGGTTTGCCCGTAACAAGGATTTGCTGACAGACAGACAGACACACAGACAGACACGGAACCAAATTTGTTCAGAAAGGTCTAAAACGCAAAATGCGAGTGGAATTTTTCATTTTGGAGACAAAAAATTTTCACATTCCGAAAGTGAAAACAATGCTTCCGCTACCTTAGTAGACTCGGAAGCAAAAATATTATTTAGTTTCATTTAACTGTATTTTAGAACTTCACAATTAACACTGTAGGCCCAATTATGTGTTCAAGAGGTATTTGTAGGATATGTTCGCAAATCCAGACAAATCGATAATCCGAACTATGTACGGCTCCAATTGGTTCGAATTTTCGACGCTCTTCTGTAAATGAAAATAATTATGAAAATTAGACATTAGGTCTTGCTGCTAGACTGCGACTACATGGAAAATGGAGTAAATCGCCGCCAACCGCGGTTTTTTTCTCAACCCGTTGCTGAGATATGCTATTTTTAAGTTTTTTCAAAAAATCGCGTTTTTCGCCATTAAAACGCTTTTTTTTCGGCAATTTCCCAACATTTTTGCACATTTGACCACATTTTCGGAATCTGCGTTAAATTTCCTATAAGATGAAGTTACTTTGATTTCCAAAACGCATCTTCCAAACACCGAAATTTTCAATCAAAGATGAACATTTTTCGCAAAGTGAAATTTTTCAAAAACTTGGAACGCTTGGCGTGACCACAAAAATAATTTTTTTCGTTGTCAAATTTGATAAAAACTTCTCCCACTTCTAAGCTTTCCAACGGCGTCTCAACCATTTAATTCTGATTGGAATTGACGGAGAAATTAAAGTTCGAATGCCAGAAAACGTGTAGTTCGTTTTAACGTAAGTTGGTAGGTGACGTACGATATGGGCCACAGAAACTGATTTTTCTCGATTTCAATTAATGTTTTCCGGCATTCAACCACATAGGGCGTTAAATTTCCTGTAAGAAAAGGTTCATTTTGTTTCCAAAATGTTTTTTCCAGGTACTATAAAAAATTAAAAATTGAGAATTGTGATAAATGTGTAAAAAAAATTTGGAAACAAAATGAACCTCTTCTTACAGGAAATTTAACGCCCTATGTGGTTGAATGCCGGAAAACATTAATTGAAATCGAGAAAAATCAGTTTCTGTGGCCCATATCGTACGTCACCTACCAACTTACGTTAAAACGAACTACACGTTTTCTGGCATTCGAACTTTAATTTCTCCGTCAATTCCAATCAGAATTAAATGGTTGAGACGCCGTTGGAAAGCTTAGAAGTGGGAGAAGTTTTTATCAAATTTGACAACGAAAAAAATTATTTTTGTGGTCACGCCAAGCGTTCCAAGTTTTTGAAAAATTTCACTTTGCGAAAAATGTTCATCTTTGATTGAAAATTTCGGTGTTTGGAAGATGCGTTTTGGAAATCAAAGTAACTTCATCTTATAGGAAATTTAACGCAGATTCCGAAAATGTGGTCAAATGTGCAAAAATGTTGGGAAATTGCCGAGAAAAATGCGTTTTAATGGCGAAAAACGCGATTTTTTGAAAAAATTCTTAAAAATAGCATATCTCAGCAACGGGTTGAGAAAAAAATCGCGGTTTCACTCAATTTTTTTTTACACTAAGTGCGGGACACCCTGTATATCCGGAAAACATTATTTCGTGATTAAAATAAGATTTATTGTATGTTCTTTCTAATCACCTGATTGAAGCCGTTGCGTAATAATTTGCCTGGTTGTTCGAACCCCTGTTTCTAGTTCGCTCTCGACGTGATTTATCGGATCTGCGTCAACTTTCATCATCCGAGCCCTTCAATTTCTCTTCTCCCGTGTCCGATAACCTCCCGCGGCTCGAACTTCACTTTCACATGCGGCCAGGTAACATCATCGCCATCCTATCGGACGTGTGCGGTTTTTACTGGGAACGCTAATGGACTAACCAGATACCCTTTCCTGCCTCATCGTACCGTACAGTTGGAATTAGCGCGGGAGCCGTTCATCTATTATGAAGGACCGCGTTGGGTAGATAGTCCGGATTGGATGAGCTTCGGGCGCCTTAGTTAGGTCGGCAAAACCACAAAAACTTTCCACTAGTTGTGAGAAGCGCTTGTGCTAATGACTCCCACCATATCACATGGTTAGGTTTCCCCATCACCAAACGGATCCAAATTATTGTTTTTTTTTTCAACTACTTGTGGGGAAAGAAACAGTGATTTTGTTTTACTTGTTTAAATTTGTAATTTTAAGCGGCATCTCAACAAGAAGAGCGATTAGAGGCTTTGTAGAAGTTATCAAACGGGACACTGGAACTGCTCAGCTAATGTAGGTGAAATAATGCCATGCATACAAAGGCAAACATGAACATAAACGCAACTGAATATATCTTAATTCTTATATAGCTTTTCCGCTTCAAATTAAAGGTTTTTAGAAACAAATTAAAGGTTTTTCATTTCAAAATATTGGTTTTCTATCCCGAGATAAAGATTACCTTTTGTTCTTTGGAAAGCGTTGTTGACACCCGTTCATCTATGAGATCGGACTGCTTCCAAATGTTCACCACTGAATGGTTCGCTTTTTGCTCGAAATTCTAGGCCGGGCCCACGGAGACCAATCACGGAATCGCGGACACCAATCATGTTTAAATTTATCAAGATTTTTGCACCACAGCAAGATCGCAACGTTAGGAGCGACAAAGGCAATCGATGGCTAGAATACTCTTCCAAAAGAAGGATGCACGCTTGCGATTAGGAATACATAAAGAAGGATGGCGGCAGAAATCTCCCTGATGATACATAAGGAATAGTCCACATCAAACTCGATAGAGAATGTATTTTTTTCATTGAGTGTTTCAGTCCGCTACAGTAAACGTATCTAAACGATCTTTCTTTAGAAATGAAAGATCTTCATTTCGAAATGGAAAATCTACATTTTGGTCTGGAAAACCTTTATTTTGTTAAGGAAAATCCTTAATTCGACTCAGAAAAGCTATGAATGAACCTTTAAGTTTGGCTAATAGTCCTCTTTATAAGGACGAACAGCTGAACCGATTTTGATATGGGTTACCCACTTTATGGATATTCACCCTGTGGTTGCCACGAATCCCGCAACGCAACGATAATCACGACAAGTTCAGACAATATTACTATTTGTCTTGAGAATTTGACGGGGATATTTCGAAGGTATCAACCCACTATTTGGTACACTACCATTTGAGACAACTGGTGGACTGTGGCGATTTTGACGGGAGTAATCCCCAAGTGCGTTTGTTTGCGTCTACAGCCTTGTTCATATCTGTGTGGCGTGTTGTGTTGTGACGCTCTCTGACGTGATGGCTGCTGTTGTATGAAGAATACTGGCCCGTTCACACTAGCAAATGGCACTCTGTCGTGACACTGCCCCGCCCTCAACCAATCTGACGCGGACCGGGATCGCTTCTGATGCGACACATCAGAAGCCGTCACAACACAGAGCATCAGACAAAGGTGAACGCTCCTATGAAACTGGATGAAACCGATACTGTTCTGACGCGTCACGACACAACACGTCAGACAAATAAACGCAGCTTGCTGCAAACGTCCATTATGTCCATTTTAGAGCGTTGATATTAAATATAAAATTTTGATACACAGTCTTTCGAGACCGTGGGGGACTTATTGGGAGGAAATCACAGCAATTGAGAGGGCTTGAGGGATCGTGAAACGCACGGGTAACCGGCTAGTTCATCATAGATTAGAAATATGACTCTTTGTGGTAGATTCCACAACACGAAGTGGACTTTGGCTGGCCAGATGAAAAAGTAGCTGCATCCGAATGCATCGCAGATTAGAAATACCGTAGTTTTTGGGAGATTCGAGTGGTACTTAGCTACAACAAAAAGCACTGCATTTCGACCGACAGACATTTCGATCAGGTGTTTCACAAAATCCACGTTTGCACTACACGCAAACGTGCTAGAATATCTCTGATTTGTGAGGTGACGGAATGGCTTAGTTGCCCCTTCCAATGAGCTGGATGCATTGTTAGTGCTCTGCCACACTCAGAGCATGATCCAGACGCCTGACGGCGTCTGATTCATCTCCCAAGACGACAGATTCTAAAATCGGGAAGGGGCCAACTAACCATATCCATCACAGATTAGAATGTTACTCTTAAAAGGGGAAGATTGGGGTTAGCCCGTTACACTCCCGAAAGTTTTATTAAAATCAAACTATAACAGGTACCTACTTAACTGTAATCCCGGCTATAAAGATCCACAACAATTCTTTCAAGGATAAAAAATGTTGGGAAGTCTGCAAAACTTGTGTAATTAACATGAAAAATTTGAGTTCAAACAACAAAAACTTGTAAATGATCATGTTTCCAATGAATTTCATTACTGTAGAAAGTTTGGGAGGAAATGGGCCCCAGAACCTTGGCAAAAGCATTATATCTGTCACGGATTTATTCGTATACAGGAATAAATAAAGAATATATAAGTTGAGATATACTTATTGAAAGAAGGAGATCGATTTTAGAGGCAACTGGAAATCCGATTAGCATGTAAGAGGAGGCCGCGAGTTCAATAAGGACTGATTGATAATATCGAATATGTAATTTAAAACTCTCATTTTGGAAAGCACATTCACTACCAAGCTTGCGCTGTAGATTGGTATTATCAATCACATCAAGTTCCTTTTCCGAACAACGAGAAAAGCCGGACATGTTCAAATGCAACCACAGCCAAAATCACGCGTACAGAGATTCATTTCATATTGGTGGCCCTGGTAGTTATTTCATGTTTCCCTGAATTTCTTCCATTTGGCCGCTTCGACCGGAAAGGTGAGATAATGAAATTGGTCGAAAGCCAAGAAAATTAGCCGTAATTACACGCCTACCTATCGTTGTGTATGGAGTGTATACTTATGACCGTCACGTAACCAGGGGATTGGCTCATAATCAGGAATGTCTTTGGGTTTGATCGTCTGATTTGTGATTCCCAGGGAGGGAACCGCCTCAAGCACGTTTGTTGGGTACAAATGGATACGATATACGGGAAGAGAAAAGGGAGGCTGGAAGGATTTCGCGGTCAATTTAAAAAGAATATGAGAAGTAAGAGAAATCAGTTCAATGACACCTACATGAATAAATACACAACAATAAAATTAATTAATTAATACTATAAAAATTATTATAGAAAGGTTTGTTATTTCTGTATTAGAGAATCCTCCTACGTGGGTCACCAGACTACCAGAACTGGACTGTACAAACAGAGGGAATAGTCCCCAGGTATAATCGGAAACACATGCAGAAATCCAACTGAAAATTTCATCTTGATGTAATATTGCAGTAATCCAACATGATTTTCAATAGTTGTAAATAAATGGTACAGGCCGAAGAAGTACCTACAGAATCAATGAAACCCTTGCAACACGTATTGCTCTATTATTTTTACCAGATTTTAATCAAATTTTCTGTACAGTGATGGGACATTTCAACTGACAGTGGGTAATAATTGAACAAGTCATAAGAGTGCAATAAGAAAAACGCTGCAAACTCTTTCACTGGGGTTTATTATTCAATTGGCTTGCGTTCATAATTTGAATTTCTACTAAGCTTTGGAGTCTGCGTGTTTCACAGGATAGGGCGATTATTGAATTTCAGGAGATATACATGGAGCACGTGAATCTGTTCTCGACCAAAATACCTATTTGGATTGATCAGTTGATCATATTTGTATGCCTCCTGAAATTCAATAATCGCCCTATCCTGTGAAACAAGCAGACTCCAAAGCTTAGTAGAAATTCAAATCATGAACGCAAGCCAAATTGAATAATAAACCCCAGTGAAGTAATTTGCAGCGTTTTTTTATTGAATCTCAATACCCCCCCCCCCCCCACAATAAAAACATCTATAATTTATCAAGCCCTTTGGCACTCGTATTGCGTTAAAACTTCCCCAAATCTAAATTTAAACGATGTAGCCAAAGGTACACTGATGTAGAGGGGGCACACAAATATCATCAACTGAACAATATAAATAGGTGTTTTGGTTGAGAACCGATTACGTGGTCTATGCATATCTCCTGAAATTCAATTATCGCTCTATCACCTGTAAAACACGCACACTCCGAAGCTTAGTAGGATTCAAATCATGAACGCAAGCCAATTGAATAATAAACCCCAGTGAAAGAATACTTATTTACCCCAGTAATAATATTGAATAATATTTACCTATATTTTATCAGCGTTTCATGCATATCAGAATGCTTCAACCCGTGTATCGGCTACTAACTACACTACAAGTATTCACATCGGCTATCACTCCAGTATCCACATTCACTACAACTCGACGCTATCGGCCGGACATCACTAGGTTACAAACAAACAATAATAAACGAAAAAACGCAAATGTTGGCACCATAAATCGGGCCATACATCGGGAATGGTTTGACCTACGGACGTGGGGAACGGCTCATTCGATTCCTCATGGTATGTTCTTCAAATAGGTAAATATTTAGGCCGATTCGACTAGTTTTGAGGTTTTCAGGGATTTTACAAAACTTTTACAGCCCTTAAAGGGCACTTTAAATAGAGTGAGGGAGCTGGCTCAAGAATTGGGGCGTCGTCGGATCAAGATGGATTTTTCCTGAAAATTTCAGATTTTTTGCTCCAGCCGTTTCGGAGATATTGTGCGTACGGCGTACGGCGGACGGACGGAAAATTTTTTATTGCAGATTCGGATTTTACACCCTTTAAAACGTAAACCACAAAATTTTCAGGGGGGTTAGATTTTTTTTTCCAGAGCGATTACAATGGTTTATTATTGAATAATAAACCAACAGAAATAGTTGTGTCTGGAAGGTGTACAACTGGTTTACTAGTAATGCAACATAGCAGATGATAAGCAAGATAGTCCAACAGAATGCAATTTGCCTTACAAGAGGGTTGAATAGCCGTGAGAAAAATTATGAAGTTGTGTGTAGAATGGAAATGCGGGTACCGAAAGGAATTTCTTTGTGACTACGCAAGGTTATTATATCAACAGGTTTGACTAGGCGGTCCGGGAAGAGAGGGGAGGTTATAGTAGGGTTTAGCAAGCTCCAACCTTGAACCCGTTAGTGTAGTAACGAGACCGCTATACTCGACAAGACGCGGGTCTGTTGGTATGAAGAAGCTTCGGGGAAACCTCCTTGCACGATCATCAACCGGCATTTCCTGTTTCCTTCACGCTAATTCGAAGAGGGGAAAAAACAAAACACCGACACCGTCGAAATTAACATCCCTTACATGCGTCTCGTTTTTCTATTAAAATTTGACGAAGAAACCGGGGAAAAACAAGAAAAATGTTGGCTACCAAGAGTTGCCGTTTTCCAAAAAGTGTAACTATTGACACATCGACAAGTCCAAAGTATTGAGTTAAACCGGGACTTATCAAAAAATCGATTTTTTAAAAAATCGATTTATCGAAAGAATAAAATCGATTTCAAATAAAAATCGAGACCAAAAAATCGATTTTTTTAAAAAATCGATTTTTTTTAAATCTATGAGATATACCAGTATAACACGGTATAAAACAATATATGGGGCCTGTAACTTAAAAGTTCAAGTTTACAAATACGGACTAATCCGGTAAAATTGTAATTTACAATCTACATCTACAATTTTACAATTCTGCAAGGGTACTAGTACTGGTACTGAGTAGAGTAGAGTTACAATTTTGTAACTAGTGTTGACTGACATGGTTAATCAGCTGATTTGAACTGATGATTGTTTTTGTTCTTCTGCTGAGTGGTATGATCAGTATAATTTGTCTAAAATAGTAGTTTATAATTTTTTAATTTTGTTGTTGTTGTTGTTTAACAAAGGAATACTGTCTAGGCAGGGCGATGACTTCCACTTCTCTGTATCTCTCTTCTCGATTCTCTGAAGCCGGAGGAAGGGAAGGAGGTAGATTCGAACGAGATCGAGTTGTTGTGAAGGTAGTGCCGTCTATTTCGATCTGTGGTAAAATGGTGACTGTGTAGAATCAGTAGAACTCACATCGTTACTGAATACTGACCACCGGAGTAAATACGGATCGTTATTTTAGATTCTCCACACTGGATAATATTTTAATGTATTATTTTCATTGTAATATAACAAAAACGCATTTTAAACAGTAAAAATCGATTTTTTCGGTTAAAAAAAATCGATTTTAAATAAAAATCGCCTTTAAAAAATCGATCTTAAAAAATCGATTTTTTAAACAGTAAAAATCGATTTTTCAAAAAAATCGATTTTTTGTTGCCATCACTAGGTGTTGAACAATGCTAGCTCACGCCGACCTGGGTTGATTTCTGTGCGTCACACCATTCATCTCGCTTGAGTTTTCCATCGAAAAAGTGCCGTCTTCACGATTTTTACTGTGTATGAAATGTCTCATGCGAAGGAAACGCTTAGAATTCATCGAGGATTAATTGTTATTACCTTGTGGGAGGAGCCAAGACATCAGCACACGTGCAGCTCCACCACTAATGCTGAGGAGATGCAACAATATCCCTGCATGCATCCATCCACTGATGCGGTTCCATGAGGAGTTTCCTTCCTGAGGTTATCAAGACTTCTTACCTCGTTTTCGCGTTTAACCTCATCCTGTTTGACTTCTCACTGCCTCCCGTTTTTGAGTCTCGCTTTTGAATTTATTCCTCTTTTAATTTTGTTCATTAAAGTTTTAATAAAAGTTATTTTTGCTTAGACGTTTTGTGATTATTTAATAGTCACCCGCATAAAGCATAACCTGCTCCCTTGAATGTAAATGATAAAATGTACACTAACCTTTGTTAAAATCTCGAGTCGGCCATTTTGGGTGCATAGTGCAAGTCGGGCACCAAAAGTGTTGGAAATAAAATTAAAGGTTTTTGGTACTACTTTTCCAAAGAACATGCAAAAAGTCTGCTGA
>JAVIWC010003321.1:0-10475 GCA_031894815.1 Creontiades dilutus | reverse complement strand
TAACATCTATAAAATCACATATATATAAATCTTAGAAACATATAACAAATAAACAAATATAACATATAAACAAATAACAATATAACATATAACAAATATTTAGTTTCAGTAATAAACAAACTGAAGAGATGTGTGGTGGCACCACTGTGTCAATGCCTAAAGTCTGCCAGTAGTTATGACATAGTTAGGTAAGCAATATTATTAATTAAGTTGTTTTGGTATATAAGCTGAACAAGTCCCTTATAGAAAGAAATATGATCATTTGACCATGTGTGTGTAAACACTATGTAAATTATACTAAAGAATGACTTTTATGATTAAGTATAGACTGAAGAAGTCCCCGCTGCTGGACAAAACGTTTTTTACTTGAATGAATAAATACGTACGTATTCTGACAGTGGGAGGTCAGACATTTTTGGCTGTGATGGCCTAGCTTGAAATTTGTAACAGGCCTCAAAATAAAATAACCTTTTCCTTATTAAACTCTTGACCGAAGGAATCCAATACTTTCGTAAAATAAGAGATTGCACAAGGCGTGGACCCCCATGCCCAGAAAAATTTGTGATAATAGTCGCCTGCTTCGGCTTGGTTGTCAAGCAGTCTCAGAGTCCAAAAAAGTAAAATAAAATCTGCCAGATTTGGTAATTCAAGATCTGCCATACATGTAACTGTTGACTCAACTTTATCAATCGAAGATTTCAATTCATTACAAGATTTCTTTTTTACAGGATTCAAAGAAAAAATATTATTTAAATAGTACGTTGCCAACAAACGTTTATGAGTATACGTTTGTAGTAGAAGGTTACTACACTTTTTGTAGTTTTGAGGTGCAAACGGTACCGTTTGCGCAAGGCGTAGAGCAGAATCACGTAAATTGCTGAGTAAATAACTGAATTTTTCTATGGGTGAAAGATAATTTACTCTACGTATAAGAGCGTCATACAGAGCGATAAAACCTGGAAAATCACCTATTTTACCCGAGAAGGGTGGAATAGGAACTCATGACGGAGGTTGGAGCATGGATTGTAGTCGATCTGTAATAGTAGATGACTTAAACGTTTTTGAGGGCTTAAATGGATGAATATTGAAAGTTATATAGCAATACCTTCGTCCATGCTGCCATGATATATGATAATTCGACTTTCGGAGCATTCGCAGCGAGGACATCCCTTAATTGTTCCTTCAAAAAATCGGAATAAGGGGGGTTAATCTGAGCCCACAATTGAACATTGGCTTTCTTGTCCCCTTTCTCCTTCTTCACCGCTACCTAAAATGAAATCACAATAAACAAAATTATTCACATCACACTCTTTGACGAAGGTATCAGTAATATTTGGTCATCAGGTAGCAACTCTGGGATGAGCAGTCTACAATAATGAAGCTGCTCGGGTTAAAGAAAAATATATATAATAGTTCCTGGACCGAGGCCTAAAAGTGGCGGTAATTTTTGGAGAAGATTTGGGAATAACTTTCTATGAGTAAGTCAACTTTGAGCGAGAATATTGTTGTCTTCAGTTCGAAAATAGCCGGTCTACATTATTATGATTATTTGAAAAACGGCTTTTCATGTTGTTGTGTAGTGGAAAAGAATCTGATCATACACACTCATACTTTTCGGGAAAAATAAAATCTTGTATAGCAACACTAATAATTAAAAATTAAAAAATATAAATAAAAAAACAATGAAAATGGGGGGACGAGGAGGTCCACCCGATGCAGGTTCATAGGATCGGGGAAATTGAGAAAAATGGAAGACGGATAGAGGGAGGAAAGGAATTGCCCCCGTGTAATGACCACCAATTTAGGAAAGAGCCCCCAAAGGACGAGGGTGGTGACACGTTAGAACACTCCTGACGAGTTGTCCAACTTTTTTTCCGCAGTACATTCCTTGCCAAGACACAGTCGCTTCCATGGTATTAGGTTATTAGTATTCGTAAGCGCCACCCCTCTTACTTCGAATACCACTTGCCACGAGGAATTAGTATCACAATTAATTATTTTAGAACACCAGGCCTGTTCCATCCCAATGCTACCATTGACAGGCTGGATATCCGAGGTTATGGGACACTAATCAGGCTTGACAGTAACGATATCCGACTTCTTGCACTAGTCATTCGGCAGATAGTGTAGTCTCTCCAAATCGACATCTCAGATCCTGAATGACAAAGTGGCCACTCCATCATGACGTATAATGTGGCCACACTAAGTTCATGGACAGAACGTGATGAAAGTTTCTATTTTTACCCCGAAAAACGCGGCAAAGGTATGAGATTGCCACGACTGCGTCTTTAACAGCTCACTGCAGTCTAGCCCCCAGATGACTTGAAAATGTCAGCAGTAGAGGGCCTCCATGACTTCTGAACCCCATTCCACCCACTAGGACAAATAAAAGATTGAAAGCACTATCAGAGTCCATTATCATAAGCTGAATCTCGCGTAGCAGCAGCGAACTCAGCAGAAGAGCAGAGTTTCAGAGAAGTTGGAGTTTCCCGAAAGTACCAAAGCAAATGCTATCTGTTATACCCAACATCAGCAGCAGTGTGGGTGACCTACAACTAGAATCCCTAATGGCCTGCAGGTGATGGAGGCACAGATATGAGATTCTGACTGAGACAGTGCCGAGCCCTTCAGCATCCACCATTACATAAATATAGGAACTTGGGACACCAGGTGGGATGCCTAGCCATGATCGCCCAGCAGAGCGAACTTTACGGTCTAACTCCAGCAATCTCCGAACAGTAAGCCTGCAGTAAATAGAGCTTCCTGTGCCTTCAGTATAGCCTTGGTAATATAACCTAGAGCTCTATCCCGGTCCACGGTCAATGGTGAATGGGCAACAACCAAAGTACTGCCAGGATCCAGCAGGGATGGGAGTTCGTCGAAGTTGGATATAAGAAGAAGGTCTGGAGACGGGAGGCGATGAGTTTGGAAAATGGACCAGACACCACCAATAAACATAAATCAATGATTCACATAAAATGCTATCTAATTAAGAAATTATAAACTTCCGGGTAATCATTTCAATATTCTTTTGATGATGTAGTACACTAAGTATCTACATTGAATTCAGAATCGTATTACAATAAACGAATTAATGGTTTTCTCTAATGTTGTTCAAAACATATTAATCTGGGAATTATCTCTTACCCCTCCAGTAGCGACGAATCCAAGACACGCCGAGATTGTCAAGATGATGGTGAGCCTGCACATTCTGCTCGAGTACAATGAGCCACAATTCTACGGCACTGCCTTATATTGGCAAACTAAAGGACATAAAACGCCGTTCGAATCAGATTAATAGTCGATAAATGACGGAGGATTATGACCACGTTCTCTTGTTCACATTGATGGCTGTTCGAATTTATTTTCTCCTCCAGCAGAAAGAAATGTAGAAATTACTGCGTCACACTTGAAATGGAGCTGATCGAGATTAAGGAAAACTCACTTGTAACATTTAAATTTGCAGAACTGTAATTGTGCGATTTCTACCGCAGAATAGCTCAAAGAAGACCATTTTGCGCAGCTTGGATATTTTGCAAAATTACTGATTTGAGGTCTCATCAAATTGCGAACAGTTCTTTTCAGTGATGAAAGTTAATAAATCAAAACATCGTTCGAGGCAGGCTGACAATATTAGGTAGTTTGTAACCACTTCAAATTTATCGATTTAATTATAACGCTCTACCTATTATCTTCGTTTCATTTCGTTATTTCAATAAATTGTAAAAAAATAACATTGTCACCTCACATCTATTACCTTCCCTTGCCCGCTGCGCGTACCTGTTGGTTCGATTGGTGAAAAATCCGTCGGAAAAATGAATTTCGTCAAATCCTCAAAATGAACACTTTTTCATTCTCAAAAGGTCTAATAAATTTTCACTCGACTAATTTAGCTTGCAGTTCTAAAATATGCGACAGAATTTCAACTTTTAAACGGTGTCCTCGAAATTGCTCGAACACTAAAATTTAATTTAGAAAATGTCGTTTGGATGCGGGACAATTGGCTTGTTCTATGGAAATCGACGTTTGTAACCAAAACTGGACTTTTCTTGCTGTAAAAACAACATTAGAGCTATGTGTCCCGGTTAATCCTTTGAACTCTGAGTCCAGGTGACCTCTTCAATCGAAAGAATGATATATCGATGAATGATCGCGATATATAAATTAATAGTACTAGTGCTCTTGTTTATATTCTCTTCGTAAATATAGCATTTCGAAGCCAAATGAAACCTTTTCCATATCAAATTAAACAAAAATTTCTTTCGATAGATTTTTATGCATCACATAGTACTACCAATCGAGAAGGGGGCAAAACATCTCCGTTTCACAGAAAACTGGCCTCAAAGTTGTGGTTTTGCTTCAAATGCATCTCTTGCCGTAAAGATTACGACGCACAGTGGGGCAAAAGAGGTAAAAAACGGCAAAAAATCACTACAGACTACAATAATTGTGTTAGAGACATCAAATTTCACTCGCTTCTGGTATTTGAAGTGCTGATTTGAATGAGATTGAAATCAGAGCAATCAGACGACCGAAAAAGTCAAAATTTGATGTCAAAAGTCGAAATTTTGAGAATTTTGAGAAAAAAGTCGTGTTCGGTATCGTTTAGTAGGTTCTTTGAAGTGATGAATCAAATGAGAGTAAAATCAGCGCTATCAGACTATTAGAAAAATCAAAACTGAAATTCAAAAGTTAAAAATCCGAAAAAATCGTTCAAAACGTTTTCGGGAGTTATGTATTGAACGAGACAATCGAAAATTGAATTTTTATTACTATTATGCACTCATTGGAGTTGAAAGAACGGAATAATAACTGAGGAAACTTCAGATTAATGTACAAGTTTAATTATTAGTATAATAAAGTATCTGGTGAAGAGATAAAATGAAAATTCTCTTGAATGAAATGTACAAAAACTGTTCAACTGTAGTTCAAAATGATAATTCCAAAGCTTCTTCACTCATTAGAACGGGTTTCTTTTCAGGGACCGGTCGTAAACTTGACATAAACTAGTCCGATGACTCCAAAATCCGGTGGAATACATACATTCACGTTTGAACAAACTCTATTCATACCATACAGAACTGATGAAAAGAATAAACGGTGCAAAACAAACGATAAGCCGTTTACTTCCAAGCGCCCGATAAAGTGTACACTTCCCGACATGTAGTTCGACCTGTTTCCTTATTCCTGGTCAAGTGATCAAAACAGCTAAATAGGCAGATATAGGCAGCTGAAAATTGAACTGCAAGTTCTTATTTTTGTATAAAACAACCTAAAACTATCCATGGACCAGAGCTCCGTAAAGCTTTTTTGTTTTTGCCGGTCCTACGTATTTAGGAAAAACGATTTTCATTACTGTACTTTTGCTCACCCATTCTTTTATAAAAATTAAAAAAAAATTTTCAAATTTAAATTAAAACTGGGGTTTATTATTCAATTGGCTTGCGTTCATGATCTGAATTTCTACTAAGCTTTGGAGTGTGCGTGTTTCACAGGTGATAGAGCGATTATTGAATTTCAGGAGATATGCATAGAGCACGTAAATCAGTTCTCTATTCTTATTATTCAGTTGGCTTGCGTTCATGATTTGAATTTCTAGTAAGCTTTGGAATGTGCGTGTTTCACAGGTGATAGAACGATTATTGAATTTCAGGAGATATGCATAGAGCACGTAAATCGGTTCTCAACCAAAATACCTATTTGGATTGATCAGTTCATCATATTTGTGTGCCTCCTGAAATTCAATAATCACGGTATCACCTGTGAAACATGCACACTCCAAAGCTTAGTAGAAATTCAAATCATGAACGCAGGCCAATTGAATAATAAACCCCAGTGAAAGAATTTGCAGCGTTTTTTTCATGGTTATCAGAATGCTTCAACCCGTGTATCGGCTACAAAGCCTTTTAGGAGTTAACTCCAGTATCCACATTAGTACATCACTACGTCACTAGGTTACTGCTATCAAAACAAAAACAATTATAAACCAAAATAACGCAAATGTTGGCGCCATAAATCGGGCCGTACTTCGGGAATAGTTTGATCTACTGACCTGGGGAAGGGCTCATTCTATCCCTCGTGGAAAGTTCTTTAAAATGAGTCCAAATTTATGCCGCCTCGACTTTTTTTGAGGTTTTTAGAGATTTTACAAAACTTTGACAACCCTTAAAGGGCACTACAAATTGTGTGAGAGAGCTGGCTCAAGAATTAGGGCGTCGTCGGACCAACATGGATTTTTCCTGAAAATTTCAGCCTTTTGCCTCAGCCGTTTGGGAGTAATCATGCGTACGGCGTACGGTGGACGGACGGAAAAATTTGTATTGCAGATTCGGATTCTACACCCTTTGAAACGTAAACCATGAAATTTTCAGGGGGGGTTAGAATTTTTTTTTTCCAAGGCGATTACAATGGTTTATTATTGAATAATAAACCAAAAGCGAGTAACAATCATTTATTGCCCTATAACCAGCGGACCTTCTCCTGTTAGTTTATTTTAAACGGATCTTCTCATTTGATATAATTCAATGTAATCGATATTAATCCGTTTCTAAATTTAATGTATCTAAATTGATTATTCATCAACCAGGGGAACGTGTTTAGGGCGGGTATGCTTCGTTCTATTATTATATAACTTATTGCTGAATTAGGAGGAGGGTGAAATTACATCATTCGCAGACGGCAGATCTATTACAGTACTGTGAGAGGATAGGGTTAGGGCTAAATCAACAGTTGGACTAGATATAGTTGGTTGAAGGGCTCAATTTTCGAGAAAATTTTACACACTCCGTGTACTGAAATAGGGTTGTAGGTCAACGGAAGCAGTTGAGTTGCTCAGCGATCATCCGTTTGCTCATCATTTGAAAAGTCTCATCTTCGCTTAATGAAAATCGGTCGTCCACGGTCAGGTAGGCCGCTCAGGTATTCCCACCTTGAATAGATGGGAATAGATGAATACAATGAATCGCAATGTGACGGTTTTAGGTAACGTACCACAGACTGCGTCTAATATATAAATCTGTAGACTGTAGAACTAGACAGAATACAGAAGGCTAAGGGAAAAACGAATGTACGAAAGACTATGAAAAGACCCATTTCGGAAGACAAGGCAAAGGCAGGCTATGCATCTGTAAAGGTGGCAACAGTTGTGCCATCTTGTTGGGGTAAGTCCCGTGTGTACGGGAGGTAGAGTACTGGCCCTAAGACACTTCCCTGCGGGACCTCTGCTTTTATGGGCTTCAAGCAGGAGCATCGGTCATCTTGCTTCACCCTGAAATGTCTATTTTCAAGGTAGGACTTCAGTTTTAAGTTGTAGGGGAATGAGGGGTAATACCGTGCATCGGGTAATGCCTCCCATGGCTGTTTCGGATGTTTGAATCGACACCAGAAACGTGGGAATGAGCGCCGATCCTAGAGAAATGTCCCGCCAACCAGGTTCTAGCGTTACCCTACCTGCAAAGTTTGCCTTCTTGACGTGAGTGCAGTGAGTATTTTTCCGAATCGTTTGATGTTATTTCTTGTGCATCGGAAATAAGCAATGTAAGTCCCATTTTCAACTTTGTTAGATTAGTTTTCATGAATATACGCAGAATTTCATCATCTTTCTGAAGCACTAACCAAATTTAAGTTTTGATTGTAAATGAAGTCATCGTGAATGAATTACGAAAAACGTAAAAAATGGGTAATGCCGCCCATCGTATCGGGGGAATTCCGTGCATTTCTGAAACGTCAAAAAAGATGGAAAATAACAACAAATAACCAACAAAGCGCCAAATTCAACTGGATTTTGATCAACTCACTACTAGTAGCAGAGATGGGGTTCAGAAGAAGAAGAAGAAAGGTGAAAATCATGAAAAAAAATTTGAAAGACCTCAAAAAAAGAAAGAGAAGCGCAAGAGAACCAGAAGTGAGAGCAGTGACAGTGATGACTGGGGAGATATCTCTGAGGGAGACCTTGTTGTAGACAAAGACGAAGATGTTGCGGAATTCTTGACTTCGTCTTTTGTGGACAGCTTGTGTACGATTTGCCAAGAAGCCGATGATAATTCGCCAAAGTGGAATTCCGAGCGCTGCAATCACAGCAGCCACTACATGTGTTCCATGGGACGACTGATCATGGACTATGTGATGTGTGCAAGACTATTTTATAATTTTGTAAAGAAAGAAAATCTAAATATTAGTGTGGGTTCAAAAAATTTCTATGTACAAGACTGTAGTTTACTTGTTTCTAAGTCATCGTTCATTTTAACTATAGTTTATTGACTGTTTTCATGGTTTTTATTGTTTTAAATACATTTAACCTTCTAACTTTGGGAAAAATGGGTTGAATGACGGTTGAGAGGGGATCATAATTCAGTTCTCGGGGTTGGGCGTCATTACCCCACCGTGTGGGAAATGCCGTCCAAAGCACTTTATTAACATTCACGACTGTTTTTCCTTTAAAAATCCTTTTATGTAAGGGAAATGCTCAGATATCGAAAATAGAATAAATTCTAGAGCCATTCGTCCAAGAAAAACATTTTTATGACGTTCTGTCCCTTAACTGTATGGTTCCAAAGTTAAGTGCACGGTATTACCCCTCGTTCCCCTGCTGTCTTGGGAGATCTCTGACCGCCACTAGTGACCACCAAAATGGATAATATTACATACTAGTTTGATGGCCCTGCTATGCAGGTTAAAAAGAAATAGGTGAATAACACAATGAGGGAGTATAATAACAATATGCAAAGTCAAAAAATCGTATATCCCAAATCCCCGAGTAGAGGACCACGTCTTGCCCTGGGAGACGCTTCCCCCCGCTGGGGCCCTCCTTCCTTCACTGGCGGGGTCGGGGGGGAGGAGGGAGCAGGTCGGTTGCCATGGAGACGGGGAGGGAGAATTCCACCCGCCCAGCGTTACCACCCCCTGAAACGCCGATATACTCTGATAAGCTCGTCTTTATATAGTGTGATGATTACGTAGCTTAGCATTTTTGGTCGACATTCGAGCATTCGGAAAGAATGTGATTAGTTCTTTTCATCGAAGAAAGTTAATAAAACCAAACTTCGTTCAGGGCTGACTGACGTTAATTTGCAAAATTCTTTATGACCTTGTATTAGTGGAATTATTCCAAACATTGAATTAGTTCCCTAAGTCCAAGCTCAATTGTCTCACTGATTTCGGTGTCGCAATTTAACTTTCGTAGTTAGTAACAATTCCAAGTTTAATGGATTATTTCAATAAATTTTATTACAAAAACATTGTACTGTTTCATGACAGATATCCATCGCTAAAAATTGTGAACTCCAGTTACTGTCGGAGCAATTTTAAATTCTCTTTTATTGATGCAAATCGAAGTTTTTCCCGATTAATGGTATGTCGCCTTATTAGAAAAGTGGCGAAATAATCAAATCGGTTTCATAAAAAGGAGGTGCGATTAAAACGGCAGAAAAAAAATACGTGTTCACTCGTCGTTCAAATTTATTACGTGTTATACGATCTGAACGTTTTAACACCTCTGGAATCAATAAATGCTCGTAATGTTGCTCAATTCGTACCGGTTAGTTTTAGTATATGGTTCTAGGTTTTCAAAATTACATCATGGCAGAAAATAGATCTACTGCGAAGCAATTTCCCCGATGCCCATCAAGGTTTTGTGACTTTAAACGAACATCAGGGAGTGTAGAATGGCATTATGAAATTAAACATTTACTTGGACATAATATGTAAATATAGCTTTTCCAAGTCGAATTGAGAATTTTCCAAATCAAATAGAGATTTTTCCAAACCAGTTTGAGATTTTTCCAATCTAAGAAACTTTCACTACTAAAAAGGAAGAGGGAGTTTTCCAAACTGGATTGACAATTTTCTAAGGCAATTCAAGACTTTTATCGAGAACAAAATTAGTGAAGCAAAATGAAAGGATATCACTTTATGAACAAATCAACATTGAAATCAAAAAGACAAAATGAACGAATAATGCATCGTAATTATGACTTGAAAAATTTGGGTCTTGTTTAGGAGAAAATTCAGTGAAGAGGGTTCCCAGCAGCTGCATTGGTTAGCTGTAGGAACATATCCATCATCCAGTTTCCGCAGTCTGCCGACGAGATAGTGGTGATGCTGCGAGCAATCACGTGACTCAAGATAAGATCCTGCACGGTTTCACTGAGAATGTTTCTCACGTGAAGCTTGATTTTTGAAAAAGCCTTTTCGACAGGATGTAATTGGGGGGAATAAGGCGGAAGATATTTCACAGTAAAACCGAGTTCCTCTGTCTTGCTTTTCACGTGTCGGGATATTTGGACTCCGCATTTTTGTTTTTGTTGACTTCAATAGACCAAGAAAACGCAGAGTGTTCGATATTACGATGTTCTGCCATCGATGCCACATGTTCGATAAAATCGATATATCGATGTGTTGGCTCCGATAACATGGCTTGGTTCACTCTTGAGTTAGGATTTCTCTTTGGTTCACAGAAAAAATTTCATCTAGTTTGC
>JAVIWC010003320.1:0-106132 GCA_031894815.1 Creontiades dilutus | reverse complement strand
CCTTGCGTTTGTTCTGATTGCAGTAACCTCGTGACGTAGTGAATGTGGATGCAAATGTTGTCACCATACATCGGGAATGGTTCGAGCTACGGACCTGGGGAGGGACTCATTCGATTCCGCATGGAAAGTTCTTCAAAACAAGCCAAAATTCAGGCCGCCTTGACTTTTTTGAGATTTTTGCGGATTTTACAAAATTTGACAACCCTTAAAGGGCCAACATGGATTTTTCCTGTAAATTTCAGCTTTTTTGCTTCAGCCGTTTGGGAGAAACCGTGGGTACGGCGTACGGACAGAAAAATTTGTATTGCAGATTTGGATTCTACACCCTTTGAAACGTAAACCATGAAATTTTCAGAGGGGGGTTAGACTTTTTTTTCAAGAGCGATTACAGTGGTTTATTATTGAATAATGAAACAAAAACCTTTAAAAAATTATATGTAGAGAACGGGTTGAGATAGAGAAGTGCGGTTGGCCGGGTTTTACTGCATTTTTGATGCAGGTTAACAGGAAATTTTGTTCGTCACTTATTTGCTTCCAGTCTGTGTACAACGATAGGAGACCCTGATGGGGAGCTTCCTGACCTCGGGCTCTTCTGCCAGCTGATGAACGAGGCCCCGCGTTCTCATCTCATGCGAATGGCCGTGTGGGAGCTCCCTCCGCCGCCTTCCGCCTCGTAATCGGGTTTTCACTTTCCTCCGCGACGAGTTTCTCACATAACAGAAATCAGCTGATCGTCTTCCACCGGGGAGCTTCCCATACGAAGTCGAAAGGCGGAGCGAACGGAATGCGGCGGAATCGTTTAACGAGACTAAAAAGTGCATCGACGAATAAGCGATGAGATCAGGCCACGTATTAACAATAATAAACCATTGAGCTCTGGAAAAAAAAGTCTAACCCCCCCTGAAAATTTCATGGTTTACGTTTCAATGTAGAGGAGTGATAGCCGGTGTGGATACTTGTAGTTTATAGCCAATACACGGGTCGAAGCATTCTGATATGCATGAAACGCTGATAGTATATAGGTAAATATTATTCAATATTATTACTGGAATAAATGAGTATTCTTTCACTGGGGTTTATTATTCAACCCTTGCGTTCATGATTTGAATCTGTACTAAGCTTCGGAGTGTGCGTGTTTCACAGGTGATAGAGCGATTATTGAATTTCAGGAGATATGCAATGTAAATCTGTTCTCAACCAAAACACCTATTTGGATTGATCAGTTGATGATATTTGTGTGCCTCCTCTACATCTGTCTACCTTTGGCTACATTGTTTAAATTTGGATTTGGGGAAGTTTCAACGCAATACGAGTGCTAAAGGACTTGATAAATTATAGATGTTTTTATTGTGGGGGGGTATTGAGGTTCAATAAAAAAATAAAAAAAAAACGCTGCAAATTCTTTCACTGGGGTTTATTATTCAATCGGCTTGCGTTCATGATTTGAATTTCTACTAAGCTTTGAGTGTGCGTGTTTAACAATTGATAGAGCGATTATTGAATTTCAGGAGGCACACAAATACGATCAACTGATCAATCCAAATAGGTATTTTGGTTGAGAACAGATTTACGTGCTCTATGCATATCTCCGGAACCCAACATTCCACCCCATATAAGTAATGTTCAATAAATGTTTTTTCTCATCAACAGTGAAAGAATTTGCAGCGTTTCGATTAGCTCCGATATCTGCGTGGGCAATAGGCTATAGAAATGGTATGCGGAGCTATCTGGTGTCAGACCACAGATTGAGCAGAATAGTACAGTAGAATGGCGAATAACATAGAGGGAGTTGAGTTTTCACAAGATCAGACACCTTCCAGAAATAAGCAGAATCGATAGAATTACTTAACCTTCGAAAAGATGCTGCTATTGCATCAGGTTCACCAGAATAGTACAGTGCAATAATAAATTTTGTACTGCAAAACTTTAAATTCCAAGAATTGACCTGTTTAGAAAAGTGGTCAGTGTACTGGTTTTGAGTTCAGTGTACAATTATTAGTTAGTTAGTTATTCACTTTGTAAGTATTTGGAATGAGTGACCCCCATCCTATAAATGGACCATCCTAATGGAATCCCAGTGGATTTCATCAATTTCCTGATCACTAGGATGTTTGTCAGGTTCACGTGGAAGTTCCGACGCCGCGTAACCAGACGCCTTTTCCTGTTAAGCCCTCGCAGCCATGAGAAAATAACAAAATCGAACGGTGGAAAAAGGTGTTTGTAGGAAACGAGGAACGAAAATTCTTAGCCAACCCCGAACAGGCCTTTCATAACGATAATTAAACGCAACTCGTCAAGTTCACATGGTTTTTCCCAGTCGGCCGGAAATTCTCGCGTGACGTCGACGACGCGTCAATGATCGCTCAACACAACGGACGCTGGCGCGTGAAACGCCACTAGATGCAAAACAGTGTTAAAATTTAAGTGTTTTTTACTTTCTTGTTTGACAGTTTTTGAATTATGTTTATCTGAATCATACTTATCTAATTGACCCCATTCAAGAACTGTCAACCTTAGTAATTAAGTGGTACCATAATTGAGTTCTATAAAAGGGGTGCTTTTGTACAAGCGGTTAGTTTATTTTATCTTAATAATATTAAACCTAGGAACTTCAACAACAGAAGTTTATTGAAGAAATTACTCGTTTCGAAATTTTTGCCTCAATGAAAATTTTCTTGTAACGTTAGCTTTCTGGTTTGTTCTAAGAGTACATATACAGGGTACCCTCGTAGAGTACGAACATTTTTTTGGGTAAAACTAGACCAAAAACGCTGCAAATTCTTTCACTGGGGTTTATCATTCAATTGGCTTGCGTTCATGATTCGAATTTCTACTAAGCTGTGGAGTGTGCGTGTTTCACAGGATAGGGCGATTATTGAATTTCAGGAGATATGCATGGAGCACGTGAATCTGTTCTCGACCAAAATACCTATTTGGATTGATCAGTTGATCATATTTGTGTGCCTCCTGAAATTCAATAATCGCTCTATCCTGTGAAACACGCACTGTCCAAAGCTTAGTAGAACTTCAAATCATGAACGCAAGCAAATTGAATAATAAACCCCAGTGAAAGAATTTGCAGCGTTTTTTATTGAACCTCAATACCCCCCCACAATAAAAACATCTATAATTTATCAAATCCTTTGGCACTCGTATTGCGTTAAAACTTCCCCAAATCCAAATTTAAACGATGTAGCCAAAGGTATAAAGATGTAGAGGAGGCACATAAAATATCATCAACTGATCAATCCAAATAGGTGTTTTGGATGAGAACCGATTTACGTGGTCTATGCATATCTCCTGAAATTCAATAATCGCTCTATCACCTGTAAAACACGCACACTCCGAAGCTTAGTAAGATTCAAATCATGAACGCAAGCCAATTGAATAATAAACCCCACTGAAAGCATAGTTATTTACCCCAGTAATAATATTGAATAATATTTACCTATATAATATATAGGTAATATATAGATAATATTATTATCAGCGTTTCATGCATATCAGAATGCTTCAACCCGAGTATCGGCTATAAACTACAAGTATCCACACCGGCTATCACTCCAGTATCCACATTACTACATCACCACGTCACTAGGTTACTGATATCAACACAAAAACAACAATAAACCAAAATAACGCGAATGTTGGCACCATAAATCGGGCCATAGATCGGGAATGGTTTGACCTACGGACCTGGGGAGGGTCTCATTCGATTCCTCGTGGAAAGTTCTTCAAAAAGTGTTCAAATTTAGGCCACCATGACTTTTTTTGAGGTTTTTAGGGATTTCACAAAACTTTGACAACCCTTAAAGGGCACTTCAAATTCAAGAATTGGGGCGTTGTCGGACCAAGATGGATTTTTCCTGAAAATTTCAGATTTTGTGCTCCAGCCGTTTGGGAGAAATCGGGAGAAAATTTTTATTGCAGATTTGAATTCTACACCCTTTGAAACGTAAACCATGAAATTTTCAGGGGGGGTTAGAATTTTTTTTTTTCAAGAGCGATTACAATGGTTTATTATTGAATATTAAACCAAAAGAACGAACAGCTCAAAATCAACTTCAGAAAGTGATAATTTAGAAGAATACTTACTGAACTGGATCGTTCCATTCTTTTCTACTAAGTCTACTATATCTTGCTGTGTACCTATCTTTCTATTGCTATAATTCGTCATTTACGTACGAAGAATATATTTCGTTGTAGAAAAGCAACTAGCAATGGGAATTATGAACTGGGAGATCTTGAACCAAAAGCACATGTTCTTGACTGATTGACAAACGACAGTGGAACTCATCGCTACTGGATTGATGTTCATTATTTGAGCACGATTCTTGTACAGGAACTTTATCTTAACAGAAAGACGTATTCTTGCGTTGACGCTGCTCTACAAAAATTGAGGGGCTATTTTGCTGCATTTTCAAGTTCTGCATACCATTTCTATAGTTTGAGGCCAATTCCGATATCGGAGCTAATCAAAAATTGATTCGCGGCTAACAGAAGAAAGGGGGACAAAGGTCGATCACGCCCAGTGACGATGTGATAACACGGGAAGTTGGTTCGGCCGATTCGACACGACCCCAGGGCGAGCGGGGGCGAACCTTATCGGATCGCTTCCGGATGATCCGCCGCAAGGGCGACACAGACGGAGAAATGGGAACGTGGAACTAACAGAATCTATAGAAATGACAGCTGTCACGAGAGTCTGGGATTGTTCTGGTTATTAGCTGTAACGGTGGTGTCGATTGGGGAAACTGGTCGGTTTGAATAGTGCATACAATAAAAGGACGAACGAATTAATGTAAAATATTACGGAAAATGTTTATCATTTCTGTATTTGAATAATCATCAGATCCGGAACGCATCACAGACTGTTGCAGCAGGCGATCATTTGCTGACTCTGCATTTTGCACTCACTTTTAATACAAAGCATTCATCAAATGACGCATTATGGGAAGTTGAGTGCTCTCGACCCTGGAGCACTCTATTTCGAGTCCTTGAAAGCCACGTGAACAATTTTAAACTGTTGTACCAGGCAATCATTTGCTGACTGGCATTTTGCACTGCACTTTTACCACAAAGCATTCATCAAATGACGCATTATGGGAAGGTGAGTGCTCTCCACCCTGGAGCACTCTATTTCGAGTCCTTGAAACCCACCTGGAGCCCCTTCCAACTGCTGGACACGGCAATTGTTTGCTGACTCCAGCATTTTGCACAACACTCTTACTACAAAGCATTCATCAAATGACGCATTATGGGGAGGTGAGTGCTCTACACCCTGGAGTACTCTATTTTGAGTCCTTGAAAGCCACCTGTGAGCCTCTTTTCAGCTGTTGCAGCAGCCATCATTTGCTGACTCTGGCATTTTGCACACACTTTTACCACAAAGCATTCATCAAATGACGCATTATGGGAAGGTGAGTGCTCTCCACCCTGGAGCACTCTATTTCGAGTCCTGGAAACCCACCTGGAGCCCCTTCCAACTGTTGGACACGGCCTTCATTTGCTGACTCCAGCATTTTGCACAACACTTTTACCACAAAGCACTCATCAAATGATGCATTATGGGAAGGTGAGTGCTCTCCACCCTGGAGCACTCTATTTTGAGTCCTTGAAACCCACCTGGAGCCCCTTTCAACTGTTGGACACAGCCATCATTTGCTGACTCCAGCATTTTGCACACCACTTCTACCACAAAGCATTCATCAAATGATGCATTATAGGAGGGTGAGTGCTCTCCACCCTGGAGCACTCTATTTCGAGTCCTTGAAACCCACCTGGAGCCCCTTCCAACTGTTGGACACGGCCTTCATTTGCTGACTCCAGCATTTTGCACAACACTTTTACTACAAAGCATTCATCAAATGACGCATTATGGGAAGGTGAGTGCTCTCCACCCTGGAGCACTCTATTTCGAGTCCCTAAAAGCCACCTGTGAGCAATTTTCAGCTGTTGCAGCAGGCGATCATTTGCTGACTCTGGCATTTTGCACTGCACTTTTACTACAAAGCATTCATCAAATGACGCATTATGGGAAAGTGAGTGCTCTCGACCCTAGAGCACTCTATTTTGAGTATCTGAAAGCCACCTATGAGAAATTTTTAGCTGTAGTAGAAGTTGATCATTTGCTGACTCTGGCATTTTGCACTGCACTTTTACCACAAAGCATTCATCAAATGACGCATTATGGGAAGGTGAGTGCTCTTCACCCTGGAGCACTCTATTTTGAGTCCTTGAAACCCACCTGGAGCCCCTTCCAACTGTTGGACACGGCCATCATTTGCTGACTCCAGCATTTTGCACACCACTTTTACCACAAAGCATTCATCAAATGACGCATTATGGGAAGGTGAGTGCTCTCCACCCTGGAGTACTCTATTTTGAGTCCTTGAAAGCCACCTGTGAACAATTTTCAGCTGTTGCAGCAGGCGATCATTTGCTGACTCCAGCATTTTGCACAACACTTATACCACAAAGCATTCATCAAATGACGCATTATGGGAAGGTGAGTGCTCTCCACCCTGGAGCACTCTATTTAGAGTCCTTGACACCCACCTGGAGCCCCTTCCAACTGTTGTTCAAAGCGATCATTTGCTGAGTCTGGCCTTTTGCCATAAAGCACCATTTTTACCATAAAGCACTCACCGAATGATTCATTATGGGAAGGTGAGTGCTCTCACCCTGGAGCACTCTATTTTGAGTCTTGAAACCCCACCCTGGAGCATTCATGAATGAGCTGTTTGAAGGTGAGTGCTCTGACCCTGAGCACTCTATTTTGAGTCCTGGAAACTAACTACCTGGAGCAACTGCTGGACACGGCAATCATTTTGCTGACTCCAGCATTTTGCACAACACTTTTACTACAAAGCACTCATCAAATGATGCGTTATAGGAAGGTGAGTGCTCTCCACCCTGGAGCACTCTATTTAGAGTCCTTGAAACCCACCTGGAGCCCCTTCCAACTGTTGGACACGGCCATCATTTGCTGACTCCAGCATTTTGCACAACACTTTTACTACAAAGCATTCATCAAATGACGCATTATGGGAAGGTGAGTGCTCTCCACCCTGGAGCACTCTATTTTGAGTCAATGTAAACCCACATGTGAGCTCTTTCTGGCTGGTGCAGCAGGTAATCATTAGCTGACTCTGGCATTTTGCACACCACTTTTACCACAAAGCACTCATCAAATGACGCATTATGGGAAGGTGAGTGCTCTCCACCCTGGAGTACACTATTTCGAGTGAATGTAAACCCACCTGGAGCTCTTTCTGACTGTTGCAGCAGGCCATCATTTGCTGACTAGCATTTTGCACTGCACTTTTACCACAAAGCATTCATCAAATAACGGATTGTGGGAAGGTGAGTGCTCTCCACCCTGGAGCACTCTATTTCGAGTCAATGTAAACCCACTTGTGAGCTCTTTCTGACTGTCGCAGCAGGCGCAATCATTTGCTGACTAGCATTTTGCACTGCACTTTTACCACAAAGCATTCATTAAATGACGCATTATGGGAAGTCCATACACTCCTTGTTGGGCAGCATGTACTTACCGCCCCCTGATGCACCATTTCATGAATGCTTTCAAGTAAAAGTGCTAACAGCCAGAGGATCACAGAGAAGTTCAATTTCATTGCCAACGTTTCGTTCTATTTGTAGAACTTCATCAGGGTTGAAGGTGGCATTTAGTACATATGTATTTACTACAAACGCACATACAAATTTTATGTGTGTAGATATTACAAATTTTCAGTGATTTTAATGATTTATAAACCAATCATCATTGGTCATTCCAACTTCAATCCCTGAAGAAGTTCTACGAATATAACGAAACGTCGGCACTGAAATTGTAGTTCATAATCATTTCCTGACTGACTCTCAAGATGTCCACGAAATTTTCGAATTTATTTATTTACTAAACATCAAATGCATATTAATAAAAAAGTTATATACACACGTTTGAACTGACCTGGTTTATTGCTGCCGAGGGTCGTGAAGAGTCTGTGTGTGTAAGTAGGCTGTCGGTGTTAGTGTGGAGTTTTTTTCCCGTTATCACGACGTTTCGTCCATATTTTTGCACTTGTTCAGGGGCCGGCTCCTCTCGACACTTGTTTCAAAACGCGTCACTACCCCGTCATTCCCTGTTGAAAAAGAAAAAAACAACATCAGACAAATGTGTACAATTTTATGGAATAAGCAAACATTCAAAAACCATCAGCAAATATGCACCTTGAGACAGGATGGATGAAATGTCCACATCCTGAATTCATCAGCACTTAGCAGAATCTGCATATACCCTATTTCAGTTGGTGTAGACCCAAAACCTCAAACAGTCAAGAAAAATGTGTACAATTTTATGGAATTAGCAAACATTCAAAAACCATCAGCAAATATGCACCTTGAGACAGGATGGATGAAATGTCCACATCCTGAATTCATCAGCACTTAGCAGAATCTGCATATACCCTATTTCAGTTGATGCAAACCCAAACCTCAAACAGTCAAGGAAAATGTGTACAATTTTATGGAATAAGCAAACATTCAAAAACCATCAGCAAATATGCACCTTGAGACAGGATGGATGAAATGTCCACATCCTGAATTCATCAGCACTTAGCAGAATCTGCATATACCCTATTTCAGTTGGTGTAAACAAAGACCTCAAACAGTCAGCAAAAATGTGTACAATTTTATGGAATAAGCAAACATTTCAAAAACCATCAGCAAATACGCAACTTAAGACAGGATGGATGAAATATCCACATTTTAAATTCATCAGCACTTAGCAGAATCTGCATATACCCTATTTCAGTTGGTGCAAACCCAAAACCTCAAGTACAGTCGAGAAAAATGTGTACAATTTTATGGGATTAGCAAACATTCAAAAACCATCAGCAAATGTGCACCTTGAGACAGGATGGATGAAATGTCCACATCCTGAATTCATCAGCACCTAGCAGAATCTGCATATACCCTATTTCATTTGGAGCAAACCCAAAATCTCAAGTAGACGAGAAAAATGTGTACAATTTTATGGAGTTAGCAAACATTCAAAAACCATCAGCAAATATGCACCTTGAGACAGGATGGATGAAATTTCCACATCCCAAACTCATCAGCACTTAACAGAATCTGCATATATCCTATTTCAGTTGGTGCAATCCCAAACCTCTAACAGCCGAGAAAAATGTGTACAATTTTATGGGATTAGTAAACATTCAAAAACCATCAGCAAATATGCACCTTGAGACAGGATGGATGAAATGTCCACATCCTGAATTCATCAGCACCTAGCAGAATCTGCATATACCCTATTTCAGTTGGTGTAAACCCAAAACCTCAAGTAGACAAGAAAAATGTGTACAATTTTATGGAATAAGCAAACATTCAAAAACCATCAGCAAATATGCACCTTGAGACAGGATGGATGAAATTTCCACATCCTGAATTCATCAGCACTTAGCAGAATCTGCATATACCCTATTTCAGTTGGTGCAAACCCAAAACCTCAAATAGACGAGAAAAATGTGTACAATTTTATGGAATTAGCAAACATTCAAAAACCATCAGCAAATATGCACCTTGAGACAGGATGGATGGGATGTCCACGTCCTGAATTCATCTGCACTTAGCAGAATCTGCATATACCCTATTTCAGTTGATTGTAAACCCAAAACCTCAAACAGTCGAGAAAAATGTGTACAATTTTATGGAATTAGCAAACATTCAGAAACCATCAATAAATATGCATCTGGAGACAGGATGGATGGAATGTCCACATCCTGAATTCATCAGCACTTAGCAGAATCTGCATATACCCTATTTCAGTTGGTGTAAACCCAAAACCTCAAATAGACGGGAAAAATGTGTACAATTTTCTGGAATAAGCAAACATTCAAAAACCATCAGCAAATATGCATCTTGAGACAGGATGGATGAAATGTCCACATCCTGAATTCATCAGCACCTAGCAGAATCTGCATATACCCTATTTCAGTTGGTGCAAACCCAAAACCTCAAATGGACGAGAAAAGTGTGTACAATTGTATGGAATAAGCAAACATTCAAAAACCATCAGCAAATATGCACCTTGAGACAGGATGGATGAAATGTCCACATTCTAAATTCATCAGCACTTAGCAGAATTGCCAAATAGCCAATTCCTGATGATGTCGACCCAAAAATTGAGTTTAAATCAGTCCGAAACCGAGAGGCGATTCAATAAGGGCGAACCTCGGCGGAATGGGGCGCCCTCCGCAAATGTAGGTCAACTCTCAAGCAAAAGTCCGACGTTGTCGCAACTCCCGCTCCGTGTTGCACCACTCGGAGGGGACCCCCGGCGTCTCGCCTTGCATCTTGCAGGTCTCTGGGGCCTAACCTACCTACGTTACCTTCCTACCTCACATCCAGTAGATATTACATGTACTGCATCAATAAGAGATGAAAACGGTTGATAATTCGATTGGTAATGGGTCTCAAATAAGTCATTTTGGTTTATTATTCAATAATGAACCATTGTAATCGCTCTTGAAAAAATAAATCTAACCCCCTGAAAATTTCATGGTTTACGTTCGAAAGGGTGTAGAATCCGAATCTGCAATAAAATTTTTCCGTACGCACGATTTCTCCCGAACGGCTGAAGCAAAATATCTGAAATTATCAGGAAAAATCAATATTGTTCAAACAACGCCCCAATTCTTTAGCTAGCTCTCTCACTCAATTTAAAGTGCCGTTTAAGAGTTGTCAAAGTTTTTTAAAATCCCTAAAAACCTCAAAAAAAGTCGAAGCGGCCTAAATTTGTACTCTTTTTGAAGAACACTCCACATGAGGAATCGAATGAGCCCCTCCCCACGTCCGTAGGTCAAACCATTCCCGATGTATGGCCCGATTTATGATGCCAACATTTGTGTTTTTTTGTTTTGTTATTGTTGATGTTTTCATCGCAACTACCTAGTGATGTAGTAATGTGGATACTGGAGTCCTAAAAGGCATTCTAATTCGCATGAAACGCTGCAAATTCTTTCACTGGGGTTTATTATTCAATTGGCTTGCGTTCATGATTTGAATTTCTACTAAGCTTTGGAGTGTGCGTGTATCACTGGTGATAGAGTGATTATTGAATTTCAGGAGGCACACAAATATGATCAACTGATCAATCCAAATAGGTATTTTGGTTGAGAACAGATTTACGTGCTCCATGCATATCTCCTGAAATTCAATAATCGCTCTATCACCTGTGGAACACGCACACTCCAAAGCTTAGTAGAAATTCAAATCATGAACGGAAGCCAATTGAATGATAAACCCCAGTGAAAGAATTTGCAGCGTTTTTTATTGTTATCAGACTGCTTCAACCCGTGTACAGGCTACAAAGCTTTTTAGGAGTTCACTCCAGCATCCACATTACTGCATCACTACGTCACTAGGTTACTGATATCAACACAAAAACAATAATAAACCAAAATAACGGGAATGTTGGCACCATAAATCGGGCCATAGATCGGGAATGGTTTCACCTACGGACCTGGGGAGGGGATCATTCGATTCCTCGTGGAGTGTTCTTCAAAAAGAGTACAAATTTAGGCCGCCTTGACTTTTCTTGAGGTTTTTAGGGATTTTACAAAACTTTGACAACCCTTAAAGGGCACTTTAAATTAAGTGAGAGAGCTGGCTCAAGAATTGGGGCGTCGTCGGATCAACATGGATTTTTCCTGAAAATTTCAGATTTTTTGCTCCAGCCGTTTGGGAGAAATCGTGCGTACGGCGGACGGACGGAAAAATTTATAGCAGATTCGGATTCTACACCCTTTGAAACGTAAACCATGAAATTTTCAGGGGGGGTTAGAATTTTTTTATCAAGAGCGATTACAATGGTTTATTATTTAAATAATAAACCAATACAACAATATTGTCGTAACGTTTTTCCTCAAGTCGTTGTGGTTTTAGAACTATCTCATAAGAAAATTAAACCAATAAAGAGCCGAAAAATTTGGTGAAATATCACTTTTGTTTAATTATTTTCCATCAATAATTTCATCTTCTCTGGCACATTGTGCATATTTCTAAATAAACATTAATAAGTCTTCACACATCTTTGGATCGTCGTCATCCGTTGAAGTCACCACTTGAATCCATTCACAACAGAACCAGTATTTTTGGCGTAATAAGCGACTGCCTCCTGAATACTAATGATAGGGTCAATGGACTTTGATCTCTCTGCCCCTCTCCATCAACCAACATCCGACAAATCCGCAGGTACATAATTCTGGGACTTCGCCCGACAAAATAAAACAAACCGAACGAACCAACAGAGGAAAGGAGCCATAAATAAAACTAGACACGCGCGAAAAAAACCGCGAGCAAAGTCAAATAAAACGAGATGAAATAAGTTTTAAAAAAACTGCGCTGTGTGGTATCTCTCCGGCGTGGAGATCTCCACGAGGAAGGTTATTCGCGTTATAATATACCTGCCGGATGGTTTCCTCCAAGGACGGTTCTCACTTCCTTTCTAAATAATTGTCTCTGGTCGGGGATTCGCCGATTCGTTTTCCAGGGACGTCAAAAACATTGAGAAGGTATCGTCAATGTATGGAGCAACTATGTCGGTTTCGGCATGGAAGCTATTACGAAAATTACGTAAATTATTGCGCAAATTAATATTTCTGAGTTGGAATGGATCCTTCTACTTGGGATCACCGAACAACCAGAACTGTAGTGTTCAGAGAGAATCAATGCTTTCTGGAAACAATTCAAGTATAGCGTATGTCTGGATATACAGGGTGATTCCCTCGTAGTGTACGAAAATTTTTTGGGTAAAACTAGACCCAAAATGGAGCAAAACGCCGCCAACCGCACTGTTCTATCTCAAACCGTTCCGGAAATATGATTTTTCAAAGATTTTTTCGAGGAAACCACGTTTTCTTCCATAAAAGCTGTGTTATGTGCTCTTTGCTCCAATGTTTTTCAATTTTTAGTACATTTTCGGATTCAGCATTAAATTTCCAATAAGATGGTAGTACAGGTTACCATAAAAGTCACTAACTTTGCATCGAATGAACACCTCAAACTTTAACTTATGTAGGAAAGTTACATTTTCTTATTGGTTTATTATTCAATAATAAACCCTTGTGTTCGCTCTTGAAAAAAAAAAAAATTCTAACCCCCCTGAAAATTTCATGGTTTACGTTTCAAAGGGTGTAGAATCCGAATCTGCAATAAAAACATTTTCCGTCCGTCCGCCGTACGCACGATTTTTCCCAAACGGCTGAACCAAAAAAGCTGAAATTTCCATCCGGAAAATTCCATGTTGGTCCGGCGACGCCAAAATTCTTGAGCCCTTTAGGCACTTCAAAGTTTTGTAAAATCCCTAAAAACCTCAAAAAAAGTCAAGGCGGCCTAAATTTGTTTCGTAGAAAACGTAACAGGAAAACTTGAAAGGAAAACGTAAAAGGAAAGCGTTTTCCTGAAAATTTCAAATTTTTTGATTTTTCCTGAAAATTATCAGAATGCTTCAACCCGTGTATCGGCTACAAAGCCTTTTAGGAGTTCACTCCAGTATCCACATGACTACATCACTACATCAATACGTCACTAGGTTACTGATATCAACACAAAAACAATAATAAACCAAAATAACGCGAATGTTGGCACCATAAATCGGGCCACAGATCGAGAATGGTTTGACCTACGGACCAGGGGAAGGGCTCATTCGATTCCTCGAGGAGTGTTCTTCAAAAAGAGTACACATTTAGGCCACCTTGACTTTTTTTGAGGTTTTTAAGGATTTTACAAAACTTTGACAACCCTTAAAGGGCACTATAAATTAAGTGAGAGAGCTGGCTCAAGAATTAGGGCGTCGCCGGACCAACATGGATTTTTCCTGAAAATTTCATTTTTTTGCGTACGGCGTACGTTAGACGGACGGACGGAAAATTTTTTATTGCAGATTTGGATTCTACACCCTTTGAAACGTAAACCATGTAAATTTTCAGGGGGGTTAGAATTACAATGGTTTATTATTGAATAATAAACCAAAAAAAAAAAAATAAACATGAAAACCACTGATTCAGAGCATGAAAACGGATTTCCCAGAAGAAAATTCATATTTCAAGATGAGCTTTGGGTTCCAGTGAAATCGAACAGAACTCCCACAGTTTCGAAAGACGCCTATTCAATCGAGGACGAAATAGAATAGAATGGAAACCCGGCTGAGGACCTATTGAAAAAAACGCTGCAAATTCTTTCACTAGGGTTAATTATTCAATGATTCATGATTTGAATTTCTACTAAGCTTACTACTAAACTAAAATAACTATTTGGATTGATCAGTTGATCATATTCGTGTGCCTCGTGAAATTCAATAATCGCTCTATCACCTGTGAAACACGCACACTCCAAAGCTTAGTAGAAATTCGAATCATGAACGCAAGCCAAAATAATACCCCAGTGAAAGAATTTGCAGCGTTTTTTTTTTTAATGTATTAATTTTATATAAACAAATACAAAATATATTTCTTATATACAAACAAGTTTTGTTTCCTATATTGGGCCTAATTTTTAATTTGTCAAATTCGTCTAGGAGTGCTTAAAAACCCTAATTTCAACTGTATGACTTGCAAAATTTTCCATTCCTTCAAATTCAATGGTTAAAATGTTTATTGAACAACAAAAAAGAAATCATGGAATTGAAAAATATATTTAATCACTAAAAACTTTTTAATGCCGATATTAGGCTCGTTCAGCTCTAAATTTCTTATGAAATTAAAATTCACATGCATTGTCTTTTTTGGTACACCTTTTAACCTATATCTATCTATTAAAAAGCATTGAAACCAACGAATTGATCCAGGACGCCTAAAAACGACACACACACACACACACACACACACACACAACACACAACGTACTTACATACGTACACACATATAGTTAGGAAAAAAAGAAAATCAGATTAGTTTGGCAAAATCAATTTGAATTTTTGGCATATTATCAAATTGAAAATTTTGGCAAATTAATTTGAACCTTTGGCGCAAATCAATTTCAATATTTTTGGCATCTCAATTTAAACTTTCGGCGACTCAATTTCAACTTCTGGCTTCCATACCACTTGGCGCTTTTGACATATCAATTTATACTTTTCACAAATCTCAACTAACCCAACATCCCAGTTAGTTAGTTATGGGGGTCATGGTGGTTTTAGTTTAAAATTCTCAAGGATTGTATTTTTTGGAACCCCTCGCATATCTACGGGGAAAAAGAACATATAAACCATCGATTTAGAAAGCACGAAAACGGATTTCCCAGAAGAAAATTTATATTTCAAGATGAGCTTTAGGTTCAAGAAAATACAGTGAAATCGAACAAAACTCCTACAGTTTCGAAAGACGCCTATTCAATCGAGGACGAAATAGAATAGAATGGAAACCCGGCTGAGGGCCTATTGAAAAAAACGCTGCAAATTCTTTCACTTTGGTTAATTATTCAATGATTCATGATTTGAATTGCTACTTTTGATATTATTCGCATTTTTTGAGGTAGTTATTTTTATATGAATACGGGTTTTCAATCGCGAAATTGCAATATTAGTTTGATCCAAATACATTTTTTTCAAATGTTTTTTTCTTACTCAGTATTTCATTAAATATTATTTAAGCATGAAAATGTTTGTGTTTTAGTTACGCCTATTCCAACAGCATATCTGCAATATACAGTTTTAACAAATGTACCAGAATCATATTGCACAAATGATTATTTCTGTTTTGGTCCTGGAAATTTATGTGTGATTCATTTAGATAGCTTATATTAGCTAAACTAAACTAAATTTTTTTCAACCAAATTTTACAGCAAGGAACGAAAATTAGTTTAAGATTGTAGTAATATAATCACTTGAATACAAAGAATTTTGTCATAAAATTGAGCAACCTTAAAAATATTGCTGATATCGATATATTGTTGCGATATTATCGGTGTATCGATGTTGGTGGTTAATATCGTTATCGGTATCGAATATCGGAAGATACTGCTACCCTAGATAGCAGTAGTGGTGGTGACTGTCTCAGAATGGAGACGATGAACTGCAGGTCCCATTCATTCACGAAGTGAACTGCAGGTGGTGCATTCATCCACTGAGTGACCTGCAGTACAGGTGGGTAGTGAGTGAGTGACCTTGTCTCAAAGAACTTCTCTTTCAAGTGAACTTGTCCCAAATGACCTGCGGAGGGAAGACCTGCAGTTCATTGCAAGACGTTACCGACAGCATGGCTCCCTGTGGCCAACGTTTGAACTACTCGGAGACCTGCAGGTCTGCCTAACCGTTCTTCACAAAGTGACCCACCCATCCGCCATTAGCTCGGGGTTCCTTCTAGTCAACGAAGGACTCCCCTCATTGCAGAGTCAATACCATTCAAATTTACTCAATACTAAACTATACTGGTCGATACTATACCCATCAGAGAGTCAATTATATTTAATAAGTAGGTATTTATATGAAAATCTGCGTGAGGACTCGGAAAAATGACTAGGGTGTAGGAAAAGAGAACGAAGTGAACTGCAGGTGTCGCGTTCAACCACGGAGTGAACTGGTAAACTGTGGAGTGGCCTGCAGGTCGCACTCAATCACGGAGTGAACTGGTAAACTTCTCCCACTGACCTTGTCTCTAGACTGAGTGACCTGCAGGTCGTCTGCTCCCTCATGTGACCTGGGTTTACCCACCTCTAACCTGCAGGTCGTCCACTCCCTCAGGTGACCTGGGTTTACATACCTCTACGTCACTTGGCCGTGTTGTTACCCTCCCTCGCACTTTAAATTAAGACACACACCATACTGATTACGTGTCACACATCTTGTACGGGAATGAGTAATTAATGATCGATGACCAATGCGCTCTATTAGTAATTTGTGGAACTAATTAGTTCAACTCTCTAACAACAGATTCGTTGACTGTAATCGATCTCGTGACTGAATAGGTATCATTTCAAGATGAGCTTTAGGTTCCACGAAAATACAGTGAAATCGAACAAAACTCCTACAGTTTCCAAAGACGCCTATTCAATCGAGGACGAAATAGAATAGAATGGAAACCCGACAGAGGGCCTATTCAGAAAAAAAAGGAAAAATGTTTTAAAACATCCAGTTCAAAAAGGTGAGAATGGATTTTTCTGGTACGCTCCAATTATAGTTCCCCACCTCTGGTGACGTTCGGGCGTCTCAATCATTTCTTCGAGAAGGTAAAACGAGATGTTCCGTGCCGATTGTCAGAGGCGAGTTACGGCGGGGCGGCGAAAAAAGTTATATAAGACGAGACGGCTGGAGACGAAGTGGAACGACGAGGGTGGATTTGATAACCGCTTGGCTGCAGCTACAGGTAGTCGGGATCAATTGCCAAAGAGATCGAACGTTGATCAATAGCTGAGGCGTTATGTTGTCTATTGATGATCGGAAATGGTGAGGTAATGGGGGTCATGGGAGTTTGATATGGTTGGAGATGGGTTGACGGGAGAGGGATTGATGAGAGCTTTCCAAAAAGGTGCAATATGAGGGGTATCTGACGATTAGAAAGCTGATGAAAAGGACTTTGAGCTGTCAAATACTTCTGTAGATTCTGGGAGACACTGGAAACCACTCCCAAGAATACAGTCCTGTCCGCCCTGCGACTATTGCATTTAGATCAGTGAACCAGACAAGAAGGGTGGGATGAGAGACTTTCCAAAAAGGTGCCATATGAAGGGGTAGCTGACGATTGGGAGTGGGTAAGAGGGAATCTTGTACTTGTTATCTATTCAAGATCAGAAATGGTGAGGTAAAGGAGGTCACAGGGGTGGTGGAATAGTTTTGATTTGGTTGGAGATGGGTTGACTTAAAAGGGATTGATGAGAGCTTTCCAAAAAGGTGCAAAATGAGGGGTATCTGACGATTGAGTTGGTGAAAAGGGATTTTCCACATTCATACATTTCTATAGCTTAGAGTATGGATGAGAGCTTTCTTAGAAGGTGCAATTTGACATCAGTTGCCTAAGAGATCGAACGGTGATCAATAGCTGAGGCGTTATGTTGTCTATTGATGATCGGAAATGGTGAGGTAACGGGGGTCATGGGAGTTTGATATGGTTGGAGATGGGTTGACGGGAGAGGGATTGATGAGAGCTTTCCAAAAAGGTGCAATATAAGGGGTATCTGACGATTAGAAGCTGATGAAAAGGAGTTTTGAGCAATCAGATACTTCTGTAACTAAGAAGCAAACCACTAACCCAAGAATTTCATTGCCTATCCGCTGATCCTCTTATGACAAAGCCACAATTGCAGAGTAGATCAGTAAACCAGAAAGAGCTGGGTGAGAGCTTTCCAAGAAGGTGCCATATGAAGGGAATCTGATGATTGGGAGTGGGTAAGAAGGAATCTTGTACTTGTTATCTATTCAAGATGAGAAATGGTGAGGTAATGGAGGTCACGGGGGGTGGAATAGTTTTGATTTGGTTGGAGATGGGTTGACTTAAAAGAGATTGATGAGAGCTTTCCAAAAAGCTGCAAAATGAGGGGTATCTGACGACTGGTAGTTGGTGAAAAGGACTATTGAGCTATCAAGACACTTCGGTAGCTTAGCATCAAAACAACTGACTCAAGAGTTTCATTGCCTGTCCCTTGATCCCCTGGAAAGAGCTGGGTGAGAGCTTTCCAAGAAGGTGCAATATGAAGGGAAACTGACAATTGGGAGTGGGTAAGAGGGAATCTTGTACTTGTTATCTATTGAAGATCAGAAATGGTGAGGTAAAGGAGGTCACGGATTGGTGGAATTGGTGGTTTGATCTGAATGAAAGTGCGTTGGCAAGAGAGGTATTGATGAGCGCTTTCCAAAAAGGTGCAATATTAGGGGTATCTGCCGATTGGAAGCTGGTGAAAAGGTGTTTTGAGCAATCTGACACTTCAGTAGCTTAGAATCAAACCACTGACCCAAGAGCGATTCCCTTGGCAAAGCCTTCATCCGTAATACAGATCAGTAAACCGGAAAGAGTTAGGTGAGAGCTTTCCAAGAAGGTGTCATATGAAGTGTAACTTGTGGAAGCGGATGGAAAGCAACTTGAAAGACAACATATAGGCAAGAACGCACTACCTATGTTTATCGCCTACTTGGATGAAGCCTTCTGTTACGAAAGAGATCAATAAAACCTGAAAGATTTCCAAAAAAGGTGCAATATAAAGGGTTTCTGACGATTGGAAGATGATGAAAAGGGATTTCCCATTCATACATTTCTTTAGCTTAGAGTATGGATGAGAGCTTTCTAAGAAGGGGCAATATGAGGGGTATCTGACGAATGAAAGCTGATGAAAAGGACTCTTGAGCTGTCAAATACTTCTGTAGATTCTGGGAGACACTGGATCACCCTCCTTACAATACAGTCCTGTCTCCCTGCGACTATTGGATTTAAGGTGAATTGACAAGAAGGGTATTGATGAGAACTTTCCAAAAAGGTGCAATATGAGGGGTATCCGACCTTTGGGAAGCTGGTGAAAAGGAGTTTTGAGCTATCAAGACACTTTGGTAGCTTAGAAACAAACCACTGACTAAAGAGTTTGATTAATTATCTATCCCCTAATCCTCTTTTGGCAAAGCCAACAATTGCGAGATAGATCAGTAAACCAGAAAGAGCTGGGCGAGAGCTTTTCAAAAAGGTGCAATACGAGGGGTATCTGACAGTTGAAGGCTTATGAAAAGGACTCTTGAGCAATCAGACACTTTTATAACTTGGGCATGAACCACTGTCTCAAGTACAGCACTATTTATCTCCGTACCCACTCTGGTAAATCAATTGCAAAATAGACCAGGATACCTGAATGATCTCAATGTGGGCTGTCCAATAAGGAGCAATATGAGGGTTTCTGATTATTGGTACAAGCCTACATTATCCCTGATTGCTATCTTAGTATGGAATCTGCAATGTACTTTGATTAGAATTTGCCGAAATAATTGGATTTTGTGAAGCCAGAAGTGGCCAAGAAGATCAATAGCGCTAAAGGAACTACACGAGAGCTTTCTCAGAAAGTGCAACATGGTGGGTACCGAATAATTGGTCGCGGATATAGGTACTTCTACAACATTAAGGCCGACCACTCAGTTTCGCTGTATATTCCCTGACCCACTTTATTAAAGCCATCGATCACAAAATTGATTAGTAAACTTGGAGGATCTCAATGGAAGCTTTCCAAGCAGGTGCCATATAAGTGGAAGCAAATAAAAAGGAATCTTGTTCAACCGGATACCTGCTGTAACTTGAAAAGAAACCACCGTCACAAGAACTATGAAATCTACAATGCGCCTCTTCGTACTATACTACCTATTTCTGATCAGGAGAGCGAACGTTGATCGTTGAGGCGTTATGTCTATTGAAGATTGGAAATGGTGAAGTAATTGGCTGTCAAGGAGGTGGTGGAATTGGTTTGATCAGATCAAAAGTGCGTTGACGAGAGCTTTCCAAAAAGGTGCAATACGAGGGGTATATGACAGTTGAAGGCTGATGAAAAGGACTCTCGAGCAATCAGACACTTTTATAACTTGGGGTTGAACCACTGTCTCAAGTACTGCACTATTTATCTCCTTACGCACTCTGGTCAATCAATTGCGAAATAGACCAGGATACCTGAATGATCTCGATGGGAGCTGTCTCATAAGGTGCAATATGAGGGGTATCTGATTATTGGTACAAGCCTATTGGTGGCCGATACACGGGTTGAAGCATTCTGATATGCATGAAACGCTGATAATATGTAGGTAAATATTATTTAATATTATTACTGGGGTAAATAAGTATTCTTTCACTGGGTTTTATTATTCAATTGGCTTGCGTTCATGATTTGAATCTTACTAAGCTTCGGAGTGTGCGTGTTTTACAGGTGATAGAGCGATTATTGAATTTCAGGAGATATGCATAGACCACGTAAATCGGTTCTCATCCAAAACACCTATTTGGATTGATCAGTTGATGATATTTGTGTGCCCCCTCTACATCTGTCTACCTTTGGCTACATCGTTTGAATTTATATTTGGGAAGTTTTAACGCAATACGAGTGCCAAAGGACTTGATAAATTATAGATGTTTTTATTGTGGGGGGGGGGGGGGGGTATTGAGGTTCAATAAAAAAACGCTGCAAATTCTTTCACTGGGGTTTATTATTCAATCGGCTTGCGTTCATGATTTGAATTTCTACTAAGCTTTGGAGTCTGCGTGTTTCACAGGATAGGGCGATTATTGAATTTCAGGAGGCACACAAATATGATCAACTGATCAATCCAAATAGGTATTTTGGTCGAGAACAGATTTACGTGCTCCATGCATATCTCCTGAAATTCAAAATAATCGCTCTATCCCTGTGAAACACGCACACTCCAAAGCTTAGTAGAAATTCAAATCATGAACGCAAGCCAATTGAATAATAAACCCCAGTGAAAGAATTTGCAGCGTTTTTGAAAGTAAGCTCCTCAGTTGCAAAGTAGACCAGAATACCTGAAAGATCTCGGTGAGGGCTGTCCAATAAGGAGCAATATGAGGGGTATCTGATTATTGGTACAAGCCTACATTATCCCTGATTGTAATCATAGTATGGAATCTGCAATGTGCTTCTTCCTTAACTGTCAAACCTCCACGTCAACGTCAACAAACAAACCTGCTACATCCCTGACGTCACTCGAAGAATATCGCCTCTTTTTTTCCCTGCCCATAACTGTGTTACCAAGCTCCTTCGGATGTCATAACACACCTTTCCGACATAACTCCCAACCGATTCCGGTTAGTTTACCGGTATTTTACAAAAGCCCCGTCTAACTCGATCCGAACCTGCCCCCTTTAAAAATCCTCCCATCTCGCTCCACATACTAAAACCGGATCCGTATTTCCTTCTTCCTACATCCCAAAGACGGGTTCCCCTGCTCTCCTACCGAAGAGCTCCACACTCGGCCAGTGTTACTCGTCTTTTACTGCCTTTGGCACGCACACTTTGAATCCGCCGTCTGGCGAGGCTTCGTGCGATTGACCAGTTTCTAAATGAGAGTGAAAGCTCAAATGAAAATACCGAGTACAAATCACCGGAGGTTTGATTGCATAGCTCAAGGCCGCTACCTTCCCTGAACACGTCATAACCAAATAACAGACCTCACTTGTAACAGTTACAAGTTACTAGCCAATATTTAATAATGATCGGTATTAATATATTTCTCTTTCTCTGATATTATATTTTCCCTCATATTAAGGGTTGTTATAGATGAACAATTGAAATTTAAAGAGCATACTGTTTCACTAATTAAGAGGTTAAGAAAATTGTTCTATGTCTTCAAATTCAGAGAGGATTTGCTATTTTAAGTTTATTAAAAATGGTTTATTGGTTTATTATTCAATAATAAACCATTGTAATCGCTCTTGAAAAAGAAAAATTTTAACCCTCCCTGAAAATTTCATGGTTTACGTTTCAAAGGGTGTAGAATCAAAATCTGCAATAAAAATTTTTCCGTCCGTCCATACGCCGTAAGCACGATCTCTCCCAAACGGATGAAAACAAAATCTGAAATTTTCAGGAAAAATCTATGTTGGTCCGACAATTGGTTCAATTAGGCGAAGTAAATATTGAATTAGGGTAAATTTATTGTTATGCAGGAGCATAACTTGAGAAAATAAAGGTAGGCATGTTCAACTATTGAACAAACTATAAAATATACCTATTAAGTCCGAACAATCCCTGAAAATTTCATCGAAATCGGTCAGGAACTCCCGGAGTTATGCTTGTGGCAGGGATTTCACGTTTGCGCATGCGCAGAAGCTAATATTGATCCGGGAGTCATGAAACTTATAGGGGACAATCTACACATCAAACCGAACAATCTCTGAAAATGTCATCGAAATTTGTCAAGAACTCCTGGCGTTATGCACGTAACAAGGATTTCACGTTTGCGCATGCGCAAAGGCTACTATTGATCCGGGAGTCATGAAACTCATAGGGGACCATCTACACCTCAACCCGCACAATCCCTGAAAATTTCATCAAAATCGGACTATAACTTCGTGTAGTTTTGCCCGTAACAAGGATTTGCTGACAGACAGACAGACACGGAACCAAAATTGTTCAGAAAGGTCTAAAACGCAAAATGCAAGTGGAATTTTGATTTTGGAGACAAAAAAATTGTCACATTCCGAAAGCGAAAACAATGCTTCCGCTACCTTGGTAGACTCGGAAGCAAAAAGTAGCTAATTGCAGCAAAAAACAATAATTCCAGGATTTTGTGGTACTGTAGAGGTTACCAACCAGTTCCTAGTCATGTTTTTCTAATTATATTTTAATTACGCGTTAAAGTTTCATATTCAATATAAAATAAAAGTATTTGATTTGGTATAACTCGTCTTATGCATCACACTTGATAGTTGTAACCACGAAAAAGTAGCTAATTGAAGCAAAAAACAATAATTCCAGGATTTTGTGATACTGTAGAGGTTACGAACCAGTTCCCAGTCATGTTTTTCTAATTATATTTTATTACGCGTTTAAGTTTTATATTCAATATAAAATAAAGTATTTGATTTGGTATTTATTATTGTAACATAGCTTGAAGCATATAAATTATTTAATAATATTCTTATGCATCACACTTGATAGTTGTATAGCTAATTGAAGCAAAAAACAATAATTCGGATTTGATTCATTTCCCACTCTCTACTCTACTCACAGGCCGAATGGGTCGGGTCGCAATGTGTTACTTGTAGTGTTTTATGGCTACGTGATTCATATCAACTTCCTCATAGCAACTAAGAAACATAGTTGACCTAGAAGAAGTGAACAGCCCCTTAGGTACCCTACTTAGTGATAATTATGTTACCTGTGCTTGATTTAGAAGATCGTACTTCATTTGGGCTCCTTCTTACAACGTCCCGAGTACCTAAAGTAATAGTTGAATCGCCGTCGCTAAAAAGGCATCTACCGTGGCCACGATTAGTTTGTCTGTTACGGAAAATGATCAGAAAGAACTTATGGCCACTCGCGGTGACCAATTTCATTGTTCTACAACACAAAGTGCACTATAATATTCAATATTTGAATATTATTCGGCCCCTAACCATCCCTAATCATCCCTAGACTTACGAATGATGTAAAGTTTAGGTTTCCGGCTATAATAATACGAGTAAATATTGAGTTTTAAGCGCTTTTCGACGATAATGGACCACCGTGTGCCGGTGTATTTACTTTAGAATCTCACATGATCCTGTTAGTACTTAGTGCTAAGGCTCTCACCTTACCGATGCTGTTTCCTTCAAGGAAAACTCTTCTTCGTATCGGCTCCTTCTTACAACGTCCCGAGTACCTAAAGTAATAGTTGAATCACTACCGCTAATAAGGCATCTACCGTGGCTACGATTAGTTTTTCTGTTACGGAAAATGATCAGAAAGAACTTATGGCCACTCGCGGTGACTAATTTCATTGTTCTACATCACAAAGTGCTCTCTAATATTCAATATTTCAATTTAAAACGAAAAACTTTCTACCTGTGAACGAAAATCGGAAGCTTTACGAACAACGGAGACGGGAAGCAGTGAAATAATGAGCTCGGAGTGGGGGAAGGAATACGTTTCGGGGGAAATGGCACAGAGGAGGAATGCTGAAACCATCCAAGGAGAAGGTATGTGGACCATGGAACCAGATGGATTGTGGACCTTTGAATTATCACATGAGTATTTTATTTCTATACAACTTACTTATCACTTAACAACAACCACCGTCGAGGTAAGTGCGGCTGATGTACATAAAACCAAACATCATCTCATAACACAGCCCCACAAAAAAAGCCAAGATCCGTAACGTAGACTGTGGTATCCCTATGTATTTTGGTTTATTATTCAATAATAAACCAATGTAATCGCTCTTGAAACAAAATTCTAACCCCCCTGAAAATATCATGGTTTACGTTTCAAAGGGTGTAGAATCCGAATCTGCAATAAAAAATTGTCCGTCCGTCCGCCGTACGCACGATATCTCCCAAACGGCTGGAGCAAAAGATCTGAAATTTTCAGGAAAAATCCATGATGGTCCGACGACGCCCCAATTCTTTAGCCAGTACTCTCACTTAATTTAAAGTGCCTCAAGAAAAGTCGGGGCGGCCTAAATTTGGACTTTTTTGAAAAACTTTCCATGAGGAATCGAATGAGCCCCTCCCCAGGTCTGTAGGTCAAACCATTCCCGATGTATGGCCCGATTTATGGTGCCAACATTTGCGTTATTTTGGTTTATTATTGTTTTTTTGTTTCGATTGCAGTAACCTAGTGATGTAGTAACGTGGATACTGGAGTGAACTCCTAAAAGGGTTTATAGCCGATACACGGGTTGAAGCATTCTGATTCGCTGCAAATTTTTCCACTGGGGTTTATTATTCAATTGGCTTGCGTTCATGATTTGAATTTCTACTAAGCTTTGGAGTGTGCGTGTTTCACAGGTGATAGAGCGATTATTGAATTTCAGGAGGCATAGAGCACAAATCGGTGATCAACCAAAATCCTACATGGATTGATCAGTTGATGATATTTGTGTGCCTCCTCTACATGCTCCTATGCATATCTCCTGAAATTCAATGGATTTGGGGATCACCTTTAAACGCAATCCGAAAAGCTTGATAAATTATAGATGTTTTTAATTCAAATCAATGAAAAACGCTGCAAAGTCTTTCACTGGGGTTTATTATTCAATTTCATTCATTGGCTTCCATTCATGATTTGAATTTCTACTCAAGCTTTGGAGTGTGCGTGTTTCACAGGTGATAGAGCGATTATTGAATTTCAGGAGATACACAAATATGACAACTGATCAATCCAAATAGGTATTTGGATTGAGAACAGATTTACGTGCTCTATGCATATCTCCTGAAATTCAATAATCGCTCTATCACCTGTGAAACACGCACACTCCGTTGAACTTAGTAGAAATTCAAATCATGAACGCAAGCCAATTGAATAATAAACCTCAGTGATGTTTTTCGTATATTGTCACATCTGTTCTTTGTGTCTATAATAATAATTTTGAATTTTACCTCAAGATGTTGATGTTTACACCGCCCATTCTCATCTACGGATCGCTCGATATTCGGAAGATCTCGTCCTTAATGAACACTTAACAAACTTCACCGGCCAACTGGAGTCAGACACTGCAGGTGAGGGCCCCCATTGTGTCAAACTCGCGTCACCTATTGTTATGATATCAGTCCGTTGAACTTGAGCTTTCAAGCTGAGACTGTTTAAAAAAATAAAAATAAATAAAACACCACGCGAAACTCGACGAATGTTGACACATTTCTAGACATTTGTTATTTGTTTCGAATTAAAAAAAAAAAAAAAAAAAAAAACGCTCCTTTGACGACCTTGAGAAACGCGTAAACACCTCGATGTTAAGCGGAGGTTTGTAAGTTTTGAGATAGGATTGTGGACCAAGCAACGGTAAAGATAGGTGGGGTAGGTACCTATCAGAATCCTGGTCGGCCTTAGGGTAGTACCGATATCTAGGGTCTTCCAATCAGAGTTGAGACGTAATTTCTACTTTGAGGAATGAATAATTTTCCGATTTCTTTCATTGTAATGACGCAAATTTCGCCAGTGACAATTTCAGTAAAAAGGAGATTGACAATCCGAAGTTCTGGGGTTGAAATTACTCCAGAAGTAATCGCAATTACAATTCCAATTACAAGACAATGGTAATCGAAAAAACGATACGATTACGAAAAAATTAATTCGCTGCAAATTCTTTCACTGGGGTTTATTATTCAATCGGCTTGCGTTCATGATTTGAATTTCTACTAAGCTTTGGAGTGTGCGTGTTTCACAGGTGAAAGAGCGATTATTGAATTTCAGGAGATATGCACAGAGCACTTAAATCGGTTCTCGACCAAAATACCTATTTGGATTAATCAGTTGATCGTAAAACATGACCCATAAATTGAATCTCTAATTGTGAATGTTGATTCATAATATTCATATGCTTGAAGAATAGTAAAATATACACCTAATGTTACTGTTAAAATTAATCCTTGTTTAGTTTGATTAAAATTTATACTTATAATTGCATGGTGTGCTCATGTAATGGTTACTCCAGAACATAATAAATTATAGTATTTAATAATGGGTTTTGTATTGGATTAAAAGTTGTAATTCCTTTAGGAGGTCAAATTACTCCAATTTCGATTATCGGTGATAATCTACTGTGGAAAAATGCTCAAAAGAATGAAACAAAGAATAGTACTTCTCCAAAGCTTAGTAGAGATTCAAATCATGAACGCAAGCCAATTGAATAATCAACCCCAGTGAAAGAATTTGCAGCGTTTTTGTTCTGATGTTTTGTAAAATCCCTAAAAACCTCAAAACAAGTCGAAGCGGCCTAAATTTGTACCTATTTAAAGAACATACAATGAGGAATCGAATCGATCACTCCAGTATCCCCACTACAACTCGAAGCGTATCGGGTGGATTCATTGGTTTGTAACCAATAATGCCGATAGCGTCGAATGTTGGCAGTAAATTGGGATACAGTGATAGCCGATGTTGATACTTGGTTTACACCTACGATACACGTGGTTGAAGCATTCTGATATCATGGTATGTTCTTGATAATAGGTAAATATTATTCAATATTTTACTGGGATTTCAAGGATTTTACAAAACTTTTACAGCCCTCAAAGCTTTTAAATTGAAATCATGAACGCAAGCCAATTGAAAGAATTTGGGCGAGTGTCGGACCAACATGGATTTTTCCTGAACATTTCAGATTTTTTACTCCAGCCGTTTGGGAAATATCGTCGTATGGCGGAAGGACGGAAAATTTTTTTCCAATATTCGGATTCTACACCCTTTGAAACGTAATACAAATGAAATTTTCAGGGGGAGGTTAACATTTTCAATTTTATTTTACCCGAACAACATTCAATTTTGAATCGTTTATTATTGAATGATAAACCAACACTTTGATTGTGTACATTCTTTAAACTGTTTCGGTGTTTGTTCTGAAATTCATTTTAAAGGTAAACAAATTTGATTTTTTTCAGAAATTATTGTTCTTTAAATCTTTCTAGTTTAATTCTAATGGAGCCGTTCTACTTTGGGTGGTATTTGAATTTTTTAAAGCGTTATTAAATACAAACGTTTGTAGTTCTGCTATTTCAGGAATCAAGTAAATCGTCCAAATTAGTTGACGAAAACAGTTGTTTTTTGTATTTCACCTCAACAATTGATAGGCGAATCCCTAACTTTCAATGATAAAGATTAGGTTTCCTGTATATTTTTGGGACGAATTATTAGACTTTTCGCTGCAAAATGAATTAAACTGATCCCTCTTGTTCTTCCTCCGTAACTCTTCAACTATTATTCATGAGAATTTGAATACGCTTTAGCCATGGACTAACTAAAAAATGTTTAAATGGAACGTTTCACAGGTATAGAGCGATTATTGAATTTCAGGAGGCCAAAATATGATCAACGGATCAATTTAAGTAGGTATTTTGGTTGAGAACCGATTTACGTTATCTATCCAGGAACGATATCTCCAGAAATTCAATAATCGCTCTATCACCTGACGAAACACGCACACTCAATAAACAACAAAATTCATCCATGAACGCAAGCCAATTGAATAATATGGTATCCAGTAAAATACGAAAATTTGAGCGTTTTTTAATAAAACATATTTACGAGAATATTTACATCCATAACTTGGGACCCAAATTAATTACGATTCAGGAACTTAGTGGTTACCTATCCGGAACGTAAAAGGGCATCCTTCCAGGAAAAAAGTTGATATCTCTAGTTCATAAGAATATACTTAATAGTTGAACTTTTCAAATACCAACTTTGGCCGATAGTTGTTATATTTTCCAAACGAATTATTCAGAATTTTCGCAACAATGAATTAAATGATCATCTTGTTCGTTCCTCCGCTAAAGCTCTACGTCAACTATTAGTTCTATTTAGAATCCAGGAAGAACTTTTTTCAAAGAGCTATTTTTCATTTTCTTATTTTAAAAGACTTAAATAATCGTCTAAATTCTGAGTCATTAGACGATTAGACTTGCGAATGTGGTAAAGTTTAGGTTCCAGCTCCGATAACACGGTAATAATTAAGTTTTAAGCGCTTTTCGACGATAATGGACCATCGTGCGTTGATAGCTTCTAAGAGACACGGCCACACCGTCCTCTCCCCAGCTATTTTGGCCAGCAAGACAGTTCTGCCCCGAATATATTCAAGGGTAGCATCAAAAACGCACCCCTAACCATCCCTAGACTTACGAATGATGTAAAGTTTAGGTTTCCTGCTATAATAATACGAGTAAATATTGAGTTTTAAGCGCTTTTCGACGATAATGGACCACCGTGTGCCGGTGTATTTACTTTAGAATCTCACACGATCCTGTTAGTACTTAGTGCTAAGGCTCTCACCTTACCGATGCTGTTTCCTTCAAGGAAAACTCTTCTTCGTATCGGCTCCTTCTTACAACGTCCCGAGTACCTAAAGTAATAGTTGAATCGCCGTCGCTAAAAAGGCATCTACCGTGGCCACGATTAGTTTGTCTGTTACGGAAAATGATCAGAAAGAACTTATGGCCACTCGCGGTGACCAATTTCATTACTCTACCACACAATGTGCTCCCTAATATTCAATATTTCAATTTAAAACGAAAAACTTTCTACCTGTGAACGAAAATCGGAAGCTTTACGAACAACGGAGACGGGAGGCAGTGAAATAATGAGCTCGGAGTGGGGGAAGGAATACGTTTCGGGGGAAATGACACAGAGGAGGAATGCTGAAACCATCCAAGGAGAAGGTATGTGGACCATGGAACCAGATGGATTGTGGACCATACGACGGGAACCGTAGGTGGGGTAGGTAGCTATCAGACTCTTGGTCGGCTGAATAAATATAAAATTAATTTTCACGAATTTAAGTCTATTTCAATTTGCATAAAGTTTCATTGATTTTGCGGAAATTGATTTTGAAGTATGTTTACATCCATTTCCGAAAGGTTTAATATCAAATTTCACATTCATAAATGGAACATTAGAAGATTCAGCTCACGCAACTGTTGTGAAAATACGTCATCAATCCATGCATTTTGATAGGACATATTCAGCTCTAAAACCACACACTGTAAGCTCCGTGGGTGCATTTTTGCCTCGAATTCGGAGCTGGTCGCAGACGGTATTGTGACAGGCAGGATGGTAAGGTGGGGTTGGTTGGCCCAAAATACCACTGGCTCCAGGATGAATGCGCCCTAATAGAATATGGGACATTGATTTTCATGGTGATAAGTAGAATTAAGGAAGTAGCTAAAGCCCCATCAGCTAATCATGATGGGGAACGTCATTTCAGTGGTCTCCTACTGTCCCAGAGAGTGTCCCTATCAAATTCCAGCTTTCTAGGATAAACAAGTGAGGATTTGGCTTAATCAGCAGATGTGGGACGAGTCTGTCCCTTAATGTCCCAGAAAGTTTCCTTCATAATTCCAACTTCTTAAGATAAACAAGAGAATTTTAGCTCACTCAGCAGATGTTTAAAGAGCAATAATTTCAATCATCACTTTATGTCCCACAGTCTCCCTATAAAATTCCAGCTTTCTAGGATAAAAACAAGTGAGAATTTAGCTAACTCAGCAGATGTGGAAAAGAGGGCGTCAAATCAATCATTTTGTTCCCATATTCTGCTAAATGATTTGAGAGACTTGGTTTATCATTGTTCCCTGCTTGTATTGTGATCTTTGAAAAAACTGTTTCCGCAGCTTCTACCTTTGTTTTGGGGATAGCGTGACATAAAACTACCCACTGTACACGCCACGGATACGTGTTTGCCTCGAATGCGGAGTAAATACCTATGTTTTTGCCATATTCAGCTATAAAACCACGAGAAGATGAAGTTCACCCAGCTGATTAGAAAAGAGGACGTCACTTCGATCCTTTTTGCCATTTCCAGCTCTAAAACCCAACACTGCTCACTCCGTGGGTACGTGTTTGCCTCGAATTCGGAGACTCGAACAGCTGGTTGCAGACGGTATTGTGACAGGCAGGATGGTAAGGTGTCGTAGGTTGGCCCAAAATACCACTGGCTCCAGGTTGAACGCGCCCTAATAGAATATGGGACATTGATTTTCATATTGATAAGTAAATTGAGGAAGTAGCTAAAGCCCAATCAGCTAATCATGATGGGGAACGTCATTTCAGTAGCCCCCTACTGTCCCAGAGAGTGTCCCTATCAAATTCCAGCTTTCTAGGATAATCAAGTGAGGATTTACTTAAATCAGCAGATGTGGGAAGAGTCATTCCCTTAATGTCCCAGATAGTTCCCTTCCAAATTCCAACTTCTTAAGATAAACAGAAGAGATTTTAGCTCTCTCAGCAGATTTTTAAAGAGGCAATAATTTCAACAAACACCTGATGTCCCAGAGAGTGGTCCCATGAAATGCTAGCTTTCTAGGATAAACAAGTGAGGATTTACTTAAATCAGCAGATATGGGACGAGTCTGTCTCTTAATGTCCCAGAGAGTGTCCCTATCAAATGCCAGCTTTCTGGGACACACAAGAATTTAGCGAACTCAGCTGATGTGAAAAGAGCTCTTCAATTCAATCGTTTAGTCTATTTCCAGCTCTAAAACTACACACTGCCCACTCCGTGGTTTTTGCCTCGAATTCGGAGACTCGAACAGCTGGTTGCAGACGGTATTGTGACAGGCAGGATGGTAAGGTGTCGTAGGTTGGCCCAAAATACAACTGGCTCCAGGTTGACTTCATCCCTAATAGAATTGCAGCTTTCTAGGATCAATAGGCAGATTAAGGAAGTGAGATTTATCTAGATGAGCCCCATCAGCAATCATGAAGGGGAACGTCATTTCAGTGGTCTCCTACTGTCCCAGAGAGTGTCCCTATCACCAGCTTTCTAGGATAAACAAGTGAGGATTTACTTAAATCAGCAGATGTGGGACGAGTCTGTCTCTTAATGTCCCAGAGAGTGTCCCTATCAAATTCCAGCTTTCTAGGAAAAGCAAGAGAATCACGGAGAACCTTTGTTTTGGGGAGCATAAAACTAACTGTACAGCCACGATACGTGTTTGCCTCGAATGCGTGAGTAAATACCTATGTTTTTAATGCCATATTCAGCTAGCTTACCACGAGAGAAGATGAGTTCACCCAGCTGATAAGAAAAGAGGACGTCACTTCAATTCAATCTTTTTAGTCTTATTTCCAGCTCTAAAACCCAACACTGCACACTCCGTATATAAGTACGTGTTTGCCTCGAATTCGGAGACTCGAACAGCTGGTTGCAGACGGTATTGTGACAGGCAGGACGGTAAGGTAGGGTAGGACGTAGGTCGGTAAGGTGGGGCGTTGAGGAAGTTTTCTCTCTCTACGAGACGACGGTGAAGGTGAATCGGCGTTACCGACTTAGGCGGCCGCGGGATTGCGTAACGTACACCTCCCACCCCACCTGGCCTCGCACTCCCTCGCTACAACCGGCTGCCCCTCCGAGAGACTCGATGATAACGAGATCTTGACAACTACGGGAATCTGAAGCCGTTTTTGTGGAGAATCCACCAATTTAGTTCATGCTGGTCATTGAAGATCGGTTTGCTAACCTAGCGAGTGACAGTTTGGCTTCCGTTCATGATTTGAATTTCTACTAAGCTTTGATGTAGCTGTTTCACAGGATGATAGAGCATTATTGAGATTTTGAATTGGAGGCACAAAATATGATCAACTGATAATCCAAATGACAATTTTGGATCGAGAACAGATTGACGTGGTCTATGTATATCTCCTGAAATTCAATAATCGCTCTATCACCTGAACGCACACTCCAAACCTTAGCAGAAATTCAAATAATGAACGCAAGCCAATTGAATAATAAACCCCAGTGAAAGAATTTGCAGCGTCTTTTTTATTGAACCTCAAACCCCACCACAATAAAAACATCTATAATTTATCAAGTCCTTTAGCACTCGTATTGCGTTAAAACTTCCGCAAATCCAAATTTAAACGATGTAACCAAAGGTAGACTGATGTAAAGGAGGCAGACAAATATCATCAACTGATCAATCCAAATAGGTGTTTTGGTTGAGAACCGATTTACGTGCTCTATGCATATTTCCTGAAATTCAATAATCGCTCTATCACCTGTGAAACACGCACACTCCAAAGCTTAGTAGAAATTAAAATCATGAACGCAAGCCAATTGAATAATAAACCCCAGTGAAAGAATACTTATTTACCCCAGTAATAATATTGAAAATATTTACCTATATATCATCAACCAGCGTTTCATGAATATCAGAATGCTTCAACCCGTGTATCGGCTATAAACTATTCCACATCGGCTATCACTCCAGTATCCAATTCACTACAACTCGACGCTATCGGCATCACTAGGTTACAAACAAACAATAATAAAACAAAAAACGCTGCAAATTCTTTCACTGGGGTTTATTATTAAATTGGCTTGCGTTCATGATATGCATCGAGCACGTAAATCGGTTCTCGACCAAAATACCTATTTGGATTGATCAGTTGATCATGTTTGTGTGCCTCCTGAAATTCAATAATCGCGCCTGTGAAACACGCACATTCCAAAGTTTAGTAGAAATTCAAATCATGAACGCAAGCCAATTGAATAATGAACCGTGAAAGAATTTGCAGCGTTTTTTTAAATTGTTATCAGAATACTTCAACCCGTGTTTACTATAAACCCTTTTTGGAGTTCACTCCAGTATCCACGTTCACTACATCACTACGTCACTAGGTTACTGCAATCGAAACAATAATAAACCAAAATAACGCAAATGTTGGCACCATACATCGGGAATGGTTTGAGCTGGCACCATTCGATTCCTCGTGGAAAGTTCTCAAAAAAAAAGTCCAAATTTAGGACGCCTTGACTTTTTTTTTTTTTTTAGGTTTTTAGGGATTTTACAAAAATTTGACAACCCTTAAAGGGCACTTTGAATTAAGTGAGAGAGCTGGCTAAATAATTGGGGCGTTGTCGGACCAATATTGATTTTTCCTGAAAATTTCAGAATTTTTGCTCCAGCCGTTTGGGAGAAATCGTGCGTAAACGTAAACCATGAAATTTTCAGGTGGGGTTAGAGTTATTTTTTTCCAGATCGATTACAATGGTTTTTTATTGAATATTAAACCAATAGCAACAATAATATTAATGGAATGTGTTAAGTATCGATTGCGCCTGATAATGTATGTGTTACAGCTCCATGGTAGATCTAAGGCCTGTTTCTACGTTACTAACTGGTTACGTTATCGGGACATGCCGGATTTTTCCGAGTGGTGTGTGGTGTGTTTTCAAATAAATAGTGGATTTTTTTCCAGTAAAGTGTCGGTGTCGATTATCACACTATATAAAAACCAGCTTATCAGAGTATATCGACTTTTCAGGGGGTGGTAACGCCCGGCGGGTGGAATTCTCGCCCCCGTCTCCCAGGGCAAACGACGTGGTCCTCTCCTCGGGGATTTGGGATATACGATTTTTTGTCTTTTAATATTGTTATTATACTCCCTCATTGTGTTGTTTAGTACTGCTACCTCCTGTACACACGATTACCCCAACAAGAAGGCACAACTGTTGCCACCTTTGCAGATGATACGGCTATCCTCTCTGTTGGAGATGATATAGAAGCTGCAACACGCAAACTACAGACGTCTACTACTGAGGTTTGTAAATGGACCAAGATGTGGAGAATGAAGCTGAACGAATCAAAATCAGCCCACATCAAATTCACTAACCGAAAAGTCCCAATCTTGGATGTTGAGATCAATTCGAATGAAATACCGCATACTGAAGCAGTTAAATACTTGGGTTTGACACTTGACTCCAAATTAAACTGGAATGAACACATAGAAAAGAAGAAAGAAGAACTTAGAATCAAGTACAGAAGGATGTATTGGCTAATGGGAAGGAATTCCCATCTCTCACTTCACAACAAACTGCTTATATATAAGCAGATCCTTCGCCCTATTTGGACCTATGGGATACAGATCTGGGGTTGTGCCAAGAAATCAAATATTAAGAAAATCCAAACCTTTCAGAATAAAATACTGAGAAGTATAGTTGGAGCCCCTTGGTGCATGCGAAACGATGATATTCATCGAGATTTGAGGATGGAGACAGTCTATGAAATTATTGCAAAATACGCAAGGAAGCATGAACATCGCCTCCACAAACACGTGAACCCGGAGATGCTCTACGTTTTGGACAACGAAGGTGAAATCCGACGTCTCAAGCGAAACAAACCACTGCAATCGAACTCAGTGCTAATTAATTGAGCTATAAAATAAAGGGCTAGATTTTGCTGTAAACCTACCCTCTTGGAGTGTACCTTTATTGATATGTAAAATTGCTAGATGAAATGTATTTGATTTTTCAGTCGCAATTAATAAATCATGAAAAAAAATTGTGTTATTCACCTATTTCTTTTTAACCTGCGTAGCAGGGCCATTAAACTAGTTTCTGATAATCTCGCTTTGTTCAGATCGAGAAATCGAGTGATTAATAATAGAATGTGAAGCCTCGCACCGGTAACGTGACGCTATTGCACCAATACGACCGATACGTAAGTTTCGCACCGTTCCGCCCTCCATCATCAGGGCCCGATGCTTTCCCACGATATCCGCTCCTTGCGATACACGCTCATTTTCACGACGAGCGTTATCGTCGAATAATTTTCCATTCTACGTTGGGGTAGAATAAGATTCCAAGGATAAAAATGCCGTTGATTGTAACATATCAGCCTTATAAGTGTGTCAAGAACGTTTATGATTATTGTATCGGTTTTTGTTTCTGATTCTTAACCGCGCGTCGGCTTCTCACAAGGTTGGCAAACAGACGAGAGTCGATTATAGGGGTTTGGATATAAACGGAAAATGGAGATAGTTTCGCGTTATTATGACGTGGAATAACCGCAGAGTTCTATATGAAGGGGATCATCGGTTTGCACTGGATGAAATGGGATCGTCCTTGAAAACGGAAGAATGAATCATTTTCGATGGGTTTGTAATGTTGCTTTATGTTCTAATGAAAGAATGAAGATTCTCGTGAAAGAATATGAAATGAAATGAAATTATTATACAGGGTGGGTCATTTCGTGACGGTCACAGGCCAGGAGAAAATTCTACGGAAAATTTCTGGTCGAAAATGCCTCTTAGCAATTTTTGGTTTATTATGCAATAATTCAATTCAATTATTTCTTGAAAAAAAGTAGAATCCGAATCTGCAATAAAAAATTTCCGTCCGTCCGCCGTACGCACGTTTTCTCCCAAACGGCTGGAGCAAAAGATCTGAAATTTTCAGGAAAAATCCATCTTGGTCCGACGACGCCCCAATTCTTGAGCCAGCTCTCTCACTCAATTTAAAGTGCCCTTTAAGGGTTGTCAAAGTTTTGTAAAATCCCTAAAAACCTCAAAAAAAGTCGGAGCGGCCTAAATTTGTACTCTTTTTGAAGAACATACCATTAGGAATCGAATGAGCACCTCCCCAGGTCCGTAGGTCAAACCATCCGATGTATGGCCCGATTTATGGTGCCAACATTTGCGTTTTTTGGTTTATTATTGTTTGTTTTTTAGTGATGCAGATAACGTCGAGTTGTAGTGAATGTGGATACTGGAGTGATAGCCGATGTGGATACTTGTAGTTTATAGCCGATACACGGGTTGAAGCATTCTGATATGCATGAAACGCTGATAATAATAGGTAAAAATATTATTACATTTATTATTCAAAAATAAGTCTTTCACTGGGGTTTATTATTCAATTGGCTTGCGTTCATGATTTGAATCTTACTAAGCGTTCGAAGTGTGCGTGTTTTGCAGGTGATAGAGCGATTATTGAATTTCAGGAGATATGCCCACGTAAATCGGTTCTCATGATCAGTTGATGATGTTTGTGTGCCCCCTCTTCATCTGTCTACCTTTGGTACATCGTTTAAATTTGGATTTTGGGAAGTTTTAACGCAATACGAGTGCTAAAGGACTTGATAAATTATAGATATTGTTTTATTGTGAGGGGAACACGGGTTGAGTGGTTCAATAAAAAAACGCTGCAAATTCTTTCACTGGATTTATTATTCAATCGGCTTGCGTTCATGATTTGAATTTCACTAAGCTTTGGAGTGTGCGTTTGATAGAGCGATTATTTATTTTCAGGACACGTTAATCTGTTTACCTATTTGGATTGATCAGTTGATCATATTTGTGTGCCTTGATAATTTCTATCACCTGTGAAACACGCACACTTCAAAGCTCAGTAGAAATTCAAATCATGAACGCAAGCCAATTGAATAATAAACCCCATGAAAGAATTTGATTTTTCACAGGTGATAGAGCAATTATTGAATTTCATAACACAAATATGATCAACTGATCAATCCAAATAGGTATTTTGGTTAAGAACCGATTTACGTGCTATAATAATAATAAACCCCAGTAATAATATTGAATAATATTTACCTATATATTATCAGCGTTTCATGGTTATCAGAATGCTTCAACCCGTGTATCGGCTATAAACTACAAGTATCCACATCGGCTATCACTCCAGTATCCACATTCACTACAACTCGACTAGGTTACTATCGGCCAAACACTAATAAACCAAAAAACGCGAATGTTGGCACCATAAATCGGGCCATACATCGGGAATGGTTTGACCTACAGACCTGGGGAGGGGCTCATTCGATTCCTCATGGTATGTTCTTATAAATAAGTTTACATTTAGGCCGCCTTGACTTGTTTTGAGGTTTTTAGGGATTTTACAAAACTTTGACAACCCTTAAAGGGCACTTTCAATTGAGTGAGAGAGCTGGCTCAAGAATTGGGGCGTCGTCGGACCAAGATGGATTTTTCCTGAAAATTTCAGATCTTTTGCTGTACTAATACAAGTAAATATTGAGTTTTAAGCGCTTTTCGACGATAATGGACCACCGTGTGCCGGTGTATTTACTTTAGAATCTCACACGATCCTGTTAGTACTTAGTGCTAAGGCTCTCACCTTACCGATGCTGTTTCCTTCAAGGAAAACTCTTCTTCGTATCGGCTCCTTCTTACAACGTCCCGAGTACCTAAAGTAATAGTTGAATCACTACCGCTAAAAAGGCATCTACCGCGGCCACGATTAGTTTGTCTGTTACGGAAAATGATCAGAAAGAACTTATGGCCACTCGCGGTGACGAATTTCATTGTTCTACCACACAATGTACTCCCTAATATTCAATATTTCAATTTAAAACGAAAAACTTTCTACCTGTGAACGAAAATCGGAAGCTTTACGAACAACGGAGACGGGAGGCAGTGAAATAATGAGCTCGGAGTGGGGGAAGGAATAGTTTCGGGGGAAATGACACAGAGGAGGATATGCTGAAACCATTCAAGGAGAAGGTCGTGTGATCCAAACCTTCTGGTTCCATAGTGGACCATACATACCTTCTCCTTGGATGGTTTAACCAGTTATCTCTGATGCCGTATTCAGAACCTGATAAGAACGGAAGGTGTACGTATTTAATTCTCTCGGTGCCGAGTTGTTCGTTAAGTTCCGATTTTCGTTCACAGGTAAAAGTTTTCGTTTTAAATTGATAATATTGAATATAGGTAACATTGTGTGCACTTTGTGTAGATTACATGAAATTACCGCGAGTGGCCATATTCAATCTTTCTGATCATTTTCCGTAACAGACAAACTAATCGTGGCCGCGGTAGATGCCTTTTTAGCGACGGCGATTCTCCTATTACTTTAGGTACTCGGGACGTTGTAAGAAGGAGCCGATACGAAGAAGAGTTTTCCTTGAAGGAAACAGCATCGGTAAGGTGAGAGCCTTAGCACTAAGTACTAACAGGATCATGTGAGATTCTAAAGTAAATACACCGGCACACGGTGGTCCATTATCGTCGAAAAGCGATTAAAACTCAATATTTCATATTATTATTACATCCGGGAACCTAAACTTTACATCATTCGCAAGTCTAGGGATGGTGAATGGTTAGGTTAGGGAATAAATTCTCAAGTATTAACCGCCCTGTCTCCGTGTCTTGTTGCTGCTAAAATAAACTGAAGTCATGATATCCGATTATGGAAAGTTTACGAGATAAAGAAGAGGTGGACTAGTCTTAAGGCGTTATACGGTCGCCTCAACAATCTATGTTTTATTACCAAAGTATTATTACGTAGGTCATTACTGCGTGAGGGGAAACGGTGGCCTGCCATGAACAAAACGAATCTACGAAATGAGAATCGGAGTGAGGACTTAACAAATGAACGTATTAGAAAGCGTCCCCCTAGAATGACACCGTATCTCGAAAGTCTGGTTCGTAGAGGCCAAATATGGCCTAAGATACTACCGTATCCCACCCCAGATGCGTGGCAGGTAATTTAATTCGCTAAAATACCGAAACAAATAACGCTTTAACAAAATTGAATCAAATAACACCTCAAAGTAGTTGGACGGCTCCAAAGAACGTACTAGAAAGATTTAAAAAATTCATATTTCCGAAAAAAATCAAATTTGTTTACCTTTAAAAAAATCAGAACCAAAGACCCAAACCCAATGAATGATTTCAACACTTCTCAACGTTTTTGTTGCTACCCTTGAATACATTCGGGGCAGAACTGTCTCGCTTCTAGCTGGGGAGAGGATTTCGGTGTGGCCGTGTCTCTAAAGTAGGTTCGTGAAAAGCCCTTCCAAAACTCAATATTTACCGTAAATACAGTGTATTTACAGTGTGTACCTTAGAGCTGTAGTAGAACAGGTGATTGGTCATTTTCACGCAGCTGCCGAGCTTTTAACTGATTGTATCACCGCCTTTCAGTTAAACCACAAAAGTTTTTCGTTTTTTTATTGAGATGTTACTGAACCGAATATATTCAAGATAGTTTCGTCTTTGTTATGAAATTCGAAACCTACGGATTTTTTTTCGAACATAACGAGTTCGAAATCATCCTTGGATGGTTTCAACCAGTTTAATCGTCCGTAAAGCGGTAGAAATGCCTTATTAGCGAGTTTAGTGATTCAACTATTACTTTAGGTACGGGAATGCGGGATTAAATTGTAAAGTTTAGAAGGAGCCGATACGAAGAAGAGTTTTCCTTGAAGGAAACAGCATCGGTAAGGTGAGAGCCTTAGCACTAAGTACTAACAGGATCATGTGAGATTCTAAAGTAAATACACCGGCACACGGTGGTCCATTATCGTCGAAAAGCGCTTAAAACTCAATATTTACTCGTATTATTATAGCAGGAACCTAAACTTTACATCATTCGTAAGTCTAGGGATGGTTAGGGTGCGTTTTTATTGCTACCCTTGAATATATTCGGGGCAGAACTGTCTCGCTAGCCAAAATAGCTGGGGAGAGGACGGTGTGGCCGTGTCTATAAAGCTAGGCCGTTGAAAAGCCCTTAAAACTCAATATTTACCGTACTGTACAGTGTATTTACAGTGTACATTGGTTTTAGAGCTGAATATGAGCAAAATGCATGGATTGATGGCCTATTTTCACAGCAGCTGAGTTAGCTGAGTCTTCTAATGTTCCATTTAGGAAGCTGAAGTTTGATATTAAACCTTTCGCAAATGATGTAAACATACTTCGAAATCAAGTAAAATTCCCGCAAAATGAATAAAACTCTATGCCATTTGAATTTTACAACTGCGGTACTGTTAGGTAGTTGAAACTCTGCCGACCAGGATTCTGATATATCAGTAGTTATAACTACCTACCCCACCTACGGTTCCCGTCGTATGGTCCACAATCCATCTGGTTCCATGGTCCACATACCTTCTCCTTGGATGGTTTCAGCATTCCTCCTCTGTGTCATTTCCCCCGAAAACTATTCCTTCCCCCACTCCGAGCTCATTATTTCACTGCCTCCCGTCTCCGTTGTTCGTAAAGCTTCCGATTTTCGTTTTAAACTGAAATATTGAATATTACAGTGCACTTTGTGTTGTAGAACAAGAAATTAGTCACCGCGAGTGACCATAAGTTCTTTCTGATCATTTTCCGTAACAGAAAAACTAATCGTGGTAGATGCCTTATTAGCGGTAGTGATTCAACTATTACTTTAGGTACTCGGGACGTTGTAAGAAGGAGCCGATACGAAGAAGAGTTTTCCTTGAAGGAAACAGCATCGGTAAGGTGAGAGCCTTAGCACTAAGTACTAACAGGATCGTGTGAGATTCTAAAGTAAATACACCGGCACACGGTGGTCCATTATCGTCGAAAAGCGCTTAAAACTCAATATTTACTCGTATTATTATAGCAGGAAACCTAAACTTTACATCATTTGTAGTAAGGATGGTTAGGGATGGTTAGGGATGCGTTTTTGATGCTACCCTTGAATATATTCGGGGCAGAACTGTCTCGCTAGCCAAAATAGCTGGGGAGAGGACGGTGTGGCCGTGTCTATAAAGCTAGGCCGTTGAAAAGCCCTTAAAACTCAATATTTACCGTACTGTACAGTGTATTTACAGTGTACATTGGTTTTAGAGCTGAATATGGGCAAAATGCATGGATTGATGGCCTATTTTCACAGCAGCTGAGTTAGCTGAGTCTTCTAAAGTTCCATTTAGGAAGCTGACATTTGATATTAAACCTTTCGCAAATTGATGTAAACATACTTCGAAATCAAGTAAAATTCCCGCAAAATGAATGAATTGAATTGTGAACACACACACGCACACAACGAACTCACATACATACATATATATAGTTAGGTAATGAAAGAAAATCAGATTAGTTTGGCAAAATCAATTCGAATTTTTGGCATATTATCAAATTGAAAATTTTGGCAAATTAATTTGAACCTTTGGCACAAATCAATTTTAATATTTTTGTCATATCAATTTTTTTTTTTTTTTTTTTTCCCTTCACTTGGCATTAGCTCTCGCCATAGCCATGAAGCATTTATTACATAACTAAATATTTGTATACATAAAAATAACCATTTTTTTCTTTAAATATTATTAAATTAAATTTTTACACCAATTTTGCTAATGAACAAACACAATTCTTTATAAATCACAAAATCTTCCGATTAACATCAGTTATACAGCCATGTAATTTAATGTTAGTTATAATTATATATACTTATTGGTTTACACCGTTTTATTTGTTTACACCTTCTTATTGGTTTACACCTTTTTATTCTTCATTCATATTTATTCATTTATTTGCAAGAATCCGGCAGTCATCCGGGTTTTTTGTTTTCCCCAAATTACTTTTCGTGCATCAAACCTTAATATTCACTTCCCGAATAAAATGTATTTAATGAACATATCGCCTTGTAAATGGCAAAATTACGAGAGTGGATCAATAGGTGGAAATTCGTAGGATTGTCCACATGTTCGACCGAAAGATCCAACAACCGCTTCGTAGCTTGGGTGTGTGTAGGACAAACCATCTCAATTTTAACTTTTGGCGACTCAATTTCTACTTGTGGCTTCCATACCACTTCGAGCTTTTGCCATATCAATTTATACTTTTCACAAATCCCAACTAACCCAACATTCCACCCCATATGACGATCAATAAATGTTTTTTCTCTCTTAAATAAATCGAATTATACAATTGCGGTACCGATAGGTAGTCGAAACTTTGCCGACCAAGATTCTGACATATCAGTAGTTATAACTACCTACCCCACCTAAGTTTCTCGTTCTTATGGTCCACAGTCCATCTGGTTCCATGGTCCACATACCTTCTCCTTGGATGGTTTCAGCATTCCTCCTCTGTGCCATTTCCCCCGAAAACTATTCCTTCCCCCACTCCGAGCTCATTATTTCACTGCTTCCCGTCTCCGTTGTTCGTAAAGCTTCCGATTTTCGTTTTAAACTGAAATATTGAATATTATAGTGCACTTTGTGTTGTAGAACAGTGAAATTAGTCACCGCGAGTGACATTAAGTTGTTTCTGATCATTTTCGTAACAGAAAAACTAATTGTGGCCACGGTAGATGCCTTTTTAGCGACGGCGATTCTCCTATTACTTTAGGTACTCGGGACGTTGTAAGAAGGAGCCGATACGAAGAAGAGTTTTCCTTGAAGGAAACAGCATCGGTAAGGTGAGAGCCTTAGCACTAAGTACTAACAGGATCATGTGAGATTCTAAAGTAAATACACCGGCACACGGTGGTCCATTATCGTCGAAAAGCGCTTAAAACTCAATATTTACTCGTATTATTATAGCAGGAAACCTAAACTTTACATCATTCGCAAGTCTAGGGATGGTTAGGGAAGCGTTTTTATTGCTACCCTTGAATATTTTCGGGGCAGAACTGTCTCGCTATCCAAAATAGCTGGGGAGAGGACGGTGTGGCCTTGTCTCTTAAAGCTAGGCCGTTGAAAAGCGCATTAAAACTCATTATACAGTGTATTTACAGTGTACATTGCTTTTAAAGCTGAATATGAGCAAAATGCATGAACTGATGGCCTATTTTCACAGCAGCTGAGTTAGCTGAATCTTCTAATGTTCCATTTAGGAAGCTGAAATTTGATATTAAACCTTTCGCAACTTGAAGTAAACATGCTTCGAAATCAAGTAAAATTTCCGCAAAATGAATAAAACTCTACGCAAATTGAATTAGACTACATACGTTAAAACAGGGGTGCCCCCCCTTACCCTGTTGCCCCCCCCCCCCCAATTACCATGGTATTCTCAATAGTAACATTCTAAAATTAAAAAGGTAAAAAAACAAATCTTATAGTAATAATATCGTAAAATACGTGAAAACATTAACAGTTTGAAGTCAAAAATGTTACATTTGTAGTCTAAGACCATTTAAGTATTTCTCTTTGTTTGTTGTATACAGGGTGATTCCCTCGTAGTGTACGAAAATTTTTTGGGTAAAACTAGACCGAAAATGGAGCAAAACGCCGCCAACCGCACTGTTCTATCTCAACTCGTTCCGGAGATATGAATTTTTCAAAGATTCCTTTCGACGGAAACCACGTTTTTTCCATGAAAGCTGTGTTATGTGCACTTTGTTATAATATTTTTCAATTTTAACATGGAACATGTTTTTAGCCGGGCCTATCTAGTAAAAAAGCGTTATACAGAAACCGTTTTACAGAAAGTGTCACGAAATTGTTCTGATAGTTTTCACGTACAACCGAGCTGTTTCTAGGGAAATGAAAGTTGTTCAGTTTTCGACGGACGAAAATCGTTCTCCATTCGTTGGAAAGCTCTCGATTTATCACGCAGGCCATGCGTACTTGTTGTTGGTATTTATGTCGTGATTTAATTGTATGTATGTTATTATATAAGGTAACGGCACCGGTAGTGGCCACTGCTCCAGTAGTGGCCATTTTAAAGTTTATATTTGAGAAATAAGGATTCCCGGTCTCCTAGTGGCTTCAAACTTGCAGGAGGTACAGCTCATGTCATCTTGTAGTCAGAGGTTGAACTAGGAGTGCGCAGAGCATCATTGGAAATTGTGGTAAACAATATGACCGTCCCTAGTTTCCTCGTTTGTTGGGCTGTATCCTAGAGCTTCTACTGGATAGAATCAATTTTGTTCATCTGGTATTGAATTTAATGATATTAAACACGTAAGGAGGGCAAAATGTCAAGTGGCCACTACTGAGACATGCACGTGGCCACTACTGGAAATTTCGTAATTTGATGTGGCCACTACTAGATCAAAATAAAGGTGTGAGAAAAAATTAATAAAAAATAGAAAAAATTGTTCTTTTGATAGTTTTAGGCAATGGATATGTTAGGGAAGAGTCGGGCTATATTCTAAATGAGTCCTGAAGAAAGTCAGTACTACTGTTGGCCCACAATTGTCAAAACTAAAGAAAAAAATTCTTAACTGTGGCCACTACCGGTACCGTTACCTTACTTAGTAGATAAATTATAGGTACATTATGATATTCCCATTATTAAATTCTGTATTTTACACAAAACAAACTCTTCTGCGGAAGAGAAAAGAGAATTATTGTTGATAGAAAATAAACGTTTGGTCTGTTTAGGTATTATAATAACAGAGACTTCCACCTTCGGAGTACTTTGAACATTGCCGCTTGTACATTAGCAGTTCTTTTGGTTTATTATTCAATAATAAACCATTATAATCGCTCTTGAAAAAAAAAAATTCGAACCCCTCCCTGAAAATTTCATGGTTTACGCTTCAAAGGGTGTAGATTCCGAATCTGCAATAAAAATTTTTCCGTCAACGCCCCAATTCTTGAGCCAGCTCTCTCACTTAATTTAAAGTGCCCTTTAAGGGCTGTCAAAGTTTTGTAAAATCCCTGAAAACCTCTAAAAAAGTCAAGGCGGCCTCAATTTGTACTCTTTTTGAAGAACTTTCCGAGCAATCGAATGAGCCCCTCCCCAGGTCCGTAGGTCAAACCATTCCCGATCTGTGGCCCGATTTATGGTGTACTATTGTAATTGTTCTGATATCAGTAACCTAGTGATGTAGTGAAGTAGTAATGTGGATACTGGAGTGAACTCCTAAAAGGCTTTGGAACCGACACACGGGTTGAAGCATTCTGATAAGCATTAAAAAAACGCTGCAAATTCTTTCACTGGGGTTTATTATTCAATTGGCTTGCGTTCATGATTTGAATTTCTACTAAGCTTTGGAGTGTGCGTGTTTCACAAGTGATAGAGCGATTATTGAATTTCAGGAGGCACACAAATATGATCAACTGAACAATCCAAATAGGTACTTATTTACGGTTGAGAACAGATTTACGTGCTCTATGCATATCTCCTGAAATTCAATAATCGCTCTATCACCTGTGAAACACGCACACTCCAAACCTTAGTAGAAACTCATATTATGAATGGAAGCCAAATGTATGAAATTGAATAATAAACGCTTCGCTAAAAGTTATTATTATGATTATTTTTAAGTCAAAACAAAATTGTTCATATCGGATACTTCAAATATTGTTCACATTGTTCATAGAAACAAATATTGTTCATATTCGATTCTGAACTGCTCAAGTCTGTGTCGTTATTTTCCGGGCATCTCCGAGTATCTTGTCAAGTAATAACAAAGGAAACAGCAATGGGAAGTTGATTGGATATAAATTGTTTTAGCGATGTTTAGCTCGATGTCTACAAATGATTTTTGCTCCTTGTGTATCGGCTATAAACCCTTTTATTAGTTCACTCCAGTATCCACATTCACTACATCACTAAATTACTGCTATCAAAACCAAAACGAACAAAAATGCTGTTGTTTTTGTTTTGATCGCTAACCTAGTGATGTGGTGAATGTGGATGCAAATGTTAGCACCATAAATCGGGAATGGTTTGAGCTACGGACCTGGGGAGGGGCTCATTCGATTCCTCGTGGAAAGTTCTTCAAAAAGAGTCCAAATTTAGGCCGCTTCGACTTTTTTTGAGGTTTTTAGTTATATTACAAAACTTTGACAACCCTTAAAGGGCACTTTAAATTGAGTGAGATAGCTGGCTCAAGAATTGGGGCGTCGTGGGACCAAGATGGTTTTTTCCTGAAAATTTCAGATATTTTGCTCCAGCCGTTTGGGAGATATCGTGCGTACGGTGGACGGACGGAAAATTTTTATTGCAGATTCGGATTCTACACCCTTTGAAACGTAAACCATGAAATTTTCAGGGGGGTTAGAATTTTTTTTTTCAAGAGCGATTACAATGGTTTATTATTGAATAGTAAACCAAAAAACATATTTAAAATGATAACTAGGTTCATTATTATTGACGTCTTATCTAGTGATGTAATATATTTTTGAATGTCGTCACGTTAAACACTGTTTCAATCAACTATACCTCCCCCAAAAATTTTACCAAGATTCTGATAGGTACCTACCTACCCCACCTACGGTTCCCGTCGTATGGTCCACAGTCCATCTGGTTCCATGGTCCACATACCTTCTCCTTGGATGGTTTCAGCATTCCTCCTCTGTGTCATTTCCCCCGAAAACTATTCCTTCCCCCACTCCGAGCTCATTATTTCACTGCTTCCCGTCTCCGTTGTTCGTAAAGCTTCCGATTTTCGTTCACAGGTAGAAAGTTTTCCGTTTTAAATTGAAATATTGAATATTAGAGTGCACTTTGTGTTGTAGAACAATGAAATTAGTCACCGCGAGTGACCATAAGTTCTTTCTGATCATTTTCCGTAACAGAAAAACTAATCGTGGCCACGGTAGATGCCTTTTTAGCGACGGCGATTCAACTATTACTTTAGGTACTCGGGACGTTGTAAGAAGGAGCCGATATGAAGTACGATCTTCGAAATTCAGCGCAGGTAACAGAATTATCACTAAGTGAGGTACCTAAGGGACTGTACATTTGTTCTAGGTCAACTATGTTTCTTAGTTGCTATGAGGAAGTTGATATGAATCACACAGCCATAAAACACGGCAAGTAACACATTGCGGCCCGACCTTAAACTCTGTTCTTTATATAGATCATAAATAAATACCAAATTATTACCAAAACAATCTGCGTTTAACAATTTCTTCAGCCACCAATCTAGGGTATCGGGTAATTGCCGTTTTCAAGATTCTCAGGAGGTACTTGATATGGAGACTGAGGGTAAACAAAAACATAGGTTGTGCCTTTTGGTTTATTATTCAATAAAAACTGGAAAAAAAAAGAAAAAAAATCTAACCCCCCTGAAAATTTCATGGTTAACGTTTCAAAGGGTGTAGAATCCGAATTTGCAATAAACATTTTTCCGTCCGTACGCCGTACGCACGATATCTCCCAAACGGCTGGAGCAAAAAAATCTGAAATTTTCAGGAAAAATCCATCTTGGTCCGACGACGCCCCAATTCTTTAGCCAGCTCTCTCACTCAATTTGAAGTGCCCTTTAAGGGCTGTCAAAGTTTTGTAAAATCCCTAAAAACCTCAAAACAAGTCGAATCGGCCTAAATATTTACCTATTTGAAGAACATACCATGAGGAATCGAATGAGCCCCTACGCAGGTCCGTAGGTCAGACCATTCCCGATGTATGGCCCGATTTATGGTGCCAACATTTGCGTTATTTTGGTTTATTATTGTTTTTGTTTCGACAGCAGTAAAGTAGTGACGTAGTGATGTAGTAATGTGGATACTGGAGTGAACTCCTAAAAGGCTTTCTGATACGCATGAAACGCTGATAATATATAGGTTTCAATATTATTACTGGGGTTTATTATTTCACGGGGGTTTATTATGCAATTGGCTTGCGTTCATGATTTGAATCTTACTAAGCTTCGGAGTGTACGTGTTTTACAGGTGATAGAGCGATTATTGAATTTCAGGAGATATGCATACAGCACGTCAATCTGTTCTCAACCAAAATACCTATTTGGATTGATGAGTTGATCATATTTGTGTGCCTCCTGAAATTCAATAATCGCTCTACCATGTGAAACACGCACACTCCCAAGCTCAGTAGAAATTCAAATCAAGAACGCAAGCCAATTGAATAATAAACCCCAGTAAAAGAATTTGCTGCGTTTTTTTTTTTTTTTTTTTTTTTTTTTGCAATTTGATTTAACATAAATGTGGTACCTATTTTGTGAAAAATTGCTCATCATACCTGGTATTTCTGTTACAGCGGTCGACATATTCACGAAACCTGTACGAGGAAGGTGAGTGGCCCACACACCACTTTTATGTTATGTTATGTTTATGTTATTTGTACGATAATAAGAGTAAAACTGTTATAGAGTCCTCAAGTTTCAAATGGGTTTCGTTACCGGAATCCAACGAGAACGCAGGACATAATATTATTTATCTAACTTGTAGATCGGCCTTGAGCGAGAGAGCGTGAGCTCCGGAACGGGCCGTTTCTGCTCCGCCGCTAAGTTGTTTCTCGACAATATTCGCTTTTACCTTTTCAAAACGTAAAAATCACTCGAAGACATCGAGGTGAACATCGCTAAAACAATTTATATCCAATCAACTTCCCATTGCTGTTTCCTTTGTTATTACTTGACAAGATACTCGGAGATGCCCGGAAAATAACGACACAGACTTGATCCGTTCAGAATCAAATATGAACAATGTGAACAATATCCGTTTGTATGAACGATTTGAACAATATTTGACATATTCAATATGAACAATTTTTCTGAGGGGCATAAAAACCTTCCTTCCTTTGTTAGTGCCCACCGTTTTGACTTGACAACTTGAGCGAAAAAACGTCTGCCAAGTGGGTGTGGCACATAGCTTCCTCGTATCCATAACATTCCCTGAAAATTTCATCGAAATCGGTCAAGAACTCCCGGAGTTATGCTTGTGGCAAGGATTTCACGTTTGTGGATGCGCAGAGGCTACTATTGTCCGGGGGTCATGAAACTCATAGGGGACCATCTACACATCAAACCGAACAATCCCTGAAAATTTCATCGTTTGAACTCCCGGAGTTATGCTTGTGGATGCGCAGAGGCTACTATTGATGCGGGGGTCATGAAACTTATAGAGGACCATCTACACATCAACCCGCACAATCCCTGAAAATTTCATCAAAATCGGACTATAACTTCGTGTAGTTTTGCCCGTAACAAGGATTTGCTGACAGACAGACAGACACAGACACGGAACTAAAATTGTTCAGAAAGGTCTAAAACGCAGAATGAGAGTGGAATTTTTGATTTTGGAGACAAAAAAATTTTCACATTCCGAAAGTGAAAACAATGCTTCCGCTAATTTAGTAGACTCGGAAGCAAAAAGGGTATGTTGTGTTTTGAAAAGAGAAAAGTAGATTAACAACCTTGAAAATGTTCAATGATAAAATGAATAAACAATAAATAAATTGTGCACTTTTTTCAAAGAGCAAAAACATTTGAAGACATCGAGATAAACATCGGCTAACCGATTAATTTTCAATCAATTTCGTAATACTGTTATCCCTGTTATTACTTGACAAGATACTCGGAGATGCCCGGAAAATAACGACACAGACTTGATCCGTTCAGAATCAAATATGAACAATGTGAACAATATATGTTTGTATGAACGATTTGAACAATATTTGACATATTCAATATGAACAATTTTTCAGGGGGCAAAAAAACCTTCCTTGCTTTATTACTGCCCACCGTTTTGACTTGACAACTTGAGCGAAAAAACGTCTGCCAAGTGGGTGTGGCACATAGGTTCCTCGTATCCATAACATTCCCTGAAAATTTCATCGAAATCGGTCAAGAACTCCCGGAGTTATGCGCGTAACAAGGATTTCACGTTTGCGGATGCGCAGAGGCTACTATTTGATCCGGGGGTCATGAAACTCATAGGGGACCATCTACACATCAAACCGAACAATCCCTGAAAATTTCATCGAAATTGGTCAAGAACTCCCGGAGTTATGCGCTTGTAACAAGGATTTCACGTTTGCGGATGCGCAGAGGCTACTATTGATCCGGGGGTCATGAAACCTATAGGGGACCATCTACACTCAAACCGAACAATCCCTTTCATCGAAATTTCATCAAAATCGGACTATAACTTCGTGTAGTTTGATCCAACAAGGATTTGCTGACAGACAGGGGACAAATCACGGAACCAAAAATTGATCGGACTATAACTTGTTTTCATAAAAATCGGACTATAACTTCGTGTAGTTTTGCACGTAACAAGGATTTGCTGACAGACAGACACACGTTTGTTCAGAAAGGTCTAAAACGCAAAATGAGAGTGGAATTTTTGATTTTGGAGACAAAAAAATTTTCACATTCCGAAAGTGAAAACAATGCTTCCGCTACCTTAGTAGACTCGGAAGCAAAAAAAAAATGTTGTGTTTTGAAAAGAGAAAAGTAGATTACCAACCTTGAAAATGTTCAATGATAAAATGAATAGATAATAAATAAATTATGCACTTTTTTCAAAGAGCAAAAATCATTTGAAGGCATCGAGATAAACATCGGCTAACCGATTAATTTTCAATCAATTTCGTAATACTGTTATCTCTGTTATTACTTGACAAGATACTCGGAGATGCCCGGAAAATAACGACACAGACTTGACCAATTCAGAATCAAATATGAACAATGTGAACAGTATCTGTTTATATGAACAATTTGAAACAATATTCGACATATTCAATATGAACAATTTTTCAGGGGGGCAAAAAAAAACCCCCTGGGTTGTTGGAATTTGTCAAACATTTCCTACAAAATGAAAAAAATCGGGCTGATTCTCAAAATTTTGAATCGATTCTTCGATTGCGTGGACAAAACGCTGCAAATTCTTTCACTGGGGTTTATTATTCAACGGCTTGCGTTGTGATTTGAATTTCTAAAACATTAATTGAAATCGAGAAAAAATCAGTTTCTGTGGCCCATAGCGTACGTCACCTACCAACTTACGTTAAAACGAACTACACGTTTTCTGGCATTCGAACTTTAATTTCTCCGTCAATTCCAATCAGAATTAAATGGTTGAGACGCCGTTGGAAAGCTTAGAAGTGGGAGAAGTTTTTATCAAATTTGACAACGAAAAAAATTATTTTTGCGGTCACGCCAAGCGTTCCAAGTTTTTGAAAAATTTCACTTTGCGAAAAATGTTCATCTTTGATTGAAAATTTCGGTGTTTGGAAGATGCGTTTTGGAAATCAAAGTAACTTCATCTTATAGGAAATTTAACGCAGATTCCGAAAATGTGGTCAAATGTGCAAAAATGTTGGGAAATTGCCGAGAAAAAAGCGTTTTAATGGCGAAAAACGCGATTTTTTGAAAAAACTCTTAAAAATAGCATATCTCAGCAACGGGTTGAGAAAAAAAATCGCGGTTGTCGGCGATTTACTCCATTTTCCATGTAGTTTCACCCAATTTTTTTTTTTTACACTAAGTGCGGGACACCCTGTATATACCTAGTATTGGACATTATTCATATTGTAATTATGTAACAGAATGTAAATTGGGCTTGCCCGTATAAATACAAATAAACAAATGGTTGTTACGTCTTTAATAAGGGTTGTTTGGAGAGTATCGTTGTGGTGTAAGGAAAGTAATTGTATGCCCGGTCGCGGGTTCAGATACCAACGCGGCGCTCGGGAAAGGTTGAGCGGTGGATATTGAAAGTGAGCTGGCGAGGGGGTCCGCCGGGTTATGCAACGTTGAAAAAACGAGATCTGGGCGACCGCTCACAGCTGGCAATGGTAGGTACCCACCTACCTAACATAATCCCCAGACCCTCCGCTCTTCTGTACTATCAAATAGGCTTTTATGTTTAATTAATTTTAACGTTTTCCTATTATTCAGTAATAAACCATTGTTTATAATTTCACGTATTTACGACAGATATCGCACAAGGTTGACGAATATTGGTTTAAATTCAATAATAAACCATCGTAATCGCTCTTGAAAAACATTTTTAACCCTGAAAATTTCATGGTTTACGTTTCAAAGGGTGTAGAATCCGAATCTGCAATAAAAATTTTTCCGTCCGTCCGCCGTACGCACGATTTCTCCCAAACGGCTGGAGCAAAAAAGATCTGAAATTTTCAGGAAAAATCAATATTGGTCCTACAACGCCCCAATTCTTTAGCCAGCTCTCTCACTTAATTTAAAGTGCCCTTTAAGGGCTGTCAAAGTTTTGTAAAATTCCTAAAAACCTCAAAAAAAGTCGAGGCGGCCTAAATGTGGACTTATTTTTAAGAACATACCTCGAGGTATCGAATGAGCCCCTCCCCAGGTCCGTAGCTCCAACCATTCTCGATGTATGGGACGATTTATGGTGCCAACATTCGCGTTATTTTGGTTTATTATTGTTTTTGTGTTGATATCAGTAACCTAGTGACGTAGTGATGTAGTAATGTGGTTCCAGGAGTGAACTCCTAAAAGGCTTTGTAGCCGATACACGGGTTGAAGCATTCTGATAATTTTCAGGAAAAATCAGAAAATCCGAAATTTTCAGGAAAACGCTGCAAATTCTTTCACTGGGGTTCATTATTCAATTGGCTTGCGTTCATGATTTGAATTCCTACTAAGCTTTGGAGTGTGCGTGTTTCACAGGTGATAGAGCGATTATTGAATTTCAGGAGATATGCATAGGGCACGTAAATCCGTTTTCAACCAAAATACCTACTTGGATTGTTCGATTGATCATATTTGTGTGCCTCCTGAAATTCAATAATCGCTCTATCACCTGTGAAACACGCACACTCCAAAGCTTAGTAGTAATTCAACTCATGGATCATTGAATAATAAACCCCAGTGAAAGAATTTGCAGCGTTTTTTATGGATGTCAGAACACTTCAACCCGTGTATCGGCTACAAAGCCTTTTAGGAGTTCTCTCCAGTATCCACATTACTACATCACTACGTCACTCACTAGGTTACTGACATCAAAACAAAATTGATAATAAACCAAAATAACGCAAATGTTGGCACCATAAATCGGGCCATACATCGGGAATGGTTTGACCTACGGACCTGGGGAGGGGCTCATTCGATTCCTCATGGTATGTTCTTAAAAAAGAGTACAAATTTAGGCCGCCGACTTGTTTTGAGGTTTTTAGGGATTTTACAAAACTTTGACAACCCTTAAAGGGCACTTTAAATTAAGTCAGAGAGCTGGCTCAAGAATTGGGGCATCGTCGGACCAACATGGATTTCCCTCTGAAATAATAGGTACATGGTCCGACTTTGCATGTTTAACACATGCAACGAAAAACTCGAATGCTTCCTCAATAGTTGACATTTTTGTACGAATCATAGTTTGGAATTGGAAAATCAGAAGATTTTGGTTCTTCCAAATCGCAATCATTGAGGCATCCATTTTGTACATCAATCCTTAAGTGACGAGGAACAGCAGTGATTTCGCGTGATGGAACGGGAATTTCTTCACAAAAAAAAAAGTCACCGTTATCTCTAAAGGTGTTTTTACACCCGAAATACCGGGTAGATTTACCTAATTCATCCGCAAGTATTTCTTCATTCTTACGCTTTCGCGTTAAAGGATCCGACGATCAACGACGCGCCCCTTAATTCAATTTTAATGATATTGACTCAACGTCGACGAGAAAGAAAGTGAAGTCCGTAACGACTCCGAACTGACGTAATTTTGAAAACGCATCTTATAACGTGGTTATTTACGATGCCAATCCGCCGTCCTCTGTTCGCTGAATGTAATGACACGAACTATATTAATAGCAGGGAAGGCCGATAATCGATAGTGAGACACAATCGATAGGCGAATACTATCGGCGATTAACTATCAATAGTATCGATAGTACGGAATATTAAAAAGGAATGCCTGGATTTTGAACAGTAAGTTCAATTGCCGCAAAAATCCTACTGCCGCCTCCCTATTGCTTCCGAGTCTACCAAGGTAGCGGAAGCATTGTTTTCACGTTCGGAATGTGAAAATTTTTTTGTCTCCAAAATCAAAAATTCCACTCGCATTTTGCGTTTTAAACCTTTCTGAACAATTTTGGTTCTGTGTCTGTCTGTCTGTCAGCAAATCCTTGTTACGGGCAAAACTACACCAAGTTATAGTCCGATTTTGATGAAATTTCCAGGGATTGTGTGGGTTGGGGTGTAGATGGTCCCCTATAGGTTTCATGACCCCCGAATCAATAGTAGCCTCTGCGCATGCGCAAACGTGAAATCCTTGTTACGCGCATAACTCCGGGAGTTCTTGACCAATTTCGATGAAGAGAAAACCAAACCAAAGAGTAAACGAAGCTGATGTTATCGGAGAAAACACCGATATATTGATATTATTGAACATGTGGCATCGATGGCAAAACATCGTAATATCGAAGCAAAATCGATGTCGATGTCCCATCCCTAGTGCGCACCTTCGCAACTCTGACACCTTAGCTACTTTACACCCTTCCTCACCTGGTTATAAATAAAACCAAAAGATGATTGATCAATGAACCTACATTACCGTTGATGTTTATAAACTTGATGCTACATAATGGAATTTTTCTGTGTATCGTTAGTTCCGCTTTATTCTTTAAAATTAAAAAAAAAATGAATTTTTGGGAGCCCGGGCCCCCCCGCATCGCAGGGTTTGCGGGGGTGTACGTTACGCCCCTGGTCATCAGTGATATCCTTGAGATCACAGTAGATTCCAAAACGCTCTAAATAAGAAGAAAATTTCTCATTTTTGACTTCAAAGTTTTCTAAAGGTGTGATCTACGGAGATGGAGCTGGTCTGACTGCTAGTGCACTGGTTATGGCCCTCATAAAAGCTTCAAATTGATCTTTGTCCGTGATTATCAGATCAGTGGCTATGTGTTCAGTTCGAAATCGTGTGCTAATAGTAGAGTAAGTGAGACGGTTTTACCTCGATTTCTGCGTTGTGTTCAAATGTTCATCCTCGTCGGCAACTTGTTGTGGCGAGTGGTATTGAAATAACGAGACTTGTGTTAACTTTGAAAACGAACCGTGAACTTATTTTCGAGTAATAACTTAATTTGTAAAAAGTATATGGGAACCGCGATACATTTCCTATAATAATAACATGGAGACCGAATAACAATAAATACCACAATACAATTCGTGGCTGAAGTTGATCAAAGAACCTATATCGATGTGTACTAGTTGATGTTTATAAACTTGAATGCTACATAATGGAATTTTTTTGTGTATCGTTAGTTCCGTTTATTCTTTTAAATCAATAAAAAAAAAAACGAATTTTGCTCAGACTGAGTTCGATTGCACTTCCCCCCCCGCATTACGGGGTTTGCGGGGGCTGAGACGTCGGATTTCACCCCCTGGTCATCAGTGATTCAACCTTGAGATTACAGTAGATTCCAAAACGCTCTAAATAATAAGAAAATTCCATCTCAAATTTGAATATCAAAGTTTTCCATGAAACTCCAACTCCTGCTAGTGCACTGGTTATGGCACAGTTCATAAAAGCTTCAAATTGATCTTTGTCCATGATTATTGGAAGTGGCGTACTGTGTGTCTATTCGAAATTGTGAGGCAAATAGTAGAGTAAGTGAGACGGTTTTACCTCGATTTCCACGTTGTATTCAATGTTCATCCTCGTCGCCAACCTTGTTGTGGCGAGTGGTATTGAAAGAACGAGACTTGTGTTAACTTTGAAAACGAACCGTGAACTTATATTTCGAGTAATAACGAATTTGTAAAAAGTAGGTATGGGAACCGCGATACATTTCTTATAATAATAACATGGAGACCGAATAACAATAAGATAACTTCACAATACAATTCGTGGCTGAAGTTCAGTGTAGGGGGCCCCTTCGGATAAGAAGGATATATCGATGTGTACTAGGATTGATGTTTTTATAGGATCATAATATCGATACTGTTGCATGTCGGATTGCTTTTGCCACCAGCTGAAGTCCCGCCATCTTTCCCGCTTTTATTCAACCTTTCGTTCTTCAACCAGCACAACTGATCTATTTGTCCAACTAATCTATACTTTACTAAAAGGATTGATGTAGGATATTTTTTTGTTTTTGAGATGCGAGCGAAGCGAGCATCCAGACCACCAAACTAGACAGAACACATTCCTGCCTTTACATGAACCCGTCGTCCTAATCTTACCGAAACTCATTGTCCAAATAGAGACCTTTCATTCTCCGTTTACCGAAACCTGTCCCGGTCATATGTTTTTTTTTTTTTTTAATTCCGGAAGGAACCCCGATAATGTTGCTCAGCCGAGATGTTTTTTCCCCTTCCAGAGGCGTAACCTACGTATTTCACCATGTTCATTTCCCGCCATTTGCTACTTAAAAGTTCGTTGTTTTCTATATACAAAAGTTGCAGTTTCTAGAGGTTACGCGTATCATCGATTTATATATTGGAAGCGTGGATCGATATATAGACATCGAGTTACGACGGTCTTATCAGGAGGGGCCCCCTACACTGAACTTCTACCCAAAACTCTTTGTATTCACGTGATTATATTACTACAATCTTAAACTGATTTTATAATTAATTAAAATGTAGAAAATTGGGTAAATTGCTATTAATTTAAAGCAATTTTCATTCCTTGCTCTAGAATTCGGTTGACAAAAATTTTTTTATGTTAGCTAATACAAGCTACTTAAAACAATCACACTGCGAATTTCCAGTAAGTACCAAAACAGAAATAATCATTTGTGCAATATGGTTCTGGCACACTTTTTATAGCTAAACCTATATTACAGATATGCTGTTGGAATAGGCATGACTGTAAGACACACATTTTCACACAAAGATGATACTTAATGAATAGAAAGATAGATCAGTATTTGGATCAAACTAATATCATTCCCATTTCGCGATTGAAAACCCCTATTTTTACGAAAATAACTGACTCTAAAAATGCAGTATCGAAATCCGATATTCACCAAAATCTTTCGATATCACGATAATATCGAAATCCTTATATCGATCAGCCGCTTTTGCTACCAGTGGTTAGCGGAATATTTGTTTTCACTTTCGGTTGGTGAAATATTCTCTCTAAAATCGAAATTTCAGCTTGGATTTGCATAGTACACCAATCTGAACAACATTCATTTCGTCTTTGTCTTTGTATGTGTGCGCAGATTCTTGGGACAAGCCTAATTCCTACAGTTTTCGTATTTCGCGTTTCAATGCAGTTTTATGCCAATTTTTATCCAGTTTTTTGTATTGTATCTGTTAATATGTACTGTACCTAACATTTATACATTAATATTCAAAGTATTGGGTGGCAAATACTCTCGGGTACTCTTGAGTGTAAGTGGGAAATATTCAAGTAGCATGCGTTTAAGTACCTTGTAGACGAATGTTGTTTAACGAATGATGAACAAGATGAGCGTAGAAGAAAATCATGATGATGTAAAACACTTTACACAATTCACAGCGTTTAGCGAATGCCTATTACCTACACAGCCGATCGCGAAAACCGCGAAACCGAATTCGATGTAAAAATCACTTTTGAAGCGGCGAACACTCGACGCGACGCGACCTAACACAAGGCCCGGCGAAGACTGAAGGGTTGTCTCGAAAGAGCGTCCTACCAGGGCCGTTTGACGGACTTTAGATCGAGTTCTTACGATTCCAAGAGTTTGGGTCCTGGCCGGGGCCTACAACCCCCCTGTTCACTTCCAAGAAGGACGGCAGGTAGCCGGCCTCCCTCACGAAAAGACGAAATATACGAGACCACAATTATTTCCTACGTTAAAATACTTTATTGGTGTTGGTGGGATGAATTCCCAGCTGAGTGAATATATTCATTATGAAGGGTTGACGTTTTTTAACCTTTAATTGGTAACAAGAAAAATTATACTATGGATAGTAACAAGGCGCTTTTAAGGCGCTCAATACCAAAAACCTAACCATTCCAACACTTATTAACGTTTCGAACCACCATTCGACTAATTACAGTAATGACTCTAGGGGTGACAATCTAGAATATTCTTGTCAAACAAATTATATATTTTATCAAATAAAACAGCATTTTTTTCGAAGTTTGACGCCAGTAAATCACAAAAATATAAGAACTTAATGGTAAAACTAAAGGAGCGAGAAAACTTGAAAAATTAAACTATAATCTCAATTAATCTCAATACCTATTTAGAGGTCGTAATCAAATTAGTCAAGTCTAATCACACACTAACGTTATCATCACGAAATAGCAGGCATATGAAACCTATCCTTCCTATTACCTAGGTACTTAGTGAACATTTTGCTCAAAAAACTACGTACCTACCTATGCTCAATTATCATGTGGAATAGCTTTTTTCCAGTTTGGCACGAATAAATCACAAATATTTACTTTAAATGGAAAAAACGACCAAGTAATTCTATCTACCTAGTAGGACTAATTGTATTTTAATTTACTATTATAATATTGTCATTATTGAATATTTGTTATTATAATGAGGAATGAAAAATGTCTTAGGAGCGTTATTAGAATGATGGACAAAAATACCATGAAAGAGGTAAAAATACGCTCTTGTAAAAAGGAAAAGCTACCCTATGAATGGTAACAGTACGTTCATGGAGCGCAAAAAGTTTACTTGCATACCTGAGACAATATATTCATTTTGAAAAAATAATATGCACTTACTAGATTTGAATGGCAGGATACTGAAGGGTAGAGCATGTTCGGGAAGGAATACCATGGCAGGAGGTGGGGCTATAATTCAAATGAACTTACAGTGAACTAAAAACAGCTGTACGCTTCAGAAGCGCGTTGTTACAATTAAACAGTTAAAGGAAAACACCTTGTAGCAGCCAAAGGTTTTATTTGGGTCGGTGGACGTTTCTGTCCAGCTATGTGGAATCATACCTATGACAATAATTCATGTAATAAGTATATATCGAGGGACGGTTTAAAAGTACCCAAGTCCATTTTTTTGTGAAATGAGTTAAATACCTAACCAACTAGGATGATACATATTTTCACGTGCTGGAGATACCTAAGTCCAATGATGATGATTTCCATGGTTTTCAGGGCATGTGTGAATCACCAAGTGCAGAAATAGCTCATTCTTGAGAGGTAAAAGTACCCAAAGGTACTTGGGTAGATTTACTTCTAGAGATGAAAAATTGTACCGAGTTACTTTTCATTAGAGGAAGAACTCACCAAGTGCAATTGGGTAGTTACACGAGTAATTCTCTTGATTCGCTTCCTCCGTGAACTTTTGATCTTGTACATTGTGGAGAACATCGAATAATAAACTCCAGTTAAAGAATTTGCAGCATAAGATCATGCCATACATCGGGAATGGTTTGAGCTACAGACCTGGGGAGGGGCCCATTCGATTCCTCATGAAAAGTTCTTTAAAAAGTCCATATTTAGGCCGCCTTGACTTTTTTTGAGGTTTTTAGAGATTTTACAAAACTTTGACAACCCTTAAAGGGCACTTTAAATTAATTGAGAGAGCTGGCTCAAGAATTGGGGCGTTGTCGGACCAACATGGATTTTTCCTGAAAATTTCAGCTTTTTTGCTTCAGCCGTTTGGGAGAAAACGTGCGTACGGCGGACGGACGGAACATTTTTTATTGCAGATTTGGATTCTACACCCTTTGAAACGTAAACCATGAAATTTTCAGGGGGGTTAGAAAAAAAAATTTTTTTTTTCAAGAACGATTAAAATGGTTTATTATTGAATAATAAACCAAAATTTGTCTGTGTATTCAATGAGAGATTGGCTGAATATCTTTCAGCTATCGAGAAGCAGGAGGAATAAGACGAAAAATTCGCCCTACCTAGTTCGAGAGCTGAAATACAAAGATTTGGTTGATTTGAAATCATTGTCCCAACAACTGGTAAGCAATGGAACACGCAATTCCGCACTTGTGGAATTTATTGCCATGCATTTCCAGATTGTAATACTCATGACCTGTCCTGACTAAACCAAAGTTTGTGGTAAACATACCCAAGTCCAAAATCCCTCTGACGCCTCCCGATAAAATTCAAATTCTGTGACTAATTGTTCATCTTTTAACCTTGAAAACCGCATCACCTACAAACCAAGTGCATAACCTACAAATATAGATTTTTTCCCATTTTTTCTGAGATACTTGTGATTTGACGCAAGCATCTAAAATTTGAATTTAATTTTCCCACACTTATAACATTTGTGACTTGGGTACTTTTACCTCTAACCCCTCGATATGATGTCAACAATTCTACATGGTTGATGTTATTTTAGAAGTCTTATGACTAGAATATTAAAATATTTTACACATCCCAGATCATGACGCAGAAAATGTTAGTAAGAATAACGCAGTTCTGCAACCAAAAAACTGCATACGATTATTTTACTATTTCCCGTGGATTTTTGCATGATAATCCCAAAAAAGGAAATATATAAATTCCATCACGTCTAGTTTTCTCTCAAATCTGATTTTTGGTTTATTATTCAATAATAACAACTCGCGTTCGCAGGCATTTCTCCCAAACGGCTGAAGCAAAATTCTGAAATTTTCAGGAAAAATCCATCTTGGTCCGACAACGCCCCAATTCTTTAGCCAGCTCTTTCACTTAATTTAAAGTGCCCTTTAAGGGTTGTCAAAGTTTTGTAAAATCCCTAAAAACCTCAATAAAAGTCGAAGCGGACAAAATTTGGACTGTTTTTGAAGAAATTTCCATGAGGAATCGAATGAGCCCCTCCCCAGGTCTTTAGCACAAACCATTCCCGATATACGGCCCGATTTATGGTGCCAACATTTGCGTTTTTTTGGTTTATCATTGTTTTTGTTTTGATTGAAGTAACCTAGTGATATAGTGAAAGTGAAATGAAATGAATTTATTTCCACAATTTAAATACATGTAGGTATAATATTTCCTTACATTAAAGATATTTCGGAAATATTATCTCCCAGTAAAAGCTAAAAGCCCGCGGTAGGGAGATGAGTCGGTTGAGCTCAATCTATTTACAGATATGTCACTACAGATATGAGGTACCTATGTTAAATAATCCAATCAGCGGAGGAACCTATCCAATACCATTGAATTGTTTAATAATACAAGAATTCAGAGAAGAAAAAGTAATGTTTATCAATATATACATACTTATACATATATTATTTACGTATGCACACCTAATTTGATAAAAAATGAGTTTTTAAAATGGAAAAGGACTTTATTGACCCTTCAAGTAATCTCGTTTTTAATATAGTAGGTAATCTATTAAATGAAATAATGCCTTTATAATTGTACACGTTTTGTGCTGCCGTTGTATGAAGAAGGGGTAGAGAAATAGATTTACTAATTTTAAATCTGGTAGTTACCATATGGTCAGGATGAATGAGCAGTTTCTCTTTCAGTATTTGTTTAATATTATTTATCTCAACCAATTTATTAAAATTGAGAATTTCTAAGGCTCCAAAAATTGGCTCAGTGGGTGCCGAAAAAAGACTTCCACTTACAATTCTAATCAACATTTTTTGTGTTATTATTGAGTGGATACTGGAGTGACCTCCAAAAATGATTTGTAACCGATACACGGGTTGAAGCATTCTGATAACCATAAAAAAACGCTGCAAATTCTTTCACTGGGGTTTATTATTCAATTGGCTTGCGTTCATGATTTGAATTTCTACTAAGCGTTGGAGTGTGCGTGTTTCACAGGTGATAGAGCGATTATTGAATTTCAGGAGGCACTCAAATATGATCAACTGATCAATCCAGGTATTTTGGTTGAGAACAGATTTACGTGCTCTATGCATCTCTCCTGAAATTCAATAATCGCTCTATCACCTGTGAAACACGCACACTCTTAAGCTAAAGTAGAAATTCAAATCATGAATCATTGAATAATAAACCCCAGTGAAAGAATTTGCAGCGTTTGAATACCACATACGGTGTTATTCAGCGTTAAACCTCAATTTGGTAGTTGCTCCCAAGTTGTCAATTTTATGAATTGCATGCATTTTTTCACTCTCATATTAAGTCACGTCACTCCCAGGATTGATACAAAATGAAAGAGAGGGATAGGGAAGAAGAGAGTGGGATATTTTTGAAGTAGGAGAAGCGTAAGAATGCCCAAAATCACGTCATAACACGTCGTTTATTTGATTTTCTGAAAAGTCAGGATGCCTTGCTGTATCAGCTTAAATTCGAGATCGGATTTTTTTGAAATTTATTAATGAAGCATTGTAATAAATTGTACATTTTTACTGTAAATAGAGTTTTTTTGTGGAACAGCCAGGCGGACTCCTTCGTGTATAATTCTGCGACGCTCATTGGCAGAAGGGGGTCATCGATTGAATAGTGGGCATTTTGAACAGTATTTACAGTAAAAATGTACAATTTATTACAATGCTTCGTTAAAAATTTTTAGAAAAATCGAAATTTTTTTACCAAACGAATCAACGCATAATGAAACACCGGATTATCTAGTAAAAAAACACGTTTTTCTTACTTGAAAAGCGATTTCCTCCCAGAAAACTACACGGAATTTCAAATCTGGTTATATCGCTGGAAAGCTTACATTTTGGCGCATCTTTTAGGACTACAGGCTAAAATTCACATGCCTTATTACAGGGACTCATAAGCGTTTGAAGAAAGTCGAAATCTCCACGATTTGACAACGCGTCCTTTTCAAGCCGATTTTTTCACCCGTTTTGCCAGCTCAAAAAAGTTGGTTCCCCATTAGTGCGATAGGAAATTCAACGCTCTTTCCGAAAGTTCAGATTTGAAATCGCACGCAAAATGTGGGAGATATGGCCGTTTAATGCGGTAAGGTCAAAAAAACGAGAAAAATCTTAAAATTGAAAAAAACCGCATTTCCAAGGGTGTAAAAAAAATTGCTAGGAGGCATTTTCGATCAGAAATTTTCGGTAGAACCTTCTCGTGGTCTTTCACAGTCACGAAATGTAACACCCTGTACCCTCTAATGTTTTGTTATTCCGTTAATACATCATGTATATTGTGTTTCCAAAATTAAACAAGAAAAACAATTAGGCGAAGTAAATATTGAATTAGGGTAAATTTATTGTTATGCAGGAGCATAACTTGAGAAAATAAAGGTAGGCATGTTCAACTATTGAACAAACTATAAAATATACCAAATCCGAACAATCCCTGAAAATTCCATCGAAATTGGTCAAGAACTCCCGGAGTGGCAAGGATTTCACGTTTGCGCATGCGCAGAGGCTACTATTGATCCGGGGGTCATGAAACTCATAGGGGACCATCTACACATCAAACCGAACAATCCCTGAAAATTTCATCGAAATTAGTCAAGAACTCCCGGAGTTATGCGCGTAACAAGGATTTCACGTTTGCGCATGCGCAGAGGCTTATTGATCCAGGTCATGAAACTCCCACCTGCACATCAAACCGAACAATCCCTGAAAATTTAATTGAAGTTGATCAAGAACTCCCGGAGTTATGCGCGTAACAAGGATTTCACGTTTGCGCATGCGCAGAGGCTACTATTGATCCGGGGGTCATGAAACCAGGAGACCATCTACACATCAACCCGCACAATCTCCTGAAAATTTCATCAAAATCGGACATAACTTCGTGTAGTTTTGCCCGTAACAAGGATTTGCTGACAGACACGGAACCAAAATTGTTCAGAAAGGTCTAAAACGCAAAATGCGTGTGGAATTTTTGATTTTGGAGACAAAAAAAAATTTTCACATTCCGAAAGTGAAAAAATAACAGAACTTAATAGCTGCTTGGGTTTACAAAGAAAGACAATAGAATTATGAGACAAAAAAAAAAAACCTTAATAAATTTCATTATTAACTAAAAATGAAGAAATATTGATTTTGAAATTTTTATTATTTTTGCTAAGTTCAATATTAATTGGCAGTTCGTTGAAATATTTAATGCCTATAAAATAATATTGGTTCTGATTAGTGGAAAACTTGCACCGCGGTGTGGGAACTAGCATGCAATCCTTAGACCAAGGGAGACGTCATGAGTTATGGTGTTGAATTCAACGAGAAATTTGGCAAATTTGGTAGTTTTTTTATTCATTCTCCAGAAAACGTATCCATATGATCTGCATAATGTGGAATAGGCGTTTGCAAACACAATATGGAGGGATGGTGAAAATTCCAAGGTCTAGAAGGTCTGCAGACAGTCACAGACAGACAGACACTGGCTGTCGGACAAACAGACAGACAACACAGTCCATAAAACTCAAAATCCGAGTTGAAATTTTCATTTCGGGTAAAATCCAATTTGTTTCTATTTTCAATATCGGAAACATTACATTTTCCACATATATGTCAACTCAGAAATTCAAAAATTTTGACTCCAACGAATAACCTTTGAGTTTTTTCTAACAATTTTACCAAAAATTCATTAATTTCAAATTTGATAGTTGCCGATAATTTAGGCAATTGTTAGGGAAGCATCATGGAACATATAACTTAAAAATCCATCCGTAAACCGGAAAATTCCAATAAAGTAATTAAAAAATAAATGTTATTTCACTTTTTTTAAACGGTAAAAGACAAAAATAACTTACGTAGTCCCTCGGAATAGAAAAAAAATTATATAAAAATTAATTAACCGAAAAATCATTACTCTTGTATAGAGTGGATTTTGATTTCGATTTCGCTGAAAAAAAATCGAAACGCGATTTCAACGAGAAATACGGCAGATTTGGTAGTTTTTTGGTTCATTTGCTCTTAACGTATCCATATGATCCACACAACGTGGAATAGGCGTTTAAAAATACAATATGCAGGGATGTGAATACTCCTAGGTCTGGGAGGTCTGCAGACAGTCACAGACAGACAGACACCCACTGACTGACGGACAGACAGGGTTGAGTTGAGCCCTAAACGTTTCTATATGATCTGCCCAAAGTGGAATAGGACTTAACAAACACAATATGCAGGGATGGTGAATATTCCAAGGTCTGCAGACAGTCACAGACAGACAGACAGACACTGTCTGACAGACAGGGTTGAGTTATAAAACCGTTCATACGCCCTTAACTTTTCAATATGATCTACACAAAGGTGAATAGGACTTAACAAACACAATATGCAGGTATGGTGAATATTCCAAGGTCTGCAGACAGTCATAGACAGACAGACACCCACTGTCTGACGGACAGACAGGGTTGAGTTATAAAACCGTTCATAAGCCCTAAACGTTTCTATATGATCTACACATAGTGGAATAAGAACTTCACAAACACAATATGCATGAATGGTGAATATTCCAAGGTCTTGAATGTCTGCGGACAGTCACAGACAGACAGACAGGCAGAAAAGGCACGAAATTAAACTCACAACGATGGTAAAAATTTTGATTTCAGGAAAAAACTCAATTTTGCATTTCTCAATATCAAAAACATGAAATTTTCCACCTGTACGTTAACTCAGAAATACAAAAATTTTGACTCCTTACAAATATGAGTACTTCATTTTTTCGAAACAATTCCACCAAAAATACATTAATTTTCAATTCAAATGATAACTTGTATGACTTACTATAGTTAAACCATCAAATTCCGATAAATTAATCTTCAAATTCCGCAGACACACAGAGAGACAAACACACTTTTTGGACATATTGGACATATTTCATTTTAAATGCAATAAAACTTGAAATGTGAAATGAAATTTTGAATTTCTCAATATCGAAAACGTAAGATCGTCCACCTAAATGTAGACTCAAAAATCTACGAATTTGTAATTGTTGTTAAACACCTCCAATTTTTTGAGAAATTTAACCATTTAAATACATTTATTTTTAATTTAAATGATACCGTGCGTGGCTAGCACATTTACAACTTGAAAATGCAATCAATAAATTTAATTTTTATTAGTCATTTTGTTAGCCTCAACTAAACTTTGAAGAATATCCACCAGGAAGCGGGGTGTTTTTTGAATCTCATTTTCCCGACGTTTCGGAGTGGTAACACACTCCATCTTCAAATCTATGGGACAACATATAAATTAATATTATTTATATCACCCCACACCACAGGGTTTTACCTTATAATACTAATATTCTTAAGAATAAGTTACCATTTAACTAGTTACATTTTATTTTGGACATTCATCCACGTCATTTTATGATTAGCAGCTCATTGCAGTCAATTAGTGTATCCTATTTAAAATAATCAAACCATCAGGACTAGTGTAGACACAACTTAATTAACAACTAACAATTCCATGCAGACACTAATCGTATGTTTCTTCTTTATTCCATAGGAAGGTAATAAGGAAGGATAGGTAATAATTCCAAATAATAATGTAATTTAAAAATGTTATTGTTATTGAATGTATGATGCTAATGGTTTGATTATTTTAAATAGGATACATTGTTGACTAATTGACTGCAATGAGCTGCTAATCATAAAATGACGTGGATGAATGTCCAAAATAAAATGTAACTAGTTAAATGGTAATTATTCTTAATAATATTAGTATTGATAAGGTAAAACCCTGTGGTGTGGGGTGATATAAATAAGATTAATTTACATGTTGTCCCATTGGCCCCTGAAGATGGAGTGTGTTACCAGAAACGTCGGAAAATGAATTCAATAAATGAATAATAACAAATTCCAGCCTTTAAGAAAATATCTTCTAAAAAAAACGGCTTCTGGTGGATATTCTTCAATAAATTTAATAAATAAAATGAATTTCTTACCTTGTAAAACTGCGAAAGACAGGAAAAATATCTTCCAAGGCTAAATCCTTCGAATACAGAAAAAAATCAATCCGTAAATCGATCACTGATACTCTTTTTTATAGCGCGGATTTTGACGTCGATTTTGATTAAAAGATCGCGAATTCGACGACAAATATGGCGGATTTGGTGGTTTTGGTAGGAATCACGATTTCGGGATTGTGTGTGGTTATTTAAGAAAATATCTCTCTATTAGGTAGAATGTACCGTAGCATATATAGATATTAGCTTTCCGCACAATTTACATTATTTTAGTCAAGTTCCTCTCTACAATATCAATGAAAAAACTCCTTGTTATTCCGAATTGCGAGTTTATTCGTTGTTACAAAACAAGAGAGTTATATATGGTGTTGAACTTAACTAATGTTAAAGCGTGGTACTGCATGTCCTCAGCATAAATTTTCATAAGATGGTGCGTAACCACTGAGTGCTAATCGCAAGCATGATGACATATGATCGTTAGTTAATCGATTGCGATATTTTGACTTAATTATCTTCATTTCAACCAAATGCAAACTCGCGCAAATTGACCCAAACATTGTATTCAGTTTTCAACAGTACTATTCTATTCAATACGTGGCCCGTCAGTTGAAGGGCGATTTGTTTCAGATTCGGATATTTATCTTAAGAATTTAATGCGAGACTATCTAGAGCCCAACCCACACAATTTAAGAAAATATCTCTCTAATTAGATTAGGAACTCCTAATCGGGGCGTGTATTCAGTTTTCAACGGTAGTATTCTATTCAATACGTGGCCTGATAAAATAGCACAAGGACGATTAGGTTGGGGCCTGAAGATGAAATTCTTAGGGGACGATCATAACCCCCAAACGGCGATATCACAGGATGAGCAATCACAGAAATAGGTGGAGATGCAGGGAAAATGAACTTAGTACGAGACTATCTAGAGCCCAACCCACACAATTTAAGAAAATATCTCTCTAATTAGATTAGAAACTCCTAATCGGGGCGTGTATTCAGTTTTCAACAGTACTATTCTATTCAATACGTGGCCTGATAAAATAGCGCAAGGACGATTAGGTTGGGGCCTGAAGATGAAATTCTTAGGGGACGATCATAATACCAAAACAGAGACACTCGTATCACAGGATGAGCAATCACGGAAATAAGTGGAGAGGCAGGGTAAACGAACTTATTGCGAGACTATCTAGAGCCCAACCCACACAATTTAAGAAAATATCTCTCTAATTAGATTAGAAACACCTAATCGGGGCGTGTATTCAGTTTTCAACAGTACTACTCTGTACAATCTGTGGCTTACCAAGTTCTTTCAAATATTATGACCTTTTGGAGTAAATTTGAACATTTTCACTAAAAGGAAAAATAATATTAATAAGGAATGCAATGGGCCTACAAGAAAGGACAAAGGATAAAGAAAACGTATATTTCGCGAGGCGAGAACTATGCAGGGCAGTTGACGAGGCGAGTCTACTCCATTCGAAATTTTGGTTTATATTTGCCAAAATGGCCTCCATGACGCCTATTCCAATATAACCACAGCTTTGAGAATTTTTCTTACAATACCCGCGTGTGTAGCATCGAATGAAAGAAGTTTTAGAAAACAGGATAGTAAAAAACTACATCAGGATCTTGGCAGGACAACAACGACTAACCAACCTTGCCATCATATCAATAGAGCACAAAATTCAGCACTATCTTTTGATGGTATCATTAAAACTTTTGCAGCAAAAAAAGCCCGACAATTTTCGTTTTAAAGTTTGTTTAGGACATTCCATCATCTATTAGTTTGTTCAATTTAATAAAAACACTGCAAATTCTTTCACTGGGGTTTATTATTCAATTGGCTTGCGTTCATGATTTGAATTTCTACTAAGCTTTGGAGCGTGCGCGTTTCACAGGATAGGGCGATTATTGAATTTCAGGAGATATGCATGGAGCACGTAAATCCGTTCTCAAGCAAAATACCTATTTGGATTGTTCAGTTGATCATATTTGTATGCCTCCTGAAATTCAATAATCGCTCTATCACCAGTGAAACACGCACACTCTAAAGCTTAGTAGAAATTCAAATCATGAACGCAAGCTAATTGAATAATAAACCACAGCGAAAGAATTTGCAGCGTTTTTTTATTGAACCTCAATACCCCTCCACAATAAAAACATCTATAATTTATCAAGTCCTTTGGCACTCGTATTACGTTAAAACTTCCCCAAATCCAAATTTAAATGATGTATCCAAAGGTAGACAGATGTAAAGGGGGCACACGAATATCATCAACTGATCAATCCGAATAGGTGTTTTGGATGAGAACCGATTTACGTGGTCTTTGCATATCTTCTGAAATTCAATAATCGCCCTATCCTGTAAAACACGCACACTCCGAAGCTTAGTACAGATTCAAATCACGAACGCAAGCCAATTGAATAATAAACCCCAGTGAAAGAATATTTACCCCAGTAATAATATTGAATAATATTTACCTATATATTATCAGAATGGTTCAACCCGTGTATCGGCTACTAACTACACTACAAGTATTCACATCGGCTATCACTCCAGTATCCACATTCACTACAACTCGACGCTATCGGCCGGACATCACTAAGTTACAAACAAACAATAATAAACCAAAAAACGCAAATTTTGGCACCATAAATCGGGCCATACATTTTCAGGGGGGGGGTTAGAATTTTGTTTTTTCAGAGCGATTACAATGGTTTATTATTGAATAATAAACCAAAATTATATGGTATTTTACATTGAGCGCTTACTTACCAAACCTTCCTCCTTTTAGTAGAAGAGTTTATGTATTGTGAAAAAATCAAATTAATTATATTTATATTTTGGTTCATTGGTATATTAAGATGGTATGATTCATGAGATTTTGGGTCTATGGGGGGGGCCTAATTTATTTCTTGCCCCGGGTGAAATATGGGCTGGTTACGTCCCTGCGTGCGGACTGTAATATCCAATAAAATAAATCGGTTTTTTAAGCCTCCTGAAAAGTTGTAAAAACTGAGTTAGGACCTAACTAGATACCAGATGGTATCCTTTGGGAGGACATGTCCTCCTTTTACGACTGTGTCCTCCCTGTCCTCCTTTGAACTGAAATGTTCTCCTTTTTCGGAGTTTTCCAACAAAAAGAAAAAACCTAAGCTACCTACTAAAAATGCTACCTACTCTAATAACCTTAAAGCTTTGTGTGGAGTCAGTTAGATCTCTGATATTCACTAAGTACAACATGAAGGGGATGACATGTGACCAATTCTATAAGTTGGCTTTAACAAATGAGCAGATAAATAGGAAAATTGGGGGGTCTGAAAAATACGAGTAGGTAATTTTGAAGTGATTTGATCGTGATTTGGTTAGTTAAGAACGAGTGCCTATCTCAATGAATGTGATAGATGGTTTTCACAAAATGTGATATGAATTATGTGATGATAATTATATGAAAAAAGAGAGAGATGATAATTATGTTTGAATAAAGTTGAAGTTATTTATGATTTTTTTAATCTTGAAAAATTTGTCCTCCTCTTGGATGTTTTGTCCTCCCTTGAGTCCTCCATTCGTGTTTTTCCATCTGGTAACCCCAAGTTAGGTGGTGTTGGAATAACCAAGACGAAATCTAAAAGTTGTGAAAGAGGGTCCGTTACTAGGCGGTTGCTACGGAAGCGAGACCTCCAGGGTGCAATGTCAACTCGCTTCTTGGTTCATGTTTTGGATTTGAAGGGGGCCCGAGGAGCAGTTCCCCGAATCCCCGGAACGCATATTGGGCCTCCCCACGGTTGCCAACTTTCTTCCAGAAAATCCTTAATATAAAAATCCCTTAAAAAACCCTGAATCCATTTTGAAAAACCCCGAAGGCACACGTGCCTCTTTGTATCATCATGGCCTGGATTCAGGAGCAGTGCGAATTCGGTGGAATATCAGAACAGGAGAATTAATGTACTACATTACACATGCTGAACGTACAATGTTTTAATGAGCGAAACTACAGATATAACTAGGTGTCAACACCATACTACAACCTACCTACTTCTAATCTAAAATAGTAGCAAGTACCTACCTAATCTAAAATAGCAGTACACAAGATCATAATTTGAAGAATGAGATCATGCGAACGTATATGGGTACAAGAGCAAAAACTAAAGATATAACTAGGTGTCAACACCATACTACAACCTACCTACTTCTAATCTAAAATACTAGTACCTAACCTAAAATAGTAGTACAACAAGATCAGTATTTGAAGAATGAGATCATGCGAACGTATATGGGTACAAGATCAAAAACTACAGATATCACACTACATAAAAACCAGCTTATCTGAGTATATCGATGTTTCAGGGGGTGGTAACGCTGGGCGGGTGGAATTCTCGCCCCCGTCTCCCAGGGCAAGCGACGTGGTCCTCTCCTCGGGGATTTGGGATATACGATTTTTTGACTTTTAATATTGTTATTATACTCCCTCATTGTGTTGTTTAGTACTCTACCTCCTGTACACACGGGACTTACCCCAACAAGAAGGCACAAATGTTGCCACCTTTGCAGATGATACGGCTATCCTCTCTGTTGGAGATGATATAGAAGCTGCAACACTCAAACTACAGACGTCTACTACTGAGGTTTGTAAATGGACCAAGATGTGGAGAATGAAGCTGAACGAATCAAAATCAGCCCACATCAACTTCACTACCGAAAAGTCCCAATCTTGAATGTTGAGATCAATTCGAATAAAATTCCGCGCACTGAAGCAGTTAAATACTTGGGTTTGACACTTGACTCCAAATTAAACTGGAATAAACACTTAGAAAAGAAGAAAGAAGAACTTAAAATCAAGTACAGAAGGATGTATTGGCTAATGGGAAGGAATTCCCATCTCTCTCTTCACAACAAACTGCTTATATATAAGCAGATCCTTCGCCCTATTTGGACCTATGGGATACAGATCTGGGGCTGTGCCAAGAAATCAAATATTAAGAAAATCCAAACCTTTCAGAATAAAATACTGAGAAGTATAGTTGGAGCCCCTTGGTATATGCGGAACGATGATATTCATCGAGATTTGAGGATGGAGACAGTCTATGAAATTATTGCAAAATACGCAAGGAAGCATGAACATCGCCTCCACAAACACGTGAACCCGGAGATGCTCTACGTTTTGGACAACGAAGGTGAAATCCGACGTCTCAAGCGAAACAAACCACTGGATTTAGTTGTGCTGCGTGAATACAATAGTGAAATCGAACTCAGTGCTAATTAATTGAGCTATATAATAAAGGGCTAGATTTTGCTGTAAACCTACCCACTTGGAGTGTACCTTTATTGATATGTAAAATTGCTAGATGAATGTATTTGATTTTTCAGTGGCAATTAATAAATCACGAAAAAAAAATTGTGTTATTCACCTATTTCTTTTTAACCTGCATAGCAGGGCCAACAGATATAAGTAACTAGGTGTTGAACACCATACTACGGGGAGTTTCGTTTGGGTAAATTCGTGCGAAAGGCAATCTGTTTGGGAAACTTTTCACAACACGTTTGGGTAAAGAAAAACGACCAATGAGAACGAGTTTGGGTAAAAAGTGGAAAATGAAGAAAAACGGGTTTTTCATTGCAACAGGTGAAGTGTAGGTGTTTATTGATTGATTATACATGCAATACCTAATACTTTCACCGTTAATTGTCATAAAAACGTATTATGTAAAAAATATGTAGCCATTACCGTAGTGGTAGTTGTTGTCAAAAAACAAGTTACATGAACGAAAATCAAACAGTAGTTTTTTTTCAAGTATTCATTTAAGTCGGTATTACTTTGAAAAACGTACAGTAGCCACTTTTTTCAAGTATTCATTTAAGTCTCTATCACTTTGAAAAACGTCCCAACATTGTTGCAGTCTGATCACATTCGAAACCGAAACGCGCTGTGTTTTGTTTACCTAAACGCGCTCTCGCTCTTTGCCTCATTTCACCGCTATTTACCTAAACGAATTCTCCTCCATACTACAACCTACCTACTTCAAATCTAAAATACTATTACCTACACCTACCTTCTACTAAAAAGTGAAATATATGTTTTAAACGACAAAAAAAAACCGTCTGCCAAGTGGGTGTGGCACATAGCTTCCTCGTGTCCATAACATGACTGTATAGATCATTGAAAATTATCTCGAGGCTAAAACTTCATTTTCTCTCAATTACTCACGAGGACCATCTTTACATCAGTCCGAACAATCCCTGAAAATTTCATCGAAATTTGAAAATTGAATTTTCATCGAAATTTTCATCAAAAAACAATTTTTGTTCCGTGTCTGTCTGTCTGTCAGAAAATCCTTGTTACGGGCAAAACTATACGAAGTTCTTGACCAATTGTGATAAAATTTTCAGGGATTGTGCGGGTTGGGGTGTAGATGGTCCCCTATGAGTTTCACGACCCCCGAATCAATAGTAGCCTCTGCGCATGCGCAAACGTGAAATCCTTGTTACGCTCATAACTCCGGGAGTTCTTGACCAATTTCGATGAAATTTTCAGGGATTGTTCGGACTGATGTAAAGATGGTCCTCGTGAGTAATTAGGAGAAAATAAAGTTTTAGCCTAGTGATAATTTCCAATGATCTATACAGTCATGTTATGCGTACGAGGAAGCTATGTGCCACACCCACTTGGCAGACGTTTATCATATGATTTTCACAATTTTTTCAACTTGTTACAATTACTAAGTTGCAATATGATAATGACGTTTATTTGTGTAACAATGATATTTACCTGTGTTACGCACCTGATTCAGAAGCTGTGAGAGAGTAATATTAATATTATATGCATAATTTAGTTTGAAAGCTCCTATTGCGAACACATATTTATTTTTTTCTGAATAAAATTTATTTACCAATATTTAATACCGGTTGCCAAAATTCGTGTTACACTTCTTACATGGTCCTCCTTTTTTTTTTCAAAATTATGATCACCGTGCTCATATGTTTTGATATTCTGTTTTGAAGTACTTGGATTCGTTTTATTTGGGTCAGGGATGCCTTTTTTGTGTGAGATTCAAAGGTGGATAAGCCCCCTGTTATAGCTCATGTCGTACCGTTTTCCTTCTTTTTCTGGTGGCTATCTTATGTTCTACACTAACGACCAGTATCAGCGATAGCTCCCAAAATTTTTGAATTTAAAGTGTGTAGCCTCATTCATCAGCCCTTGTACTATGGTATGGAATAGTACTGTTGAAAACTGAATACACGCCCCGATTAGGAGTTTCTAATCTAATTAGAGAGATATTTTCTTAAATTGTGAGGGTTAGGCTCTAGATAGTCTCGTATTAAGTTCATTTTCCCTGCATCTCCACCTATTTCTGTGATTCCTCATCTTGTGGTTGTGATAAGAGTGTCTTTGTTTTAGTATTATGATTGTCCCCTAAGAATTTCATCTTCAGGCCCCAACCTACTCGTCCTTGTGCTATTTTATCAGGGCACAGATTGAATAGAATAGTACTGTTGAAAACTGAATACACGCCCCGATTAGCAGTTTCTAATCCAATTAGAGAGATATTTTCTGAAATTGTGTGGGTTGGGCTCTAGATAGTCTCGTATTAAGTTCGTTTCCCCTGCAACTTCTCCTATTCTGTGATTTCTGTGATTCCTCATCTTGTGGTCGTTCATCCTGTGATACGAGTGTCTCTGTTTTGGTATTAAGATCGTCCCCTAAGAATTTCATCTTCAGGCCCCAACCTAATCGTCCTTGTGCTATTTTATCAGGCCACGTATGGAATAGAATAGTAGGTACTGTTGAAAACTGAATACACGCCCCGATTGGGAGTTTCTAATCCAATTAGAGAGATATTTTCTTAAATTGTGCGGGTTGAGCTCTAGATAGTCTCGTATTAAGTTCGTTTCCCCTGCAACTTCTCCTATTCTGTGATTTCTGTGATTCCTCATCCTGTGATACGAGTATCTCTGTTTTGGTATTATGATCGTCCCCTAAGAATTTCATCTCCAGGCCCCAACCTAATCGTCCTTGTGCTATCTTATCAGGCCACGTATTGAATAGAATAGTACTGTTGAAAACTGAATACACGCCCCGATTAGGAGTTTCTAATCTAATTAGAGAGATATTTTCTTAAATTGTGTGGGTTGGGCTCTAGATAGTCTCGCATTAAGTTCATTTTCCCTGCATCTTCACCTATTCTGTGATTCCTCATCTTGTGGTTGTGATAAGAGTGTCTCGCCGTTTTAGTATTATGATCGTCCCCTAAGAATTTCATCCTCAGGCCCCAACCTAATCGTCCTTGTGCTATTTTATCAGGCCACGTATTGAATAGAATAGTACTGTTGAAAACTGAATACACGCCCCGATTAGGAGTTTCTAATCTAATTAGAGAGATATTTTCTTAAATAGTGTGGGTTGGGCTCTAGATAGTCTCGCATTAAGTTCATTTTCCCTGCATCTCCACCTATTTCTGTGATTGCTCATCCTGTGATATCGCCGTTTGGGGTTATGATCGTCCCCTAAGAATTTCATCTTCAGGCCCCAACCTAATCGTCCTTGTGCTATTTTTTTCAAAGATCTTCATCTTATTTTATGTTTCGACGGCCATCCTTAGACTGAGGGATTTTCATCTCAAAGGTGCGTCCTACCAGGGCCGTTTGACGGACTTTACATCGAGTTCGTTACTATTCCCAGAGTTTGGGCTCAGGCCGGGGCCTACAACCCCCCTGTTCACTTCCCAGAAGGTCCTCAGGTAGCCTGCCTCCCTCATGAAAAGACAAAACGGATTATCGTTACCTACCAATTTTTGCCGTTTACAAAAGTATTCGAATAACGAGTAGAATAAATTAATTTTGTATTCGCACGATGCGATTACTTTATAAAAGCGTTTATTCAACTTGCAGTGTATGTACGAATATGTAAAGATGTTCGGGTGTAATATTGCGACCAGGGTTACCATATGGAATATTCATTTTGGAGGAAAATTTCAGATGAAATGGAGGACAATTAAGGAAAATGGAGGACCAAATGAAAAAATATTGAAAATCGAATTGGTGTCATAATTTATTGGAAATACTTTTCATGCGAGGCTATTTCTTTCAAAATTTTCTCATCTTTTCTTATATGGTCGTAAAATTCTTTGCAAGACATTCCTTTAACATTCCTGTGACATTCCTTAGTTTTGGATGGAGGACGGAGGACAAAGCCTAGAGAAGGAGGACATGTCCTCCAAAAAGAGGACGTTTGGTAACCCTGATTGCGACCCAATTTTGAAGCTGACACTCTCAACCGATTAAGCTAAAATTTAGTATGCACATTTAAATTAGATTTAGAAGAAGGTCTTTTCGGAATCCCCTGAAATTTGGTGTAGAAACCTCGTTTATTCTTGATTTGAAAATGTATAATCGGTTGATTAATTAATTGAGAAATCTTGCTGAAATTTTTAATGCAGATTTGTATTCTACCTCCTTTGAAACGTAAACCATGAAATTGTCAGGGGGGGTTAAAATTTTTTTTTTTCAAGAGCGATACAATGGTTTATTATAATAATTATTGAACAATAAACCAAAATGAACACATCTTATATTCCTGCCAAAATGGACTTTATAGTGCTTGGAAAATACTCGCAAATTCTCCAAAGATGGAGTGGTGATGGGTTGGATCCGAATTGTAATGCGGGCCTCTCAATCCTGGTAAGCCCCTAATTACATTCTCAGCTCTTATTTTTATATGTAATGTAGCTCCTCAAATATGTAGGGATGTTCGGCTGTAATATTCTGAAGCAGATGCTCTCAACCGATTAAGCTGAAATTTCGTATGCACGTTTAGATCGGATGACAATACACGATTAATTCTGTGACGTCATTTTAAATTCAATACGGAGGACGATCCAAGATGGCGGAATATTGATTTTTAATGCACTTCTAGAAAATGGGTATCAAATGAAAGCGCTTGTTGAGAGGAAGTTGAAATTGAAACAAAATGCTTGTTAAAAAAGAAGCTCTTTCCAGAATCCCCCTGAAATTTGGTGTAGAGACCACGTTTATTCTTCGATTTGAACCTGTAAAATCGGTTGATTAACTTCGAATGAGATAAACAGGCTCAGGAACCTAGCTAGGGATGACTAAAAAGTAATACAAAAATTAAACAAAAAAACCTTTTTAAGAAAGCTTTTATTTAAATGCCCTAAAAAGAAAGAAATACATTTTTACTTACGAATTTTGGCTGTCTACTTATAGCCTATATACAGATTGAACATAATAGTAGGGTAAGGTGCTATACCTCGAGCCACTTTTTGGCATTTTGATTTTTCCTGGAGGTAATTATGGTCCGATCAATTCGGTTTTGGTGTCAATCAGTCCAGAAACAAGTTGGCTTCAGAAACTAATTTTCATAATATTTAAATCAGCATTCATCTGTACATACGACCCAATTTCCCCCAACACCCTCCAAACTGGCTCATGGTACAAACATGGTTCTACCTGGAGCCAACTGTGGATGTACCTTGAGCCACATATACGATTAATAGTAATTCGAGCAGTTTCTCAGGTTCAGCAGGAAAGTTAAACGTGACTTACTAAAAACCTTTTTTTTTTATTGTCACAGATGCAAATAGGAACTATTAAATGTCATTCATTTCAGGTGAGATCTCACTAAAACTTGGGAAAATTTTAATATAATAATTAGGACTGAACTATTTTGAAAAGCTGTCTTGAAATTTTGACTAAGGTTTATCGATTGACTTAGATAGGATGTCATTCATTTGAGGTGAGATTTTACTAAAACTTAGGAAAAATATTAATGTAATCATTATGGACTGAACTAGGTATGATATTTTGAAAAGCTCAGTCTTGAAATATTGACTTAGGTCTATCAATTGACTTAGGTAGAATGAACATTTCAATGAAATCAGGATGCTCAGAGATCGAAAAAAAAAGGAGGAAGTGCCTTAAAATGTCAGGCTGAGTTCATTGGAAGGAACCTTAATTTTCTTAATCACTTGTTGAGATCGAGTTTGGCCCTACATCACACGCATTCCGTTGAATGAAAGTCCAAAAGTAATTTCTCCCCTCTTACCAATGCCTTTTGATGTTCAGTTTACTCCGAGGCATCTGCAATATACAGATTCAAACCGTGAAACTCCTATCACCATCTACTCACCTCCAAACAAAGCTATGTTAGATGGCTCATGGTGCAAACACAAAAGTGGCTCTAGGTACAAACGAGTATATCATACATGAAAAACAGCCTGGGTGACCAAATGTCAATGTTTTAATGGAGTTCTTGATTAAATTTTAAATAAGATACTACACTACAGAGATCAGGATTAATCACCTTAAATTTGTTCTTACTTTGGTGGTAATCACTTCCTCAGCTGCCTCAGAAAATTACATCACAACACCGCGAAAACGTTATAACCTAACAGTTGGATAATAATCTTGCCATCAGCTGTGAAATGCCTACTTTTTGGTGACGTGTGGGCTCGTGGTGTATGGTGGTGTAAAATAATATTTTCCTCCTTACTCCAAACTCAGAAAGTTACGGGTGGCTCCAAGCACAAGCATGTGCAAGGTGCAGCACCTTACCCTATTGTTGAAAACTGAATAGTTTCTAATCTAATTAGAGAGATATTTTCCTAATCACCATTCTGCTGTATAATTCTACTCAATCTGTGGTCTGATACCATAGCACAGTCCTCGATGCCCTTTTAGCTTGTTATGTGATTCTACCCCTCCGCCAGGTCCTGGGAGCTTCCTGATCTTGTGAAAACCCAACATCCACTATATTATCCACTATTCAACTGTAATTTTCTAATCAATCTGACACCATAGCACCATCATCGATGCACATTTAGCTTGTTATGTGATCCTACCCCTCCTAATACTCCTGGAAACTGCCTGATCTTGTGAAATGCATCCGATGTACCGAAGGTTCCTCTTGGATCTGATGCCGACGCCATCTGCCGGCGAGGAGTCCGGGTCCCCATCGTCACCACGACACCCCCGTCAGATGGCGTCACATTCACAACAGCCTAAGACAACTTGAGTTCTAGTTCTAACAGAAAGTTTGTCGTTTATTTAATATATCGTGGGGTTCCGAAAAAGTGACCAACATTTGCAAAATTTTACAGGAGAGCCATTTGACGTTTCACCTATTTTCTCCTTACTAACACCGGTTGTGTGACGTCTCATCCGACTATGTTTCGATTATTCTTTATTCTGTAGGTAGTTAGCTAGTGCCCTCCTAAGGTATCGTGCTCCAAAATTCACTTCAGATCGAATAAGACCTGTTGATTCGGGAACTATCATTTGATCAATTTTACCTGCCTCAAGTTTCAAGCTCTACTCACTTGGTCAATTCAATTCTTCGAAAAAAATTCGCATAGTTACATCAAATTGAGGAATTGAATAGTTTTTTCGTTGATTTATCGTGTTGCCAAGCTTCTAATACCAATGATATACCGATTTCTGTTAGAAAAGGTTCTCCATTACCTATCACTGTAATTGGTCATTTTCACCTGCCCACTATGCAATCTTACGAATCTCAATTGATAACATTTACATGCACCAGCGAGAGTACATTTATAATCCGTCTCGTGTTTTGTGGTTGAGTTCAAATGCCATTTGGTCACATGGAACTCTTTGGGTCAGGCAGGTAAAATTTATTTTCAAGTATTTTTTACACATCAGTTTGAAGATAACGTTTTTAGCAACAACACACAGTAGACAACGTTCCTTAGTACCGAAATTACAAAAAAAAAGCTCATTTTGAAATAAATGTTACTTGGTCACTTTTACCTGGAACCCCACGATATATAACTATATCCCACCTAAAGAGGGACTCTACCAATGGCGTTACAGTGAAAATTATCCTAAACCAAATTCTATAATTCCTAGGTTTATTTTTTTGATAATTTCATTTTATATTCATTTGCCCTACCAAATTTAATTGTAAAATTTTCAATCTTATACCGTTGGAAAAACCTTCCTTAAGAGCGCCGGCCAAAGAACACATCACCAATAGCAAAAAAAAAATCTTAAAAATATCGCATAGATTCCAAAGAAATCTTCAAAATTCGAACATTGTTATTTTTTTCGCTCGCCAGGATTCAATAAAAAATCGGATTTTGTAACCGAGCGATAGGAAATTGAACGCTCTATTCGCATATTGTATTTTAGTTAGTCATTTAATAAAGTTATGTTGACGTGAGGGCAAACACACACACAAATAAGGGAATGTTTTAAAAAATTGCATTTATTACAGAAAAATTCGACAAATAATAGGACCCCCACCCTGTCCCACACACAAAAGCACGAAGTTTTTTTCAAAAATTGCACTACTTTATTACGGAAAAATTCGACAAATGATAGGACCCCAATCCCCACGAATTCCCACGAATTGTAAACTAGTTTCCCTTTCTTTAGATATCCATCATTCGCTCCGTATCTCAAGATATGACCACCTTGAATCTAAAAACTTACAAAAATAAGGCCATTTTTTCAAAAATTGAACTTTATTAATAGACAAATTATAGGACCCCCCCTCTCCCACCACACAAACACCATAATTCCACGAATCTTCTAAGCGTTCATCTTCTAATTTCTAAACGCTCCCTATTTCAAGATTTAACTCCATTGAATCTAAAAACCCACACAAATAACATAGAAATTAGGTGAAAAATTGCCCAACTTTGCCCAAACAGAAAAATTAGTTAAATAGAATTAAAGATTGACGAATCGCAAACCTTCTGTTTTCCTACAAAAACACGAAATTCTTTCAAAAATTTCACAACTTTATTAAAGAAAAATTCGACAAATGATAGGACCCCCCCCCCTCCACACAAACACCATAATTCCCACGAATCGAAAACGCGTGTCCTTTTTTTTTTTTTTTAGATGTTTTTGGATAATATCTAAATCTAGATCATATTATGATCTAGATATTTTATGGATCATCTTCGAATTTCTAAGCGCTCCGTTTTTCAAGATGTAACCCCATTGAATCTAAAAACCCACACAAATAACACAGAAATTTGGTCAAAAATTGCCCAACTTTGCCCAAACAGAAAAATTAGTTAAATATGAATTAAAAATTGACGAATCGCAAACCTCCTGTTTTCCTACAAAAACAAGAAAATTTTTCCAAAATTGCAAAACTTTATTAAAGAGAAATTTTACAAGTGATAGAAACCCTCCCCCCCCCCCCATCCCCTCCTACCAGCACTATGACCAACATCCTAGAATTTTTACTCGCTCCGTATTCCACGATTTGTCCTCCTTGAATCAGAAACCAATAAAAACACGAAATTGTTTCAATAATTGCACAAATTTATTACAGAAAAATCAGACAAATTATAGGACCCCCCCCCCCCCACCACACAAACACCATAATTACCACGAATTGTGAACACGTTTCCATTCTCTTAGACACCTCATTTTTTCTTCGATTCTTCTTTGTTCTTTCTCTTCTCGCTTGAATTTGACTTTCTCTTCGTTCTTGCTGCCCTCTCGTCCACTTTCTCTTTCTTGTCTTTGACCTTCCTAATCGGCCCCCAAACCTCCTGATTTCGTATAATCACCTTCCTATTTCTCACGATATTCATCAAAGAGAAAAAACTGTGTTTTTTCATGTTCCCCGTCGTTGCCACGCCCGACGACGTCGATTTCAATTTCACCTCTTCGTCGATTTTCATTCTCGATTCTTCGATATCGATTTTGTCGTTGTTCACCCCCAATTCGAGCGAATACTGGACGGAATCGCGACCACTTCCCTTCCCCTCGCCCTCGTGCATCCTCAACAACTCTTCAAGGTCGTTCGCCCTTTTCCCCGCCTTTTTCGAACCTTTCTCTTTCAATTTCTTCCCTTTCTCTTTTTTACCGGATTTGTCCAGCTTTTTTTGCTCGTCGACGAAAACGACGACGACTTTGGCGTCCTTCTTGGTGCATTTCACCGTTTCATCTTCCCTCGAAAATACGAACAATTTCATCTTGTCATTTGCACCGTCTCCATCAAAACAATCATCTTTGTCTCTGCACTGTCCCAAATCATCAATTTTACGGCTTTTTTTGTCTTTCGAAATTTTATCATCCTCAAAATTGATTTTCGTCTTATCAACTTCTGCATCCTTCAAATCAAATTCATCAATATTTTTTTTGCTTCTTCTTCGCTTTACCACCACTTTTTCATCTTTAAAATTGACATGCGTGGGTTCAATTTCTTCATTCTTCAATTGATTATCTCCATCGATCATTTTACGTCGTTTTTTAGGTTTTAAATACAATTTCTCTTCTTCGTAATCGGTTTTCGCTGCCGATTCTTCATTCTTCAACGCACCTTCTTCTTCGACAAATTTACGGTTTTTCTTCCCCCTCAAATATAATTTATCCTCTTCATAATTGAACGTAGCAGGGTTGAAATTCATTAAACCTTCATCGATCCCCAATTTTGAATTGTTCAATTCAATTTTGAGGACGTCCTGTTTTTTAGCAACATGAGAATCACCGTTTTCCAAAATTAAACCGCCTCCGAGAAGTTCGGAGTTCAAATCGCCCGCGGTTTTTGCAGCCTTCGAAAAGACGTCAGTTTTGACGATTTCGTGTTCCGCAGCGTCGTTTTTTGCGTGAGAATCGTCGTTTCCCAAAATCAAACCGCCTCCAACAAGTTTGCCTTTGACTGCTGCTTCAGCGGCCATGTCCCCCGCGGTTTTGGCAGCCTTCAAAAAGACGTCAGTTTTGACGATTTCGTGTTCTGCAGCGTCGTTTTTCGCGTGAGAATCGTCGTTTTCCAAAATCAAACCGCCTCCAACAAGTTTGCCTTTGACTGCTGCTTCAGCAGCCTTGTCCCCCGCGGTTTTGGCAGCCTTCAAAAAGACGTCATTTTGACGATTTCATCGTCAGTTATCCGTTCTGCAGCGTCGTTTTTCGTCTGAGAATCATCGTTTTTCAAAATAAAAGCACTTCCAACAAGTTTGCCTTTCACTGCACCTCTAGCAGCTACATTTCCCGCGGTTTTTGCAGCCTTCAAAAAGACGTCGGTTTTGACGATTTCGTCGATTTCATCGTCAATTTTCCGTTCTGCAGCGTCGTTTTTTGGATGAGAATCATCGTTTTCCAAAATCAAACCGCCTCCAACGAGTTTGCCTTTGACTGCTGCTTCAGCGGCCTTGTCCCCCGCGGTTTTTGCAGCCTTCAAAAAGACGTCATTTTTGACGATGTCGTCAATTTTCCGTTCTGCAGCGTCGTTTTTCGCGTGAGAATCATCGTTTCTCAAGATCAAACCGCCTCGAACAAGTTTGCCTTTGACTGCACCTCTAGCAGCTACATTTCCCGCGGTTTTTGCAGCCTTCGAAAAGACGTCATTTTTGACGATTTCGTCATCGTCAATTTTCCGTTCTGCGACGTCGCCCAACCCTCCGATCCCTTCCCATTCGACGATATCCCTTAAAGCAACCACATTCGCTTGCCCTTGCGCTTCAGAATCTACATTTTTATTGATTTTACCCCTTCCGTAATCTCCTTTTCCCGCGTCGCGAATGACGCTACAACCGATTTGCACCTCTTTATCCTTGAATACACGTTCCTTGAAAACTGGCATCCCTTCAGCACCACCATCACGTTTTGGACTTTCAGCACGTGCATCAACATTTGGACTCAATCCTCCAACTTGTCCATCAATCCCACCATCTGCCGTCTTTATAGCAACTTCTTCGTCGGACACTTCGCAATTACACATTTTTACTTCTTTACACCGTTCGCCAATTGGATTTTCGAGCGTTCTTTCTTTCGATTTCTTCGTTTTAAACTCAAAACCCATATTTTTGGACAATAAAACATTCAGACGATGCCGATAGTGTCTTGAAATCTTGTTTTTTACGTTTTTGATTTTGTAATCAAAAGACGGACTGGAAGCTGTAACAAGAAAAAAACCATACCATCCATCATTGAAAATTATTATTGACTAAAGAACTTCGTTCAATTAGGCGAAGTAAATATTGAATTAGGGTAAATTTATTGTTATGCAGGAGCATAACTTGAGAAAATAAAGGTAGGCATGTTCAACTATTGAACAAACTATAAAATGTACCTAATAAGTTCCGAACAATCCCTGGAAATTTCATCGAAATTGGTCAAGAACTCCCGGAGTTATGCGCGTAACAAGGATTTCACGTTTGCGCATGGGCAGAGGCTACTATTGATCCGGGGGTCATGAAACTATAGGGGACCATCTACACATCAAACCGAACAATCCCTGAAAATTTCATCGAAATTGATCAAGAACTCCCGGAGTTATGCGCGTAACAAGGATTTCACGTTTGAGCATGCGCAGAGGCTACTATTGATCCGGGGGTCATGAAACTTATAGGGGACCATCTACACATCAAACCGAACAATCCCTGAAAATTCAGACCGAAATTGATCAAAAACTCCCGGAGTTTATTTTTGCATTGGCAAGGATTTCACGTTTACGCATGCGCAGAGGCCACTATTGATCCGGGGGTCATGAAACTCATAGGGGACCATCTACACATCAAACCGAATAATCCCTGAAAATTTCATCGAAGTTGGTCAAGAACTCCCGGAGTTATGCGCGTTGAAGGATTTCACGTTTGCGCATGAACGCAGATTGGCTACTATTGATCCGGGGGTTCTGAAACTCATAGAGGACCATCTACACACCCTGCAGAAAATAAAATCGGCATCTTCGTTTTGTCTTTCTGCCGGAACAAATCACAAACAACGCGATATGATCAAAATCCAAAACCAAATAGGTATTTTTGGTTCGAAACAAAAAAATGTTTGTACATTCCTGTAATGCTACAATGCGCTCTAACACGGACACTTTAAAGCATTTGAGAAATTATATTGATTTTAAATAAAAACGCCAAATGAATGAAATGTTTCATTCAATTTCGTGAATCGATGAATTTCATGCATATCAAAATGCTGATATCGAAAATTTTTATGAAAAGTTGCTTCTTGAAATTTCCTTTCGGAGTTCACTCCAGTATTCACGCACTACATCCGGTTACTGCGCATGAACAGACACACACACACAAAACGTACTGATATCCGGGGAAAAGAAAGCTACGTTGAGGTCAATTATACACCCCAAAATCGCACAATTTTTTGAAAATTTCATCAAAATCGGACTATAACTTCGTGTAGTTTTGCCCGTTAACATATTTTGCTGACAGACATTTTGAAACACACAGACACACACACATGGGTACACACAGACTTATGGCTTATCAATTATACGTTATCCAACGAAAACCAAAACCTCAACATTGTTTCCCCATATCTTGCGTTGTTTCACTTTATGAATAAATGTTTTTTTTGATCGATATGATTATAAAAACCCATATTTAGGTAATAAAAACGCTGCAAATTCTTTCACTGGGGTTTATTATTAAATTTCATTCATTTGGCTTGCAATCATGATTTGAATTTCTACTAAGCTTTGGAGTGTGCGAGTTTCACAGGTGATAGAGCGATTATTGAATTTCAGGAGACACACAAATATGATCAACTGATCAATCCAAATATGTATTTTGGTTGAGAACTGATTTAAGTGCTCTATGCATATCTCCTGTAATGCAATAATCGCTCTATCACCTGTGAAACACGCACACTGCAAAGCTTAGTAGAAATTCAAATCATGAACGCAAGCGAAATGAATGAAATTGAATAATGAACCCCCGTGAAAGAATTAGCAGCGTTTCATGCATATCAGAATGCTTCAACCCGTTTATTGGCTATAAACCCTTTTAGGAGTTCACTACAGGATCCAGGTTCACTAAATCACTAGGTTACTGCAATCAACACACACACACACACACACACACACACACACACACACACACACACACACACACACACACACACACACACACACACACACACATACATACACATATATAGTTAGGAAAAGAAAGAAAATCAGATTAGTTTGGCAAAATCAATTTGAATTTTTGGCATATTATCAAATTGAAAATTTTGGCGAAGTAATTTGAACCTTTGGCACAAATAAATTTTAATATTTTTGGCATCTCAATTTAAACTGTTTGGCGACTCAATTTCAACTTTTGGCATACCACTTCGAGATTTTGGCATATCAATTTATACTTTTCACAAACCCAACTAATCCAACATTCCACCCCATATAATGAGGTAAATGTTTTTTCTCTCTCATCTATTATAATAAACCTGTTGTAATCGATCAAGAAATCAACATTTTTGTTACCGCCCATCAGAATTTGTGGTTTGACGATTCAAAATGTGTGAAATCAAAAATGGTAACAATAAATTCGCCTTTAGGAAGGAAGATAAATCATTCACCATAATTTCTGATATTTTCAAATGAACAAAATGATCTTGTACTTCAACTTATGCGTTGAAAGAATGAAATGATTGACAGATGGTTGTATTCACCTCTGCAGGGATCATTGACGAAAATGTGTTCTTCCAAATCGATCCAGGCGCCATCCACGTTAACCCACAGTTTGGGGTCGTAGAAAGCGACCTCTCGTGGCACGCTGTCCTCTCCGATCTGTAAATCAGACGAATTAAAAAAAACTAATAATAAAACGCTGCAAATTCTTTCACTGGGGTTTATTATTCAATTTTATTCATTTGGCTTGCATTCATGATTTGAATTTCTACTAAGCTTTGGAGTGTGCGTGTTTCACAGGTGATAGAGCGATTATTGAAATTCAGGAGATATGCATAGAGCGCGTAAATCGGTTCTCAACCAAAATACCTATTTGGATTGATCAGTTGATCATATTTGTGTGCCTCCTGAAATTCAATAATCGCCCTATCCTGTGAAACACGCACACTCTAAAGTTCAGTAGAAATTCAAATCATGAACGCAAGCCGATTGAATAATAAACCCCAGTGAAAGAATTTGCAGCGTTTTTTTTATTGAACCTCAATACCCCCCCACAATGAAAACATCTATAATTTATCAAGTCCTTTGGCACTCGTATTGCGTTAAAACTTCCCCAAATCCAAATTTAAACGATGTAGCCAAAGGTAGACAGATGTAGAGGGGGCACACAAATATCATCAACTGATCAATCCAAATAGGTGTTTTGGATGAGAACCGATTTACGTGGTCTATGCATATCTCCTGAAATTCAATAATCGCTCTATCACCTGTAAAACACGCACACTCCGAAGCTTAGTAAGATTCAAATCATGAACGCAAGCCAATTGAATAATAAACCCCAGTGAAAGAATAATATTTAATAATATTTGAATAATATTTACCTATATATTATCAGAATGCTTCAACCCGTGTATCGGCTACTAACTACACTACAAGTATTCACATCGGCTATCACTCCAGTATCCACATTCACTACAACTCGACGCTATCGGCCGGACATCACTAGGTTACAAACAAACAATAATAAACGAAAAAACGCAAATGTTGGCACCATAAATCGGGCCATACATCGGGAAGGGGGGAAGGGCTCATTCGATTCCTCACGGTATGTTCTTCAAATAGGAAAATATTTAGGCCGATTCGACTAGTTTTGAGGTTTTCAGGGATTTTACAAAACTTTTACAGCCCTTAAAGGGCACTTTAAATTGAGTGAGGGAGCTGGCTCAAGAATTGGGGCGTCGTCGGACCAAGATGGATTTTTCCTAACCCTGTAGTTTTATGTTTCTGGGGTCGCTGCATTTTCGAATTTTTTTAAAGATCACAACTGCGTAATGGTTAATACCATTTTATAGATTGGGCTTTTTGTATAAGCTAACTTTAGCTGCCGCCTCGACAAAAACTGTGACGGTGACCCTGTCTCAAACGTTAATGTGTGAAATGATAGCTGATAAGCTTTGTACAAAAAGCTCAATCGATAAAATGGTATTAACCATTACCACCGCCATTACCACCATTATCTGGTGTGACCTTTAACAAAATTCGAATCGTAATATTAATATTAATTAATAATATTGAGGGCTATTTTACCTTGTAGAGTCCATCCGGGGTTCTTTCGTATCCGAACGGTTTTGCGCATTCGCAATACGCCCGATATCTTTCGATTTCTTCGATGATCATCTCGTCGCGGACCATGCTGTACAACATCGGACCTCCTGCACGTACGAATTTGGTCAGTAACATGCATGAAAACAAAGCACATTATTACATAACGGCATACTATTTAAATTGTTTATAGTTATACCACGTGGCGGGGCATAACTTCATCAAATTGATAGATCAATAATAAAACCGATTTCCATTACAAAATTTCACAAGAAATTGTTCCGTTAGGAGCTTCGTTCCTGAGTTGTATCAATTTTCAGATTTCGGTTTATTATTCAATAATAAACCATTGTAATCGCTCTTGAAAAAAAATATTTCTAACCCCCCTGAAAATTTCATGGTTTACGTTTCAAAGGGTGTAGAATCCAAATCTGCAATGAACATTTTGTGCGCAGATTTCTCCCAAACGGCTGGAGCAAAAAATTTGTTAAATTTCCTATAAGATGAAGTTACTTTGGTTTCCAAAACGCATCTTCCAAACACCGAAATTTTCAATCAAAGATGAACATTTTTCGCAAAGTGAAATTTTTCAAAAACTTGGAACGCTTGGCGTGACCACAAAAAAAATTTTTTTCGTTGTCAAATTTGATAAAAACTTCTCTCACTTCTAAGCTTTCCAACGGCGTCTCAACCATTTAATTCTGATTGGAATTGACGGATAAATTAAAGTTCAAATGCCAGAAAACGTGCAGTTCGTTTTAACGTAAGTTGGTAGGTGGTTTAAAATGTTTTTTCCAGGTACTGTAAAAAATTAAAAATTGAGAATTGTGATAAATGTGTAAAAAAAATTTGCAGTTTTTTTACTATTCATCTTGTACATGTCGTTTATTTTTAATGTAAATAAACTGCAAATTTTTTTTACACATTTATCACAATTCTCAATTTTTAATTTTTTACAGTACCTGGAAAAAACATTTTGGAAACAAAATGAACCTCTTCTTACAGGAAATTTAACGCCCAATTTGAACCTGTGGTTGAATGCCGGAAAACATTAATTGAAATCGAGAAAAATCAGTTTCTGTGGCCCATATCGTACGTCACCTACCAACTTACGTTAAAACGAACTACACGTTTTCTGGCATTCGAACTTTAATTTCTCCGTCAATTCCAATCAGAATTAAATGGTTGAGACGCCGTTGGAAAGCTTAGAAGTGGGAAAAGTTTTTATCAAATTTGACAACGAAAAAAATTATTTTTGTGGTCACGCCAAGCGTTCCAAGTTTTTGAAAAATTTCACTTTGCGAAAAATGTTCATCTTTGATTGAAAATTTCGGTGTTTGGAAGATGCGTTTTGGAAATCAAAGTAACTTCATCTTATAGGAAATTTAACGCAGATTCCGAAAATATGGTCAAATGTGCAAAAATGTTGGGAAATTGCCGAGAAAAAAGCGTTTTAATGGCGAAAAACGCGATTTTTTGAAAAAACTCTTAAAAATAGCAAATCTCAGCAACGGGTTGAGATGAAAAATCGCGGTTGGCGGCGATTTACTCCATTTTCCATGTAGTTTCACCCAATTTTTTTTTTTGCACTTGTGTGTGGACACCCTGTATATGTATGTAAGTGTGTTGTGTGTGTGTGTGTGTGTGCGTGTGTGATTTTAGTCTTCCGGTAGCCAAATTGCTGCTCCGTCCTCTAGTCCTAGTCCTCGTACGTGTTTCCTCGGGCCCCTTAGCCTCATGGAGACTGCTCGGTGAACCGAGAATTGAGTTTTCACTCGTGCCCACATCATCACCTGGGAGTAGGATTTCGACCACTTGTTGGCGAGGCGTAAGGAAACGTTCTTGAGGAAGGCTTCGTATTCTTTATGTAATGCAACCGATATATTGATATTTTATGTTGCGACGGCTAGTTCAGGGAGAGATCGAGAAAGTGTAAAAACGCTTTACCTCTGCACGGGTCGTGGAGATGGATGTAGTTTTCTAGTTCGGTCCAGACGTCTTCAACGTTGATCCAAATCCGAGAGCCGTAAACCGCCACTTCGCGAGGGACTGCGTCGTCGCCAATCTGAAACGAGACATTGCCCTGATCACATGTGTGAGTCATTTCAAGATTTTGGGCGCATTAATGTCACTGATCAGTGTCGCCGTCAAATATCAACTAAATACAGTTTTGTAAGTGTTTTAAAATTTTCTATTACGCGGATGTACATGTTCCATGGAAAAGTATGTATGTATGTTATGTTATGTTACATACATATGTATGTATGTTATATGGAAAAGTAAAAGTTATGCCTACAGGACTCAGGAGAAAATACAAAAGTTCGTATTCCTCACTCCCTACAGCTGTCACTAACCAGAGGTGTACAACTTCCATCGTCACTACTCAGCGAAATATTTATTGGGGCTGTTATATCCACTTACACTATGAAAGACCCCATCTACAATGGATATCCTCCTCAAAATCATACAGACTCAAGTTGCCGAGAGTAAAAAACACGTCTGCCAAGTGGGTGTGGCACATAGCTTCCTCGTATCCAAAACATGACTGTATAGATCATTGAAAATTATTATTGACTAAAGAACTTCGTTCAATTAGGCGAAGTAAATATTGAATAAGGGTAAATTTATTGTTATGCAGGATCATATCTTGAGAAAATGAAGGTAGGCATGTTCAACTATTGAACAAACTATAAAATATACCTAATAAGTTCGAACAATCCCTGAAAATTTCATCGAAATCGGTCAAGATCTCCCGGAGTTATGCGCGTAACAAGGATTTCGTTTGCGCATGCGCAGAGGCTACTATTGATCCGGGGGTCATGAAACCTATAGGCGACCATCTACACATCAAATCGAACAATCCCTGAATATTTCATCGAAATCGGTCAAGAACTCCCGGAGTTATACGCGTAACAAGGATTTCACGTTTGCGCATTCGCAGAGGCTACTATTGATGCGAGGGTCATGAAACCTATAGGGGACCATCTACACCCCAACCCGCACAATCCCTGAAAATTTCATCAAAATCTATAACTTCGTGTAGTTTTGCCCGTAACAAGGATTTGCTGACAGACAGACAGACACATAGACAGACAGACACACAGACACACAGACTGACACGGAACCAAAATTGTTCAGAAAGGTCTAAAACGCAAAACGCGAGTGGAATTTTTGATTTTGGAGACAAAAAAAATTTTCACTTTCCGAAAGTGAAAACAATGCTTCCGCTACTTTAGTAGACTCGGAAGCAATAAATAATAATAAAAGGAGTAAAATGAGCAGTTATAATTTATAATAATGAATGCGTGTATACTAAGTAGGTACATCATTTCATGGAATGTTAAATCTAAATTCTAATAATTAATTTGGTGTAAATATAGTGTTATAGATACGTACCTTATAAAAAATTAGATGTAAGAACCAACTCCGGGCTGGGCCACAGTGTTACACTATCCAGCTCGGTCATCAGTTATTATTCAATTGTAGAATGTAACATGTAAAAATGATGTAAATAAACTATCTATCTATCAATCTATCTCAGGAAAAAAATAGATCGAATCAAGTAGTCTTATCAGAGAATTATTTCAGTGTCACGCGGTTTTTTTCCTCGCTCCATACAATGTTTTGAAAAGTAGTCCCCAACAGGTAGGAAAGGGTGTTTATGAAGTTGCTTCTGTTTCGTTGGCTTCCCTTATTCAAGATAATCCCAACGCTGGTGGTTGGATTTTGCCTAGACCTTCCCAGTCAGTTCTACCGGGAAAACCATCCCTGGAGGCAGCAGTGTGGGTTTTTTAACTGTAGCAAGTGAAACTTGATCGCACTTGTTGACAATTAGTGTATTTGTTGGAAGTTCGTTGACATCATTTTGGTTCGACCAGTTTCAATTGATTTGTGGTAAAGGCGGTGAAAGATCACTCCCAACAATATCCAGCCAATAGCTCTTAAATTGTAGAAGATGAGATCTTGCTTTGAGCAAGTTCAGATTTTGGCAAGGGAAAAAATAGTAGTATACAGGGTGTCTACCTTTCAGGTGGACCAAACTTTAAGGATCGATTCTACAACTAATTGGCGACAAAAAGTGCCCCTTAGACTTTTTTTTTAGAGGCTTCGTTTCCGAGTTATTAACGATTTAAGTTTTTTTTTTCGTGTTATCGACTTTACTTCACTAAAACAGCCATAACTCCCTTGTTTTTGGAGTAATCTCAAATTTGAGGAAACCGTTGGAAAGAGCGTTGAATTTCCTATCCGTTTAGTGTGAAACGCTATTTTTTAAAGCCATTTTCTGAAGTAAAAAAATAAGCCGAAGTCAAAGTTTTAATTTTTTTTTCGAAAATCAACATTTTTCAGGCTAATTTATCGCCTGTAATAAATTGGAATATTGGTGTGCACTTAACGGAAAAAACTAGCCCAAGACCTCAGCTTTCCAACGGTATCATCATTTTTCTCTTTACATTTGAATAAACCTCGTAAAATGACGTTTTGATGCGAAAAAAGAAGGATTTTTCGTTAAAAATCGCAATTTTTCACAAAGATTGACTTTTATCCGATATGAGTGTTCTTCATTGTACCTATTAATTTTTCCGTTGTGATTCCTCAATTTTTTAAATCCTGAACCCCAAATGGTGACACTTTTGAACCATCGCGGCCGCCTCAAAACGGACTAATGCGATACCTGTCTACCAAATGAAAAAAACGGTTGATCGAATGAAATACGCGTACATCTTCTCGGAAAAATACGAGTTTCATTTTTTTTCATTTCATATCACAAAATGAAACTAAAATAAAATAAAAATGAGCCACTAGGAACAAAAATCACGGCAGCCTGTATTATAATCACTATGATTAATCTACCAATCTAATAATAATACAGTAAATATATTATACAATAATCTACCAGCAAACTTGAACAACAAAAAACGAGAAAAAATAAATAAATAAATAAAAAAGAAGAATACCTATATGAGACAGTTTCAAAACTTAATTACACTCCTTCAACAAAAAATTATTCAACTCTTTCTTTAAACAAGTTTTATTACGAAATGAACCCAAATTAATTTTTTTATCAAAGAAAAATGTCAAGGGACAAATGTAAGCATTTCTTTTCTAAAACTCTGTGTTTACTTTAGGAAGAGCTATTTGTGAGGTTCCAAAATTCCTTGTTCTTGAAAAACGAGACATATGATCAATGCAGATACCGGTATCATAAACATGAAGACAAGAATGAAAAATAAACATCTGCTGAACTGTCTTGACATTAAAATGATTATAAAGCAGAGCTGATGGATATGTTGAAATTAAAAATTAAAAAAAAATTTCTATAGTTTTCTTGAGGAAAACGCCTTTTTCACGACTTTAAAAAGGAATCCAGGTTCAGTACACGTGCCCCTGGATTAATTCTATAAGGCGCCCCTCTACTAAAGGAGCATCACTTTGGAAGAACGCCCTAAAAAGCGAAAACAGTGGAATTTTCCAGCGTAATAACGAGAAATGTACGTTTTACCTGGTAGAGGCCGTCCGAGGTTCGTTCGTAAGTGAAGGGAACTTTGCATCGGCAGTAAGCGCGAACTTTTTCTATCGCGTTGATGATCAGACCGTCAGTCAGAACGCTGAACGACAAAGTACCACCTACACATAAGGCATAATATGTAATAATAATATTATTATTCCTGATTTATGTACTTAGTCAAGAAGTTATAGCTAATAATGAAACATGTTGGGAAGCCATGGATTAGGTTTGTACAGGATTTTAGAAGAGTGGGTCCATAATAAAGTCCAAAATACTTTAACACAGAAAATACTTTAACGGAAAGGACTTCGGGAAAGGTGTTGGCCACATCAAATTCGCCGAGACACACTTCGATACGAACGGAAGAATTATGAGTTTTTATCATTCTTATCATTCCATCTATCTGGCAATGAATTTGCCTACTAGTTTTCGTGAGCAACTCAAATAGAATAGCGCAATAGTGTGTTTTGCTTACTCTGTTGATATAATTTTTGGATTGGTATCGGGGGAGAAAAACGTTGTTTGGTGTTGCAATGTTGATAATTTGTTGTTTCTGACCAAATTCAGTTTTAGGAAATTGACTCGAATATGTTATCCAGCTGGACAATGGTAGGATATTGGGGTTTAAATCGAGTTCATACAAGGAGTTAGAGTTTAAACAAGATTGTTAAGATTTAAATTGAAAAAAAAAAAAGTATTTAAAAAATGAAAATGAGTTTAATGAATGAAAACGTTCGTTCGTGATCAGCGTCTACGGCATTTCCAAGCTGTCCAGCCAAAGTCAGGATAATCGAAGATCCGGGATACAGCTATGGTTTGTGTTCATTTACGATCGATTGCGACGATTTGCTTTCTAGTGTAGCTGTACCACAAGTGAATATGTTGACATGATTCTTGTATACGGTTTTGCCAATGATAATGCTTCTGAAGCAGCAAGGGAGTCATACTCCTCCTGATCTAGTAAACTATCTATTTTTTATCTACTAATTGTATTTTTTCACTAAGGTTTTGGTTATTACTACCAGCTATGTTCAATAGCTGTAGCGCACCATGATGAATGGGAATATGCAATGATGAAAACCTCGCTGAAGGAAATGCAGCGAGGAAAGAGACGAAGGTAATGATACGGAAGCCTGGTTTGATAAGGGCCCATTGTGTCAGCAAAAAGATGAATGCAACTCATCGCAACCAATCGTAAATGAACACAAACAATAGCCGTCTCTCGGCTCTTCGATTATCCTGACTTTGACCGGACAGCTTAGAAATGCCGTAGACGCTGTTTACAAACAACGGGTTTATGCGTCCGACAAAAAAACTTGAAAAAAGGTTGTTGGTAATTTTTCCGAACTGATGAAATCCCTTTGAAAAGTAGTCAGTTATACGCCCAAATTTCTCAGCTTCTATTCAATTTATCACCCTACTTTTTGTTTTTGTTTTGTTAAGTATGTGGTATCTAGAGAGGGGAGAAGGGTCCGAGGACTGTCACCAAAGGGTTCTCCGCCCTTAAAGGTTGCTTTACCTGGTTTCGAGTACAGTTATTCGTTGAGCTTCGGCGGTGTGCGTTCATGCAATACAACCTTTACGTTAACCCGTTCCCACACCAGAATTTTTCGTCAATACTGTGACACGTGGGTATATCACGACCTTGTGACACGCTGGGTACCTGATACCCAGTAACACATGGGTACCAGATACCCACTCAGTTTTTGAAGGCAACGTCCGTGAATTCGGGGACCTTCGAAACACAATCTTTTTTTATGCGGATGTTCATTTATTTTTTGTTGAAAAATATGTACTTCATGAAATTCTAAACATGTTAATTTCAAAAAAACAAAGGTTAGTAAATGATATTTTTCGTCACAATGACCTAGCAGCAACTCTCATACATTCATCATAGTGTTTCCAATAACTTTATTTCAACATCGTCTAATTAGTACCCAACGTCAGACTTCTTTTTCTTGATCACAATAAAATATCATATCCTAGTGACAAAGCCATCTTTAGTACTTTAGAAGATCAGCCTGAAATGACTTTATCTCCTAGTTCAGGGACTAATTTTCAAATCACAGCAAGTCATACATTATATATTATGTGAATGTTAAACTTCAAATGAATTAACGAACAAAAAGAAATTAAATAGATTCCTCTAATGAAAGCAAAATGATCTTTCATCTGCATCCTTATTCAACCATTTCCTTACGTTTTCAACAAAATCGGGATCGTCTGTTCTCACACGCCGATTTTACTGCACAGAGAATAATATGTCTAAATCTACATATTATTCCACCCCAGACAATACTCGTACAAAATAATTATATGGATTACCAAATTTCGCAATAGAACAAGTAAAATAAACTAAATTCTTTATAGAATGTATGACATACCCACTCATTTAGGTGACACAATGGGTACACCATACCCACTGAGTTGTGAGAAAACTAGTTTTTAATTGGCTTGAAGGGTTCTGACGGACATACCACTCACTGTTTCACTCAAAGACATACTGATGAGAAAATAGAAAGGCACTGTTTAAGAAATGGGCGAGCAGGGCTGCCTACACAAAAATCTGAAATTTCCTTCGGGTACCTGATACCCATGTGTCGCGGAACGGGTTAATACCGTTCTGGTTACCATTTCCGAAACCTCGGATTAATCAAGATGTCAGAGGAAGAAGGCTTGACCGTGGATCCCCCCCGAGGAGAGAGAAAGCCATGGAAATTTCAACAGGATGGCTAGGAAAAATTGCAAAGAGTTTGAAAAAAAAACTTCAAGCTTAGGCCGAAATTGAATTTTACTTTTAAATATAGTATTAAGCTTTTTTGCTAGTTTATAAGCCGGAGCTCCGATATAAGACACAACTGGTCTCATTGGGATGCCTACTTTTAAAATCACTGTTAAAGACTGAGACGATGGGAAATTAAATGCACTTTCCAACGGTATCCTTAGATTTGCAAATACTTAGAAAACGCCGGAGTTACGGCTGTTTTAGTGACGTAAGGTCGGTAAATAATAATCATCATAATCATCACACTATATAAAAACCGTCTTATCTGAGTATATCGACGTTTCAGGGGGTGGTAACGCTGGGCGGGTGGAATTCTCGCCCCCGTCTCCCAGGGCAACCGACCTGCTCCCCCTCCCCCCGACCCCGCCAGTGAAGGAAGGAGGGCCCCAGCGGGGGGAAGCGTCTCCCAGGGCAAGCGACGTGGTCCTCTCCTCGGGGATTTGGGATATACGATTTTTTTACTTTTAATATTGTTATTATACTCCCTCATTGTGTTGTTTAGTACTCTACCTCCTGTACACACGGGGCTTACCCCAACAAGAAGGCACGGCTATCCTCTCTGTTGGAGATGATATAGAAGCTGCAACACGCAAACTACAGACGTCTACTACTGAGGTTTGTAAATGGACCAAGATGTGGAGAATGAAGCTGAACGAATCAAAATCAGCCCACATCAACTTCACTAACCGAAAAGTCCCAATCTTGAATGTTGAGATCTATTCGAATAAAATACCGCATACTGAAGCAGTTAAATACTTGGGTTTGACACTTGACTCCAAATTAAACTGGAATAAACACATAGAAAAGAAGAAAGAAGAACTTAAAATCAAGTACAGAAGGATGTATTGGCTAATGGGAAGGAATTCCCATCTCTCTCTTCACAACAAACTGCTTATATACAAGCAGATCCTTCGCCCTATTTGGACCTATGGGATACAGATCTGGGGCTGTGCCAAGAAATCAAATATTAAGAAAATCCAAACCTTTCAGAATAAAATACTGAGAAGTATAGTTGGAGCCCCTTGGTACATGCGAAACGATGATATTCATCGAGATTTGAGGACGGAGACAGTCCATGAAATTATTGCAAAATACGCAAGGAAGCTTGAACATCGCCTCCACAAACACGTGAACCCGGAGATGCTCTACGTTTTGGACAACGAAGGTGAAATCCGACGTCTCAAGCGAAACAAACCACTGGATTTAGTTGTGCTGCGTGAATAGAAGTGCAATCGAACTCAGTGCTAATTAATTGAGCTATATAATAAAGGGCTGGATTTTGCTGTAAACCTACCCTCTTGGAGTGTACCTTTATTGATATGTAAAATTGCTAGATGAAATGTATTTGATTTTTCAGTCGCAATTAATAAATCACGAAAAAAAAAAATTGTGTTATTCACCTATTTATTTTTAACCTGCGTAGCAGGGCCATTAAACTAGTCAAGACATAAAGTTTTGAAGATATAAAGTCTATCACTATTCTCTCCTCTATTCATCTCTTTCCATAAAGCAATCCTTAAGTTCCGAAATCCAATGAATTAAACGACGTAAATTCCTCATTTCTGAAATAGATATTTGAAAAAAGCGTTCACCGTATCCAGGTCGGCAGGGGTCTTGAGCGGCGATGTGCTCTTCCATGCTGATCCAATCGTCGTCGACGAACACCCAAATTTTCGTTCCTTCCACCGTGACGTCGCGGAACATGTCGTCGTCAGCTATCTGAAACGTCAAACAACGACAAAATTTAATAACATTTAATAGAAGAGCTATAAACAGCCCTGAGCTAGTTCACAGTTGAGAAACATTCCGAGTAATATTCTTCAGTCTTGCCAAATTAACAGACAAAAAACGTTATTTCGAGGTTGTTGAAAATGGTTGAAAAAAATTGTAGACTTTCATGAAATGATTTGCAACGTAAATTTACAAAATTAAAATAAATTAAATTTTTGATAAAAATATTAAAATTTTGCATACATTAAAAGGGCGTACATTTCAAGAGAATGCATTTATTAAGGGGTAGGACTAGGACAAGATTTGAGCCTATTGTGTACCTATATACCAAGACCTAATATTGATTTTTGGTTTATTATTCAATAATAAACCATTTTAATCGCTCTGGAAAAAAAAATTCTAACCCCCCTGAAAATTTCATGGTTTACGTTTCAAAGGGTGTGGAATCCGAATCTGCAATAAAAATTTTTCCGTCCGTACGCCGTACGCACGATATCTCCGAAACGGCTGAAGCAAAAAATCTGAAATTTTCAGGAAAAATCCATTTTGGTCCGACGACGCCCCGATTCTTGAGCCAGCTCTCTCACTCAATTTAGAGTGCCCTTTAAGGGCTGTCAAAGTTTTGTAAACTCAAGTTAGTAAGTTTTGTAAAATCCCTAAAAACCTCAAAACAAGTCAAGGCGGCCTAAATGTGTACTTATTTTTAAGAACAAACCTCGAGGAATCGAATGAGCCCCTCCCCACGTCCGTAGGTCAAACCATTCCCGATGTGTGGCCCGATTTATGGTGCCAACATTTGCGTTTTTTGGTGTATTATTGTTTGTTTGTAACCTAGTGATGCCGGCCGATAGCGTCGAGTTGTAGTGAATGTGGATAGTGGAGTGATAGCCGATGTGGATACTTGTAGTTTATAGCCGATACACGGGTTGAAGCATTGTGATATGCATGAAACGCTGATAGTATATAGGTAAATATTATTCAATATTATTACTAAGGTTTATTATTCAATTTTATTCATTTGGCTTGCATTCATGATTTGAATTTCTACCAAGCTTTGGAGTGTGCGTGTTTCACTGGTGATAGAGCGATTATTGAATTTCAGGAGGCACGCAAATATGATCAACTGATCAATCCAAAAAGGTATTTTGGTTGAGAACTGATTTACGTGCTCTATGCATATCTCCTGAATTTCAATAATCGCTCTATCACCTGTGAAGCACGCACACTCCAAAGCTAAGTAGAAATTCAAATCATGAACGCAAGCCAATTGAATAATAAACCCCAGTGAAAGAATTTGCAGCGTTTTTTTATTGAACCTCAATACCCCCCCCCCCCCCCCACATTAAAAACTACACTATAATTTATCAAGTCCTTTAGCACTCGTATTGCATTAAAACTTCCCCAAATCCAAATTTAAACGATGTAGCCAAAGGTAGACAGATGTAGACGAGGCACACAAATATCATCAACTGATCAATCCAAATAGGTGTTTTGGATGAGAACCGATTTACGTGGTCTATGCATATCTCCTGAAATTCAATAATCGCTCTATCACCTGTGAAACACGCACACTCCAAAGCTCAGTAGAAATTCAAATCATGAACGCAAGCCAAGTTTAATAACTAATTTAGTTTAATAACTAATAATTATGAGTATTTTTTTATTTATGTTTTATTTATGAAAAATTGGATCGTCTTATTCGAACTCCTGACCTTCACACAATGTTTATAAATTATGAAGGTCAGTAATACCTATGTGCTGTATTCATAATTATAAGTGACTTATTTCAGTTCCTATTATTTCTTTTTTTGTATTATTAAGGTAACGGCACCGGTAGTGGCCACTGCTCCAGTAGTGGCCATTTTAAAGTTTATATTTGAGAAATAAGGATTCCCGGTCTCCTAGTGGCTTCAAACTTGCAGGAGGTACAGCTCATGTCATCTTGTAGTCAGAGGTTGAACTAGGAGTGCGCAGAGCATCATTGGTAATTGTGGTAAACTTCTCAATATGACCGTCCCTAGTTTCCTCGTTTGTTGGGCTGTATCCTAGAGCTTCTACTGGATAGAATCAATTTAGTTTATCTGGTATTGAATTTAATGATATTAAACACGTAAGGAGGGCAAAATGTCAAGTGGCCACTACTGAGACATGCACGTGGCCACTACTGGAAATTTCGTAATTTGATGTGGCCACTAGTAGATCAAAATAAAGGTGTGAGAAAAAATTAATAAAAAATAGAAAAAATTGTTCTTTTGATAGTTTTAGGCAATGGATATGTTAGGGAAGAGTCGGGCTATATTCTAAATGAGTCCCGAAGAAAGTCAGTACTACTGTTGGCCCACAATTGTCAAAACTAAAGAAAAAAATTCTTAACTGTGGCCACTACCGGTACCGTTACCTTAAATGTATAAACCAAATAAACTTAAATATTATTAAAAAATAATAATAATAATAAAGAATAAATAATACCAAGTAGAGGCCCTCCGGTGTTTTTTCGTATTCGAATTTCGGGTCGCACGTGCAGTCCGCTCTGAACGCCTCGATCATGTTGACGATCTTTTCCTCGTCCGTCAAGCTGGCGGATTTCTTCTTGTCGGCCGGCTCTGTTCAAACATCGTCAATCGATCAATCGAAAAATATGTCGATACGAAAATTCCAATCAATATTCAATATATTGAATAATTATTATTCAATAATAAACCATTGTAATCGCTGTAACCCCTTGAAAATTTCATGATTTATGTTTCAAAGGGTGTAGAATCCAAATCTGCAATAAAAATTTTTCCGTCCGTCCGCCGTACGCACGTTTTCTCCCAAACGGTTGGAGCAAAAAATCTGAAATTTTCAGGAAAAATCCATGTTGGTCCGACAACGCCCCAATTCTTGAGCCAGCTCTCTCACTTAATTTAAAGTGCCCTTTAAGGGTTGTCAAAGTTTTGTAAAATCCCTAAAAACCTCAAAAAAAACCGAAGCGGCCTAAATTTGGACTTATTTTGAAGAACTTTCCATGAGGAATCGAATGAGCCCCTCCCCAGGTCTGTAGGTCAAACCATTCCCGATGTATGGCCCGATTTATGGTGGCAACATTTGCGTTTTTTCGTTTATTATTGTTTGTTTGTAACCTAGTGATGTTCGGCCGATAGCGTCGAGTTGTAGTGAATGTGGGTACTGGAGTGCAAACGGCTGAAGCAAAAAATCTGAAATTTTGAGGAAAAATCCATGTTGGTCCGACAACGCCCCAATTCTTGAGCGAGCTCTGTCTTAATTTAAAGTGCCCTTTAAGGGTTGTCGAAGTTTTGTAAAATCTCTAAAAACCTCAAAAAAAAAAGTCAAGGCGGCCTAAATTTGGACTTATTTTGAAGAACTTTCCATCAGGAATCGAATGAGCCCCTCCCCAGGTCTGTAGCTCAAACCATTCCTGATTTATGGTGCCAACATTTGCGTTATTTTGGTTTATTATCGTTTTTGTTTTGATATCTGTAACCTAGTGATGTAGTGATGTGGAGTAATGTGGATACTGGAGTGAACTCTTAAAAGGCTTTGTAGCTGATACACGGGTTGAAGCATTCTGATAACCATAAAAAAACACTGCAAATTCTTCCACTGGGGCCTATTATTCAAAGGGCTTGCGTTCATGATTTGAATTTCTACTAAGGTTTGGAGTGTGCGTGTTTCACAGGTGATAAAGCGATTATTGAATTTCAGGAGGCACACAAATATGATCAACTGAGCAATCCAAATAGGTATTTTGGTTGAGAACAAATTTACGTGCTCTATGCATATCTCCTGAAATGCAATAATCGCTCTATCACCTGTGAAACACGCACACTCCAAAGCTTAGTAGAAATTCAAATCATGAACGCAAGCCAATTGAATAATAAACCCCAGTGAAAGAATTTGCAGCGTTTTTGTTTTGATATCTGTAACCTAGTGATGTAGTTACGAAGTGATGTAGTAATGTGGATACTGGAGTGAACTCCTAAAATGCTTTGTAGCCGATACACGGGTTGAAGCATTCTGATATGCATGAAACGCTGCGAATTCTTTCACTGGGGTTTATTTATTGCGTTCATGATTTGAATTTCTACTAAGCTTTGGAGTGTGCGTGTTTCACAGGTGATAGAGCGATTATTGAATTTCAGGAGGCACACAAATATGATCAACTGAACAATCCAAATAGGTATTTTGGTTGAGAACAGATTTACGTGGTCTATGCATATCTCCTGAAATTAGCTTAGTAGAAATTCAAATCATGAACGCAAGCCGATTGAATAATAAACCCCAGTGAAAGAAATGGCAGCGTTTTTTTCGTCAAAATCGGTGATTAAGTGAATTTTACAAAAGTGCTGTAGCATTGGGTCGAAATTAGCACATTTGCCTAGAGAAATTGGTAAATTGGTATTTGGGTATATACCAAATCGGTCAGTCAATCTTAAAATTAACCCGTCTTTCCGAGGGCTATTTTCTGTTCTGATATACCCAGAAAGCTGCAAGTATTACAAATTTGAATGGTGACTTCTGTAGGACGTTTGAAATGACCCCATAGGACGTAACAAAGGCTTATTTTTGATAATCACACAACTAAATTAATTAAATATTATGTGAGAATTGGCAGGGTTTTTTCGTCAAAATCGGTAATCAAGTAAATTTTACAAAAGTGCTGTAAAATTGGGTCGAAATTAGCACACATTTGCCAAGATAAATTGGTAAATTGGTATTTGGGTATATACCAAATCGGTCAGTCAATCCTAAAATTAACCAACTGTCAAACGGTAAATATCCGTTTTTCCGAGGGCTATTTTCTGTTCTGATCTAAGGTAACGGTACCGGTAGTGGCCACAGTTAAGAATTTTTTCTTTAGTTTTGACAATTGTGGGCCAACAGTAGTACTGACTTTCTTCAGGACTCATTTAGAATATAGCCCGACTCTTCCCTAACATATCCATTGCCTAAAACTATCAAAAGAACAATTTTTTCTATTTTTTATTAATTTTTTCTCACACCTTTATTTTGATCTAGTAGTGGCCACATCAAATTACGAAATTTCCAGTAGTGGCCACTTGACATTTTTTTGCCCTCCTTACGTGTTTAATATCATTAAATTCAATACCAGATGAACAAAATTGATTCTATCCAGTAGAAGCTCTAGGATACAGCCCAACAAACGAGGAAACTAGGGACGGTCATATTGAGAAGTTTACCACAATTTCCAATGATGCTCTGCGCACTCCTAGTTCAACCTCTGACTACAAGATGACATGAGCTGTACCTCCTGCAAGTTTGAAGCCACTAGGAGACCGGGAATCCTTATTTCTCAAATATAAACTTTAAAATGGCCACTACTGGAGCAGTGGCCACTACCGGTGCCGTTACCTTACCCAGAAAGCTGCAATTTGAATGTAGGCTTCTTTGGGACATCTGAAATGACCCCAAAGGACGTAACAAAGGCTTATTTTTGATAATCACACAACTAAATTAATTAAATATTAATTAAATATTATGTGAGAATTGGCAGGGTTTTTAACTAACCTCGGCAGGGGTCGTGGGCGGCCACGTGGTCCTCCAAGTTGATCCAGTCGTCGTCCACTGACACTAAAACCAAATCGCCGACGACGGATACATCGCGGGCCACTGTATCGTTACCGATCTGAAATAACAAACGAATCGGTAAGCAATGCGTGATTACGAAGGGAGTCCATACGGTTCGTGTATGGTGTGAGGTGAACATATAAAAAAAACGTCTGCCAAGTGGGTGTGGACATAGCTTCCTCGTATCCATAACATGACTGTATAGATCATTGAAAATTATTATTAGCTAAAGAACTTCGTTCAATTAGGCGAAGTAAATATTGAATTAAGGTAAATTTATTGTTATGCAGGAGCATCAACTTGTAGGCATGTTCAACTATTGAACAAACTATAAAATAGAACTTCGTTGAATTAGGCGAAGTAAATGTTGAATTAGGGTAAATTTATTGTTATGCAGGAGCGTAACTTGAGAAAATAAAGGTAGGCATGTTCAACTATTGAACAAACTATAAAATATACCTAATAAGTCCGAACAATCCATGAAAATTTCATCGAAATCGGTCAAGAACTCGCGGTGTTATACTTGTGGCAAGGATTTCACGTTTGCGCATGCGCAGAGGCTGCTATTGATCCGGGGGTTATGAAACTCATAGGGGACCATCTATACCCTAACCCGCACAATCCCTGAAAATTTTATCGAAATTGGTAAAGAAATCCCGAAGTTATGCGCGTAACAAAGATTTAACGTTTGCGCATGCGCAGAGGCTACCATTGATCCGGGGGTCATGAAACCTATAGGGGACCCCTGACCCGCACAATCCCTGAAAATTTCATCGAAATTGGTCAAGAACTCCCGAAGTTATGCGCGTAACAAAAATTTCACGTTTGCGCATGCGCAGAGGCTACCATTGATCCGGGGGTCATGAAACCTATAGGGGACCCCTAACCCGCACAATCCCTGAAAATTTCATTGAAATCGGTCAAGAACTCCCGGATTTATGCGCGTAACAAGAATTTCACGTTTGCGCATGCGCAGAGACTACTATTTATCCGGGGGTCATGAAACCTATAGGGGACCCCTAACCCGCACAATCCCTGAAAATTTCATTGAAATCGGTCAAGAACTCCCGGATTTATGCGCGTAACAAGGATTTCACGTTTGCGCATGCGCAGAGACTACTATTTATCCGGGGGTCATGAAACCTATAGGGGACCATCTACACCCCAACCCGAACAATCCCTGAAAATTTCATCAAAATTGGTCAAGAACTCCCGGAGTTATGCGCGTAACAAGGATTTCACGTTTGCGCATGCGCAGAGGCTACTATTAATCCGGAGATCATGAAACTCATAGGGGACCATCTACACATCAAACCAAACAATTCCTGTCAGAAAGGTCTAAAACGCAAAATAGAGGGAAATTTTGATTTAGAGACAAAAACTCGAACCAAGTGGCGGTCCTAGGCTTACATTTGGGGGGGGGGGGAGGTCCGGAAAGATAACATCATTGACTTAGAAAATGTAATACATTTTTTCAATAAAAAAACCAGACACAAGTCCGTACCTAAAGATTTTCAATGAAACTGATAGGTCTACACAAATATCATCAACTGATCAATTTGTTTTGGTTGAATCATTTTCACGTGCTCTATACATATTTCCTGATACAATACTGTAAAACACGCACACTCCGAAGCTTAGAAGAAAATCACGTCTGCCATAGTGGGTGTGGCTATAAACTACAAGTATCCACATAGGCTATCACTCCAGTATCCACTACAACTCGACGCTATCGGCACATGATTATAGATAGATAGGCTGTCGATAGACACACAGTCATTGGGGGGGGGGGGGGCTCAAGAAAATTATTATTGACTAAAGAGGTCTTCATTTTTTTCAATTAGGCGAAGTAAATTTGAATTAGGGTAAATTTATTGTTATGCAGGAGCATAACTTGAGAAAATAAATGTAGGCATGTTCAACTATTGAACAAACTATGAAATATACCTAATAAGTCCGAACAATCCCTGAAAATTTCATCGAAATCGGTCAAGAACTCCCGGAGTTATACGCGTAACAAGGATTTCACGTTTGCGCATGCGCAGAGGCTACTATTGATCCGGGTGTCATGAAACTTATAGTGGACCATCTACACATCAAACCGAACAATCCCTGAAAATGTCATCGAAATTGGTAAAGAACTCCCGGAGTTATGCGCGTAACACGGATTTCACGTTTGCGCATGCGCAGAGGCTACTATTGATCCGGGGGTCATGAAACTCATAGGGGACCATCTACACCCCAACCCGCACAATCCCTGAAAATTTCATCAAAATCGGACTATAACTTCGTGTAGTTTTGCCCGTAACAAGGATTTGCTGACAGGCAGACAGACACACAGACAGACACGGAACCAAAATTGTTCCGAAAGGTCTAAAACGCAAAATGCGAGTGGAATTTTTGATTTTGGAGACAAAAAAAATTTCAAATTCTGAAAGTGAAAACAATGCGGTAGACTCGGAAGCAATTATTAGTTTAAACTTAATTCTGTCTTATGTTTGGTAATTTTCCCCTGGGGTGATATATTAT
>JAVIWC010003319.1:0-10518 GCA_031894815.1 Creontiades dilutus | reverse complement strand
AAATCATTGTTACGCGCATAACTCCGGGAGTTCTTGACTAATTTCGATGAAATTTTCAGGGATTGTGCGGGTTAGGGTATAGATGGTCCCTTATGAGTTTCATGATCCTCGGATCAATAGCAGCCTCTGCGCATGCGCAAACGTGAAATCCTTGCCACAAGCATAACACCAGGAGTTTTTGACCGATTTTGATGAAATTTTCAGGGATTGTTCGGACTTATTAGGTATACTTTATAGTTTGTTCAATAGTTGAACATGCCTACCTTTATTTTCTCAAGTTACGCTCCTGCATAACAATAAATTTACCCTAATTCAACATTTACTTCGCCTAATTGAACGAAGTTTTTAGTCAATAATAATTTTCAATGATCTATACAGTCATGTTATGGATACGAGGAAGCTATGTGCCACACCCACTTGGCAGAGGTTTTCCTACTGTCCTGCTGACAAGTTGGATGTAGCACACAGCTTTATCGTTTAGGTAACTTGAATGTGTAGATAACCTAGATGTTTCAAATAATCTTAATAGAAGTTTGTTACAACAATTCACCCGGTAAAAATGCCTCATGTTCTCACAGCCATCGACAGCTCCAAAAGGTGAGTTGACATATTGGGGGTCAGTTGCGCTGATAAAATTGAGGTTAGAACATTGACACCGTCGAGTTGAATTTTACATGGGACGATTAAAATGCACTAACCTAAACTACCCTCCGAAATAGGGGGAGGTTAGACCACTTCGACATCCGAGATTTATGCTGAGTGGGGTATAATTTTGTGCAGACTGAATCTTTTGAGAAATCACATTCACAGGCGGTCAGGACCATGAACAGCCTTACCAGGTTAGGCTAACCCACATCCCATGAAAATGTCAAGCGACAGATTTACCACACCGTCATTCGTCCAATTTGGCTCTATGGAGGAGAAATCTGGGGTGCGGCATACAATAGCACAATAAATCGGGTGCAAACATACCAAAACCGAGCTCTCAGAACCATAGCAGGAGCACCCTGGTGGTACATGAGGAATGTTTCTATACATCGGGACCTCAACATCCCAGAGGTCGCTGATATACTGCCTACATCATACCAACAACTTCATAGATCAATGATCAACCATCATAACGAATTACTAACCCACATAACCAGCAATCCACCACCACCCAGGGACCAACGAAGGCTCAAACGCAAGAGGCCCTGACTTGCTTTAAATATTCACCACCCTAAACGACGAAATTGTTCAAATATTCACTCGTTAAACATTGTTAAAACCCGTAGTTCCTTTCTTTAGCTTATTATGATACAAAATTCAATAATTTTCTTTAATAACGCACACATTTAGGCAAGGGCTGACACTGGGCAGTAACTTGCATCATGTTTATGAGGGATGTCTCTCTTTGATGACTATTGCGCTAAACTGTACTGTAATATATATTTACAATAAAGTTGTTTGAAAAAAAAAATGGTTTTCCAGTCGATTTTTAAATTTATGAATAAGGAGAAAAAAGATACACACCCCGCTGATGTATGAATTTAATTTTAAGATAGTGAAATCAACAGGTACATCTATATATATAGTCTTGACAGGGAACGTGCCTGGCTTAAATTTCATCGAGCCTCATCGTGACATCACAAAGTGGTACGGTGTAATCTATAAGTACGAGCGATTTTTAGCTAACAAACAAATAATTTGAACTATCCCTACAAAATTGGAAAATTTCATTTAAAAAAACAATGAAAACATGCTTTCCTGAAATCGAACTGCACTATTCATTTATAAAATTAAAATGTTCAAATTTTGAGGTTCAAGATAAATGTACCAGGTCCGCATTAATTTATGAGGAATCCGTAACATGTGGTCATTTAAACAGTTCCAGGGTCGTCAACGAGATGAACATATTTATAAATAATCCGTTAGACTTGGTCATTTAAACAGCTCCAGGGTCGTCAACAATATCAACCAATATATGAAGATTCCGTAAGGCTTGGTCATTTAGACAGTTCCAGGGTCGTCAGCAGGCTTGATAGTTGCAGGCTCGTCCATTTATTAAATGTGGTTGGGCTTCCTGAAAGACAGTATGAAATGATTTCAGGTCAACAAATGCGCAGTTCATACGTTGAAATTCACACTAAATGTACATTTTCTTTTGTAAATGTGTACACAGCCTGACGAAGTAGAGAAGAAAACGTTTTCCTAGTGTTACGTGATATAGCACAATCTACTACCGTACTATATGGACTAATTCTTGCTGGCAGAAGTTATTGCAATTACATTACCTATATGAGAACTCTCCTTCAATATTTTGATCATTCGGGTTGATTATATACATGTACCCCGACTTTGAATTATTCGGACTGGCCTTTTAGTTTAGAAGAAAATGTGTACTATTCTCTAAATATGCATAACGTTATGGTATGAACCTACTATTTTCAAGTTATTACGATCGGTTACATTTTCTATTTGCTCGTTAGGAACCGGAGTTGCAATACTGTTGGGTGCTAGGGTTTACTCAAAATGTTCAAAAATGTTACTTTTGCCCTCTTCCTACCTTTTTTTGGGATCATACAGCTATCTTCAGGCCTACTGGTTTCAATTCACAAAAAACTTGAGTTGAACTGAAACATTGGATTTCACTAGGAAACCCTTCCATTTCATTTGGAAAAACTTGTATTTGATTGCAAAAAGTTGCAAGCAAAAGGTCCTACTACCTCTGTAATTGATTGCAATTGAATTTCCATCTTTTTAATCGGATGATTGAGGTTGCGCGACACTAGAATAATATCTTAAAAACAATTTTACACTCTTTTTAGCGTTGCGATGGACGTGAAGAGTTCCTCGCCCCGAATCTTGGATCAAGCGCCCCTTACCAGGAGCTGATAGGCTTCCACGCGTTACTTCCGAGTATTGCAGGTTAACTGATCGTCTATCTTCTCGAAAATTGAAACTCTGCTCCATTTCATACAATATTCCGTCAACTGTATTCAAACGGACGAGCCCGAAATCGGTAGGTGTTTAGTAAAATCTGAAGGAGATTTTGAATTCGATTTTAAAACCTTAGTCCCTTCATGGTTATTTTCGCGTTTTTCATCAAAATTGCTCAAAAATTATCTCTGTTTAATCCCTTTCAAACCTACTCTCTAAGGGGTTTTTCGGGGTGCTGAACACGAATCTGAAGTCCGTTTTTCGATAAAACGCTTCCTTCATGGTTATTTTCGCGATTTTTCATCAAAATTGCTCAAAAATTATCTCTGTTTAATCCCTTTCAAACCTACTCTCTAAGGGGTTCCTTCAACTGAAGGAAACAGCTTTTGCTAACACTACTCCCTTAAAACTACCTATATAGTGGATTGCAAACAAAAAGATGACTGAGGTTGTGCGGTACTGACTTTATATCCCAAAAAGTAGTAAAATCAGAAGGAGATTTTGAATTCGATTTTAAAACCTTAGTCCCTTCTCCATTAGAAAATCGCCAGAAAACTCAAAACTAGTGGACTACGAAACGAGTAAACTTCACAGAGATGGCTGAAAATGCACATTTTGAAGTTTTTCTCAAATAGTTACTAAACTGCACTTTTGGTCTATTATTCAATAATAAACCATTGTAATCGCTCTTGAAAAAAAATTCTAAACCCCCCTGAAAATTTCATGGTTTACGTTTCAAAGGGTGTAGAATCCGAATCTGCAATAAAAATGTTTCCGTCCGTCCGCTGCACGCACGATTTCTCCCAAACGGCTGGAGCAAAAGATCTGAAATTTTCAGGAAAAATCCATGTTGGTCCGGCGACGCTCCAATTCTTGAGCCAGCTCTCTCACTTAATTTAAAGTGCCCTTTAAGAGTTGTCAAAGTTTTGTAAAATCCCTAAAAACCTCAAAAAAGTCAAGGCGGCCTAAATTTGTACTCTTTTTGAAGAACACTCCACGCGGAATCGAATGAGCCCCTCCCCAAGTCCGTAGGTCAAACCATTCCCAATTTATGGTGCCTACATTCGCGTTATTTTGGTTTATTATTGTTTTTGTGTTGATATGAGGAACCTAGTGATGTAGTAATGTGGATACTGGAGTGAACTCCTAAAAGGCTTTGTAGCCAATACACGGGTTGAAGCATTCCGATGACCATTAAAAAAAACGCTGCAAATTCTTTCAGTGGGGTTTATTATTCAATTGGCTTGCGTTCATGATTTGAATTTCTACTAAGCTTTGGAGTGTGTTTGTTTCACAAGTGATAGAGCGATTATTGAATTTCAGGAGGCACACAAATATGATAAACTGATCAAGCCAAATAGGTATTTTGGTTGAGAACAGATTTAAGTGCTCTATGCATATCTCCTGAAATTCAATATTCGCTCTATCACCAGTGAAACACGCCATATGACGTTACTACTACTGAAAGGGTCGAGCGCTTTGAATTAGTTAAGCCTTAAGAAGTTAAGTATAATTAGTAAGGTGGTTTAAATAAATATCGTTTGGGCAACTCCTAAACTGTGGTGAAATTGGTTGAAAATTTAATAGTTTTTTCACCAACCTTCTGGTCTGACTACTGAGGCAGCACTCGGCGTAGTATTCTGATAACCATAAAAAACGCTGCAAATTCTTTCACTGGGGTTTATTATTCAAGTGGCTTGGGTTCATGATTTGAATTTCTACTAAGCTTTGGAGTGTGCGTGTTTCACAGGTGATACCGCGATTATTGAATTTCAGGAGATATGCGTAGAGCACGTAAATCTGTTCTCAACCAAAATACCTATTTGGATTTATCAGTTGATCATGTTTGTGTGCCTCCTGAAATCCAATGATCGCTCTATCACCTGTGAAACATGCACACTCCAAAGCTTAGTAGAAATTCAAATCATAAACGCAAGCCAATTGAATAATAAACTCCAGTGAAAGAATTTGCAGCGTTTTTGTGGGGTGTTTTCCTGCATTGTATACTTGTACAGTACAGTTTATATAAATACAATGATTTAATAAATTTACTTGGAATCCCTCCTGGACTCATTTTCGCATTGAAGCACCGCAGGACTGCCTTTGGACACTTGACGCAGAGGTTCAAGTGGCAGAACCGGTGGCGCCTGGTGAGCAGCTGCCAGAGATCTCATCTTATCGTCAGCCAATCTTTTCCACATGAGGAAACTCAAACAATTCATTGAAAGGTACAGAACGAAAATCGGTCCAAATGCCAAGGAGAAACGCTGTGGAAATAAAAACAAGATAATATCGCATACAACATCATTTTACATTTGTTCGATTTGGTTTATCATTTAAACCACCACGGTGAGTCTTACTAATCCTTCAAAAGTTCAAGTTGGATACGCCACGTAGCTCCATCGTTTAGGAAACTTGAATGTTTAGATAAACTAAATGTTTAAAATAATCTTAAAAGATGGCAAATTTAAGGCAAAGGATTGGAAAAGACAGCGAGAATTCTGTAATTACTTACTGAGGCTTCCTCAGAGAGTTCAGTGAGGAATTCAGAACGGCCACCATCCGGACGATCAGCAACGTCTCCTTTCAACAATTCGATTTCATGATAGATGAAGCTGAAACATTATTAACAAGCATAATCAAGGGGGATGTAACAGATTATATACTTTACTTAGTAGCTTAGGCTAAGTTATACGAAGCTGCAATTAGTATAAAACTGCTCGTCAAACATGATTTCAGTGAAAGAGGAGGACTTTCGTGACTGTTCAGGCTAGGCTGTTGAATGATTGAGTCGTGCGTTAGGTATATATATTTTACTAACTATTGTGTTCTGAACAGTACTTGATAGTTCAAGTGTAGACTAACACACATGTCAACACATAATGTCAAGCGGAAAATGATCATGGTGATATGTACCTATGACATTTGGTGAAGTCAATAGATCCTCCACGACATCTGGTGAATGTTCCATTTATGTTTAAGGTTGATAGCAAGGGCCGAGTTATCTTTGAAGGTTACGTCAGCTCATAAAAGATTTCAGGAGATAAAATCGCTTCTAGAGAAGAACCTGCTAAACCGACAGTTCTTTGCAGTACTCAAGTTGTTGAGCTTGCATTTCTCACAAAGACTTTTCATTGCTCCTTATCAGGTCAGATAGTAGAGAGATTAGCGCCCTACACATATTTAGAACCGATTCATCTCTCAACTCTCTCAATAATGTATAACAAGGAGGTGATGGAATGGACTAAAGACCACTTAAAAGAGCTGAGGCAACATGCCAGCAAGACATTGCATTCCTCGGATTTTCTCAAGGTGAAACTTTTGGTGCATGCTCTCTAATGGAAATTATAGAAATGGGAAGAGGGAACCAACCATAGCCATCACAATTCTAGCTCTCCCAATAAAAACAGTAAATGTGCACTTTTTATGGGGTGATATTCGTGATATTGTTAAAAAAGTATGACGCCATCTCTGAAGATAATGCCAGCTCACAAGATTTCAGGATATGAAATCGCTTCTAGAGAAGAACTAGCTTAACCTGCAGTTTCTACCAGCATGCAAGTGTTTTGCCTCTTTATCGGTGGTGGGATGAGCGACCTACACATATTTGAAACGGATTCTTCGCTCTTTTCTCCCAATGAGCTATAACATGGAGGTAATGGAAGTGACTAGTGGCCACTTCCAGGGTCTGAGGCAATATGCCAACTAAAAACTTCTGGACCAGGCTCAGGAATGGCAATTTCAAGGAATGGGAACAGGGTATCAATCATAGCTATCACAATTCCAGCTCTTCCAATAAACTGGGTAAATATGTACTTTTTAAGGGGTGATATTTGAAAAGTATGGCCCATTCTGCTTTGGATAGCAACGTAAGGGAGTGTTAACTTCAATATTGGAGAAGATCGTTATAGATGATGTCTGTTTTCAGACTCAACGTGATTTTCATTGTCGAAATCGTTGAGCTTGTTCCATTGATGAGCGGTGGGTACTATTTTCGATTGATAGTGTTCTCTGAAAACCCTTTTGACCATTTGCAGTTTTATGGTTTTATAATATAACTCCCCCTGCAGAACCCAAAGAAATCGCAAGCTTAACTGTTGACTTGAAAGTAGTCGAAAAGTAGAACAATGGATTATTGTGAGTGAGTTGTTTTCAATGCACAGGCCCATATGGCCGAAAGCTTGGCCAGAAGAAATTATCTCGATTTTTACATAAGCATGACCAAAAAAAAAAAAAAAAAAGAAAAAATGTTTTTTTTTTCAGTTTTCTCATTCTAAACGCCAATATGGTCTGGAAAGTTGAGTATTGAGGATTTTTCGGTTCACAAAATTACATACAGGTAACAAAATTAATTGAACACTTTAAATATTCGGAAAAACTATTTCAACACACAAGGATGATCAAAACGCTTGTTACATTAGCCTCCAAAACAATTAAAAGTTTGAAAAAAAAATAAATAAAATAAAATAAAACCAGAGATTAAAAAATTAAACTGAGGAGCTAATTCAGCATAGGTATGTACCAAAAAGGGATTCGTGGCTTTGTAGGTAGGTATCTACCATTACAGGATATTTTGATACGTCACTGAATCTCATGTAGTTTTTATGAAGTACAATGATTATTGTTTTTATAGATGCAAATCATCATAACCAATTCAGTAGTACATAACATCAGTTGGACAGGCCCATATGGCCTGGTCAGTGAATCTCATGAACTTTTTGTAAGTAAGATAACAAAGTTTTGTCATTATTGCAAATCACGGTTAACCAATAATAGCAGGTTTTGTACTTACAGCGAGAGCCACACGATTAATAGTAAACCAACAAAAATGTTTAGCAAGCTCAAAAATAGGATGGGCCTGGGCAGGCGGAGGTGTTGCTGGTTGGGTTCCATCTTCCTTCCTCAAAGGCCAAAAGCAGACAGAGGGGTAGCAATGGGCTGAGCAACATAAGAGAGCTCAGGGGGGGAATGGGAGGGGCGAAGGAAAATTTAGCCTCCTGTACTGGGAAGTAACTATTCAGATCGCATAGAAATAAATCCAATCCATAAAAAAATTAACCAATTTATTCAGAAATAAATCAAAAAGTAGAGAATTGATCAGGCTTACGTTGTTTCAATTTTTATGTGTTCATCAAAATTACGAAACCAGTTAGTTTCATGTTCTAAAGCAAACAAGGGAAGATGGCAGTGGAGCAGTTTAGTTTTGATTTCTGGAGGAAAGATGTTGAAAACTAGCTTTTTTTTATGTCAACGTCACGATACCCAGGACTCAATGGTAATAACAGGTTTCCATTCATTGGAAAAAAAATTATCTGCATAAACTTGGTCACATTGTGAAATTCTCGTGGTTTATTTATAAAATTCCAAATCACTTACTTTCTGTAAATTATTCAAGGTCACAAAAGATGTTTAGGTTAGGTTATATTTCATGTGATTCACAGTAGATGGAAGCTACTATTTTAGATATGCATAGAGCACTTAGATCTGTTCTCAACCAAAATACCTATTTGGATTGATCAGTTGATCATATTTGTGTGCCTCCTGAAATTCAATAATCGCTCTGTAACTTGTGAAACACGCACACTCCAAAGCTTAGTAGAAATTCAAATCATGAACGCAAGCCAATTGAATAATAAACCCCAGTGAAAGAATTTCCAGCATTTTTTCTATGGTCATCAGAATGCTTCAACCCGTGTATCGGCTACAAAGCCTTTTAGGAGTTCACTCCAGTATCCACATTACTACATCACTAGGTTACTGATACATATAAAAAAATAATAATAATAAACCAAAATAACGCAAATGTTAGCACCATAAATCTGGCCATACATCGGGAATGGTTTGACTTATGGACCTGGGGAAAGGCTCATTCGATTCCTCTTGGAAAGTTCTTCAAAAAGAGTCCAAATTTAGGCCACCTTGACTTTTTTTTAGGTTTTTAGGGATATTACAAAATTATTGAATAATAAACCAAAAAATGTGGAAGGGGTTTTGGTGGTAAGAAATCACAATGTTCTATTGAAACAATTGGCTGCCAGAGTGAGCGTCTCCAATGTCAGGGCACGATGTGACTGAACTGAAAGGCTTACCATGGTTTTCCAGAGGTGATTTTAATTCATGAATCAGGAGAGACAGGAAACACATACCGCTGATTTTTTAAATTTATTTTAAGATAATGAACACAATAGGTACATCTCTATATATATATATATATATATATCCAGGGGTGCCCACCCCCCTAACCTTCATGAGCCCCCCCCCCCCCCAACCTTAGTACCAGCCCAGCCCCCTCCTCAAAACAAAAATGTTAAAAAATACTCGTAAGCAGCCCTTACATTATCTAAAACAAAAAAAAGATTTATATAGGTATTGAAACGATTCGAACGGTAAGAGACATAACGGACAATATTCGAGCACTGTCAATGTCATGTATACATTTCAGATAGAAAAACAAAGCATATTTTAATCATTTACTAGGTTCATTATTATTTATCTTCTATTTTGTGATGTAACACATTTTTGAAAGTTGTCACGTTAAACACTGTTTCACTGTTTGGTTTTAGACCTCCCCCCCCCGAATGACGCAGTCTGCGTCGCAGCCCCCCCCCCCCCCCCTTCTGTGGGCCTGATATAGCCATGACAAGGAATTGCAGTTGACAGGAGTGATATTAGTAACAATGTAGCTTTTTATGCATACTAATGTGCTTGACTCAATTTTTGATAGAGCCTCATCTAGGCATAACAAAGACATACTAAGTAAGAGCGATTTTCAGCAAAAAACATAGTAATTTTGAAATATCCCTAAAAATTAGAAACAAATCCGAGGCGATAGAGTGCTTCTTTAAATGAAAACATGCTTTGCTGAAATCAAACTGCATTTTTCAGTTATCAAATTGAAATGTTCAAATTTTGGAGTTCAAGGTAAATATTATAGAGTCGTCAGCAAAAGGAAACAATCAATGAAAATTCTGTTAAACTTGGTCATTCAAACAGTTCCAGGGTCGTCAACAGTATGAACCAAATATGTGAAGATTCCGTAAGGCTTGGTCATTTAGACAGTTCCAGGGTCGTCAACAATATGAACCAATATATGAAGATTCCGTAAGACTTGGTCATTTAGATAGTTCCAGGGTCGTCAGCAGATAGTTGTCAGGAGACTTGATAGTTATGAAGGTGCAGGCTCGTCGAAGCAATAGATGTAGTTCCGCTTCCTGAAAGACAAAATGCGATGATTTAACGTCAGCAAATGTTGAGTTCATGTATCGAACATTCAGTCTTCATATACATTTCGGGTTCTCCTTTGTAAATGTGCATACAGCCAGGCAGAATAGGAAAGATAATGTTTTCCCAGTGTTGGGCAGTTATAGCACACTCTACTGCTGTATTAAATAGACTAGTACTCGCTGGTAGAAGTTATTGTGATTAGTTTATGAGAATTGGGGAATTGAATGTTTTGATTCTACAAGTTGATCATGTATAAGTACTTAGATCTCATGTTACGCTATTAGGATTGAACTTTCCCTTTGGAAGAACGGTTGTAAAATTCTCTAAATATGGATAATGTTATGGTTTGAACCTGCTATACTCAAGCTTATTACG
>JAVIWC010003318.1:0-10737 GCA_031894815.1 Creontiades dilutus | reverse complement strand
AAAACGCGAAATAACCATGAAGGAAGCGTTTTATCGAAAAAGGACTTCAGATTCGTGTTCAGCACCCCGAAAAACCCCTTAGAGAGTAGGTTTGAAAGCGATTAAACAGAGTTTATTTTTGAGCAATTTTGATGAAAAAACGCGAAAATAACCATGAAGGAAGCGTTTTATCGAAAAAAGGACTTCAGATTCGTGTTCAGCACCCCGAAAAACCCCTTAGAGAGTAGGTTTGAAAGCGATTAAACAGAGTTAATTTTTGAGCAATTTTGATGAAAAAACGCGAAAATAACCATGAAGGAAGCGTTTTATCGAAAAAAGGACTTCAGATTCGTGTTCAGCACCCCGAAAAACCCCTTAGAGAGTAGGTTTGAAAGCGATTAAACAGAGTTAATTTTTGAGCAATTTTGATGAAAAAACGCGAAAATAACCATGAAGGAAGCGTTTTATCGAAAAAAGGACTTCAGATTCGTGTTCAGCACCCCGAAAAACCCCTTAGAGAGTAGGTTTGAAAGCGATTAAACAGAGTTTATTTTTGAGCAATTTTGATGAAAAAACGCGAAAATAACCATGAAGGAAGCGTTTTATCGAAAAAAGGACTTCAGATTCGTGTTCAGCACCCCGAAAAACCCCTTAGAGAGTAGGTTTGAAAGCGATTAAACAGAGTTAATTTTTGAGCAATTTTGATGAAAAAACGCGAAAATAACCATGAAGGAAGCGTTTTATCGAAAAAAGGACTTCAGATTCGTGTTCAGCACCCCGAAAAACCCCTTAGAGAGTAGGTTTGAAAGCGATTAAACAGAGTTAATTTTTGAGCAATTTTGATGAAAAAACGCGAAAATAACCATGAAGGAAGCGTTTTATCGAAAAAAGGACTTCAGATTCGTGTTCAGCACCCTGAAAACCCCTTAGAGAGTAGGTTTGAAAGCGATTAAACAGAGTTAATTTTTGAGCAATTTTGATGAAAAAACGCGAAAATAACCATGAAGGAAGCGTTTTATCGAAAAAAGGACTTCAGATTCGTGTTCAGCACCCCGAAAAACCCCTTAGAGAGTAGGTTTGAAAGCGATTAAACAGAGTTAATTTTTGAGCAATTTTGATGAAAAAACGCGAAAATAACCATGAAGGAAGCGTTTTATCGAAAAAAGGACTTCAGATTCGTGTTCAGCACCCCGAAAAACCCCTTAGAGAGTAGGTTTGAAAGCGATTAAACAGAGTTAATTTTTGAGCAATTTTGATGAAAAAACGCGAAAATAACCATGAAGGAAGCGTTTTATCGAAAAAAGGACTTCAGATTCGTGTTCAGCACCCCGAAAAACCCCTTAGAGAGTAGGTTTGAAAGCGATTAAACAGAGTTAATTTTTGAGCAATTTTGATGAAAAAACGCGAAAATAACCATGAAGGAAGCGTTTTATCGAAAAAAGGACTTCAGATTCGTGTTCAGCACCGAAAAACCCCTTAGAGAGTAGGTTTGAAAGCGATTAAACAGAGTTAATTTTTGAGCAATTTTGATGAAAAAACGCGAAAATAACCATGAAGGAAGCGTTTTATCGAAAAAAGGACTTCAGATTCGTGTTCAGCACCCCGAAAAACCCCTTAGAGAGTAGGTTTGAAAGCGATTAAACAGAGTTAATTTTTGAGCAATTTTGATGAAAAAACGCGAAAATAACCATGAAGGAAGCGTTTTATCGAAAAAAGGACTTCAGATTCGTGTTCAGCACCCCGAAAAACCCCTTAGAGAGTAGGTTTGAAAGCGATTAAACAGAGTTAATTTTTGAGCAATTTTGATGAAAAAACGCGAAAATAACCATGAAGGAAGCGTTTTATCGAAAAAAGGACTTCAGATTCGTGTTCAGCACCCCGAAAAACCCCTTAGAGAGTAGGTTTGAAAGCGATTAAACAGAGTTAATTTTTGAGCAATTTTGATGAAAAAACGCGAAAATAACCATGAAGGAAGCGTTTTATCGAAAAAAGGACTTCAGATTCGTGTTCAGCACCCCGAAAAACCCCTTAGAGAGTAGGTTTGAAAGCGATTAAACAGAGTTAATTTTTGAGCAATTTTGATGAAAAAACGCGAAAATAACCATGAAGGAAGCGTTTTATCGAAAAAAGGACTTCAGATTCGTGTTCAGCACCCCGAAAAACCCCTTAGAGAGTAGGTTTGAAAGCGATTAAACAGAGTTAATTTTTGAGCAATTTTGATGAAAAAACGCGAAAATAACCATGAAGGAAGCGTTTTATCGAAAAAAGGACTTCAGATTCGTGTTCAGCACCCCGAAAAACCCCTTAGAGAGTAGGTTTGAAAGCGATTAAACAGAGTTAATTTTTGAGCAATTTTGATGAAAAAACGCGAAAATAACCATGAAGGAAGCGTTTTATCGAAAAAAGGACTTCAGATTCGTGTTCAGCACCCCGAAAAACCCCTTAGAGAGTAGGTTTGAAAGCGATTAAACAGAGTTAATTTTTGAGCAATTTTGATGAAAAAACGCGAAAATAACCATGAAGGAAGCGTTTTATCGAAAAAAGGACTTCAGATTCGTGTTCAGCACCCCGAAAAACCCCTTAGAGAGTAGGTTTGAAAGCGATTAAACAGAGTTAATTTTTGAGCAATTTTGATGAAAAAACGCGAAAATAACCATGAAGGAAGCGTTTTATCGAAAAAAGGACTTCAGATTCGTGTTCAGCACCCCGAAAACCCCTTAGAGAGTAGGTTTGAAAGCGATTAAACAGAGTTAATTTTTGAGCAATTTTGATGAAAAAACGCGAAAATAACCATGAAGGAAGCGTTTTATCGAAAAAAGGACTTCAGATTCGTGTTCAGCACCCCGAAAACCCCTTAGAGAGTAGGTTTGAAAGCGATTAAACAGAGTTAATTTTTGAGCAATTTTGATGAAAAAACGCGAAAATAACCATGAAGGAAGCGTTTTATCGAAAAAAGGACTTCAGATTCGTGTTCAGCACCCCGAAAAACCCCTTAGAGAGTAGGTTTGAAAGCGATTAAACAGAGTTAATTTTTGAGCAATTTTGATGAAAAAACGCGAAAATAACCATGAAGGAAGCGTTTTATCGAAAAAAGGACTTCAGATTCGTGTTCAGCACCCCGAAAAACCCCTTAGAGAGTAGGTTTGAAAGCGATTAAACAGAGTTAATTTTTGAGCAATTTTGATGAAAAAACGCGAAAATAACCATGAAGGAAGCGTTTTATCGAAAAAAGGACTTCAGATTCGTGTTCAGCACCCCGAAAACCCCTTAGAGAGTAGGTTTGAAAGCGATTAAACAGAGTTAATTTTTGAGCAATTTTGATGAAAAAACGCGAAAATAACCATGAAGGAAGCGTTTTATCGAAAAAAGGACTTCAGATTCGTGTTCAGCACCCCGAAAAACCCCTTAGAGAGTAGGTTTGAAAGCGATTAAACAGAGTTAATTTTTGAGCAATTTTGATGAAAAAACGCGAAAATAACCATGAAGGAAGCGTTTTATCGAAAAAAGGACTTCAGATTCGTGTTCAGCACCGAAAACCCCTTAGAGAGTAGGTTTGAAAGCGATTAAACAGAGTTAATTTTTGAGCAATTTTGATGAAAAAACGCGAAAATAACCATGAAGGAAGCGTTTTATCGAAAAAAGGACTTCAGATTCGTGTTCAGCACCCCGAAAAACCCCTTAGAGAGTAGGTTTGAAAGCGATTAAACAGAGTTAATTTTTGAGCAATTTTGATGAAAAAACGCGAAAATAACCATGAAGGAAGCGTTTTATCGAAAAAAGGACTTCAGATTCGTGTTCAGCACCCCGAAAAACCCCTTAGAGAGTAGGTTTGAAAGCGATTAAACAGAGTTAATTTTTGAGCAATTTTGATGAAAAAACGCGAAAATAACCATGAAGGAAGCGTTTTATCGAAAAAAGGACTTCAGATTCGTGTTCAGCACCCCGAAAAACCCCTTAGAGAGTAGGTTTGAAAGCGATTAAACAGAGTTAATTTTTGAGCAATTTTGATGAAAAAACGCGAAAATAACCATGAAGGAAGCGTTTTATCGAAAAAAGGACTTCAGATTCGTGTTCAGCACCCCGAAAACCCCTTAGAGAGTAGGTTTGAAAGCGATTAAACAGAGTTAATTTTTGAGCAATTTTGATGAAAAAACGCGAAAATAACCATGAAGGAAGCGTTTTATCGAAAAAAGGACTTCAGATTCGTGTTCAGCACCCCGAAAAACCCCTTAGAGAGTAGGTTTGAAAGCGATTAAACAGAGTTAATTTTTGAGCAATTTTGATGAAAAAACGCGAAAATAACCATGAAGGAAGCGTTTTATCGAAAAAAGGACTTCAGATTCGTGTTCAGCACCCCGAAAAACCCCTTAGAGAGTAGGTTTGAAAGCGATTAAACAGAGTTAATTTTTGAGCAATTTTGATGAAAAAACGCGAAAATAACCATGAAGGAAGCGTTTTATCGAAAAAAGGACTTCAGATTCGTGTTCAGCACCCCGAAAAACCCCTTAGAGAGTAGGTTTGAAAGCGATTAAACAGAGTTAATTTTTGAGCAATTTTGATGAAAAAACGCGAAAATAACCATGAAGGAAGCGTTTTATCGAAAAAAGGACTTCAGATTCGTGTTCAGCACCCCGAAAAACCCCTTAGAGAGTAGGTTTGAAAGCGATTAAACAGAGTTAATTTTTGAGCAATTTTGATGAAAAAACGCGAAAATAACCATGAAGGAAGCGTTTTATCGAAAAAAGGACTTCAGATTCGTGTTCAGCACCCCGAAAAACCCCTTAGAGAGTAGGTTTGAAAGCGATTAAACAGAGTTAATTTTTGAGCAATTTTGATGAAAAAACGCGAAAATAACCATGAAGGAAGCGTTTTATCGAAAAAAGGACTTCAGATTCGTGTTCAGCACCCCGAAAAACCCCTTAGAGAGTAGGTTTGAAAGCGATTAAACAGAGTTAATTTTTGAGCAATTTTGATGAAAAAACGCGAAAATAACCATGAAGGAAGCGTTTTATCGAAAAAAGGACTTCAGATTCGTGTTCAGCACCCCGAAAAACCCCTTAGAGAGTAGGTTTGAAAGCGATTAAACAGAGTTAATTTTTGAGCAATTTTGATGAAAAAACGCGAAAATAACCATGAAGGAAGCGTTTTATCGAAAAAAGGACTTCAGATTCGTGTTCAGCACCCCGAAAAACCCCTTAGAGAGTAGGTTTGAAAGCGATTAAACAGAGTTAATTTTTGAGCAATTTTGATGAAAAAACGCGAAAATAACCATGAAGGAAGCGTTTTATCGAAAAAAGGACTTCAGATTCGTGTTCAGCACCCCGAAAACCCCTTAGAGAGTAGGTTTGAAAGCGATTAAACAGAGTTAATTTTTGAGCAATTTTGATGAAAAAACGCGAAAATAACCATGAAGGAAGCGTTTTATCGAAAAAAGGACTTCAGATTCGTGTTCAGCACCCCGAAAAACCCCTTAGAGAGTAGGTTTGAAAGCGATTAAACAGAGTTAATTTTTGAGCAATTTTGATGAAAAAACGCGAAAATAACCATGAAGGAAGCGTTTTATCGAAAAAAGGACTTCAGATTCGTGTTCAGCACCCCGAAAACCCCTTAGAGAGTAGGTTTGAAAGCGATTAAACAGAGTTAATTTTTGAGCAATTTTGATGAAAAAACGCGAAAATAACCATGAAGGAAGCGTTTTATCGAAAAAAGGACTTCAGATTCGTGTTCAGCACCCCGAAAAACCCCTTAGGAGAGTAGGTTTTTTATCGAAAAAAGGACTTCAGATTCGTGTTCAGCACCCCGAAAAACCCCTTAGAGAGTAGGTTTGAAAGCGATTAAACAGAGTTTATTTTTGAGCAATTTTGATGAAAAAACGCGAAAATAACCATGAAGGAAGCGTTTTATCGAAAAAAGGACTTCAGATTCGTGTTCAGCACCCCGAAAAACCCCTTAGAGAGTAGGTTTGAAAGCGATTAAACAGAGTTAATTTTTGAGCAATTTTGATGAAAAAACGCGAAAATAACCATGAAGGAAGCGTTTTATCGAAAAAAGGACTTCAGATTCGTGTTCAGCACCCCGAAAAACCCCTTAGAGAGTAGGTTTGAAAGCGATTAAACAGAGTTTATTTTTGAGCAATTTTGATGAAAAAACGCGAAAATAACCATGAAGGAAGCGTTTTATCGAAAAAAGGACTTCAGATTCTTGTTCAGCACCCCGAAAAACCCCTTAGAGAGTAGGTTTGAAAGCGATTAAACAGAGTTAATTTTTGAGCAATTTTGATGAAAAAACGCGAAAATAACCATGAAGGAAGCGTTTTATCGAAAAAAGGACTTCAGATTCGTGTTCAGCACCCCGAAAAACCCCTTAGAGAGTAGGTTTGAAAGCGATTAAACAGAGTTTATTTTTGAGCAATTTTGATGAAAAAACGCGAAAATAACCATGAAGGAAGCGTTTTATCGAAAAAAGGACTTCAGATTCGTGTTCAGCACCCCGAAAAACCCCTTAGAGAGTAGGTTTGAAAGCGATTAAACAGAGTTAATTTTTGAGCAATTTTGATGAAAAAACGCGAAAATAACCATGAAGGAAGCGTTTTATCGAAAAAAGGACTTCAGATTCGTGTTCAGCACCCCGAAAAACCCCTTAGAGAGTAGGTTTGAAAGCGATTAAACAGAGTTAATTTTTGAGCAATTTTGATGAAAAAACGCGAAAATAACCATGAAGGAGGCGTTTCATCGAAAAAAGGACTTCAGATTCGTGTTCAGCACCCCGAAAAACCCCTTAGAGAGTAGGTTTGAAAGCGATTAAACAGAGTTAATTTTTGAGCAATTTTGATGAAAAAACGCGAAAATAACCATGAAGGAAGCGTTTTATCGAAAAAAGGACTTCAGATTCGTGTTCAGCACCCCGAAAAACCCCTTAGCGAGTAGGTTTGAAAGCGATTAAACAGAGTTAATTTTTGAGCAATTTTGATGAAAAAACGCGAAAATAACCATGAAGGAAGCGTTTTATCGAAAAAAGGACTTCAGATTCGTGTTCAGCACCCCGAAAAACCCCTTAGAGTAGGTTTGAAAGCGATTAAACAGAGTTAATTTTTGAGCAATTTTGATGAAAAAACGCGAAAATAACCATGAAGGAAGCGTTTTATCGAAAAAAGGACTTCAGATTCGTGTTCAGCACCCCGAAAAACCCCTTAGAGTAGGTTTGAAAGCGATTAAACAGAGTTTATTTTTGAGCAATTTTGATGAAAAAACGCGAAAATAACCATGAAGGAAGCGTTTTATCGAAAAAGGACTTCAGATTCGTGTTCAGCACCCCGAAAAACCCCTTAGAGAGTAGGTTTGAAAGCGATTAAACAGAGTTAATTTTTGAGCAATTTTGATGAAAAAACGCGAAAATAACCATGAAGGAAGCGTTTTATCGAAAAAAGGACTTCAGATTCGTGTTCAGCACCCCGAAAAACCCCTTAGAGAGTAGGTTTGAAAGCGATTAAACAGAGTTAATTTTTGAGCAATTTTGATGAAAAAACGCGAAAATAACCATGAAGGAAGCGTTTTATCGAAAAAAGGACTTCAGATTCGTGTTCAGCACCCCGAAAAACCCCTTAGAGAGTAGGTTTGAAAGCGATTAAACAGAGTTAATTTTTGAGCAATTTTGATGAAAAAACGCGAAAATAACCATGAAGGAAGCGTTTTATCGAAAAAAGGACTTCAGATTCTTGTTCAGCACCCCGAAAAACCCCTTAGAGAGTAGGTTTGAAAGCGATTAAACAGAGTTAATTTTTGAGCAATTTTGATGAAAAAACGCGAAAATAACCATGAAGGAAGCGTTTTATCGAAAAAAGGACTTCAGATTCGTGTTCAGCACCCCGAAAAACCCCTTAGAGTAGGTTTGAAAGCGATTAAACAGAGTTAATTTTTGAGCAATTTTGATGAAAAAACGCGAAAATAACCATGAAGGAAGCGTTTTATCGAAAAAAGGACTTCAGATTCGTGTTCAGCACCCCGAAAAACCCCTTAGAGTAGGTTTGAAAGCGATTAAACAGAGTTAATTTTTGAGCAATTTTGATGAAAAAACGCGAAAATAACCATGAAGGAAGCGTTTTATCGAAAAAAGGACTTCAGATTCTTGTTCAGCACTCCGAAAAACCCCTTAGAGAGTAGGTTTGAAAGCGATTAAACAGAGTTTATTTTTGAGCAATTTTGATGAAAAAACGCGAAAATAACCATGAAGGAAGCGTTTTATCGAAAAACGGACTTCAGATTCGTGTTCAGCACCCCGAAAAACCCCTTAGAGAGTAGGTTTGAAAGCGATTAAACAGAGTTAATTTTTGAGCAATTTTGATGAAAAAACGCGAAAATAACCATGAAGGAAGCGTTTTATCGAAAAAAGGACTTCAGATTCGTGTTCAGCACCCCGAAAAACCCCTTAGAGAGTAGGTTTGAAAGCGATTAAACAGAGTTAATTTTTGAGCAATTTTGATGAAAAAACGCGAAAATAACCATGAAGAAGCGTTTTATCGAAAAAAAGGACTTCAGATTCGTGTTCAGCACCCCGAAAAACCCCTTAGAGAGTAGGTTTGAAAGCGATTAAACAGAGTTAATTTTTGAGCAATTTTGATGAAAAAACGCGAAAATAACCATGAAGGAAGCGTTTTATCGAAAAAAGGACTTCAGATTCGTGTTCAGCACCCCGAAAAACCCCTTAGAGAGTAGGTTTGAAAGCGATTAAACAGAGTTAATTTTTGAGCAATTTTGATGAAAAAACGCGAAAATAACCATGAAGGAAGCGTTTTATCGAAAAAAGGACTTCAGATTCTTGTTCAGCACCCCGAAAAACCCCTTAGAGAGTAGGTTTGAAAACGATTAAACAGAGTTAATTTTTGAGCAATTTTGATGAAAAAACGCGAAAATAACCATGAAGGAAGCGTTTTATCGAAAAAAGGACTTCAGATTCGTGTTCAGCACCCCGAAAAACCCCTTAGAGAGTAGGTTTGAAAGCGATTAAACAGAGTTAATTTTTGAGCAATTTTGATGAAAAAACGCGAAAATAACCATGAAGGAAGCGTTTTATCGAAAAAAAGGACTTCAGATTCGTGTTCAGCACCCCGAAAAACCCCTTAGAGTAGGTTTGAAAGCGATTAAACAGAGTTAATTTTTGAGCAATTTTGATGAAAAAACGCGAAAATAACCATGAAGGAAGCGTTTTATCGAAAAAAGGACTTCAGATTCGTGTTCAGCACCCCGAAAAACCCCTTAGAGAGTAGGTTTGAAAGCGATTAAACACAGTTAATTTTTGAGCAATTTTGATGAAAAAACGCGAAAATAACCATGAAGGAAGCGTTTTATCGAAAAAAAAAGGACTTCAGATTCGTGTTCAGCACCCCGAAAAACCCCTTAGAGAGTAGGTTTGAAAGCGATTAAACAGAGTTAATTTTTGAGCAATTTTGATGAAAAAACGCGAAAATAACCATGAAGCGTTTTATCGAAAAAAGGACTTCAGATTCGTGTTCAGCACCCCGAAAAACCCCTTAGAGAGTAGGTTTGAAAGCGATTAAACAGAGTTAATTTTTGAGCAATTTTGATGAAAAAACGCGAAAATAACCATGAAGGAAGCGTTTTATCGAAAAAAAGGCTCCAGATTCGTGTTCAGCACCCCGAAAAACCCCTTAGAGTAGGTTTGAAAGCGATTAAACAGAGTTTATTTTTGAGCAATTTTGATGAAAAAACGCGAAAATAACCATGAAGGAAAAGCGTTTTATCGAAAAAAGGACTTCAGATTCGTGTTCAGCACCCCGAAAAACCCCTTAGAGAGTAGGTTTGAAAGCGATTAAACAGAGTTAATTTTTGAGCAATTTTGATGAAAAAACGCGAAAATAACCATGAAGGAAGCGTTTTATCGAAAAAAGGACTTCAGATTCTTGTTCAGCACCCCGAAAAACCCCTTAGAGAGTAGGTTTGAAAGCGATTAAACAGAGTTTATTTTTGAGCAATTTTGATGAAAAAACGCGAAAATAACCATGAAGGAAGCGTTTTATCGAAAAAAGGACTTCAGATTCGTGTTCAGCACCCCGAAAAACCCCTTAGAGAGTAGGTTTGAAAGCGATTAAACAGAGTTTATTTTTGAGCAATTTTGATGAAAAAACGCGAAAATAACCATGAAGGAAGCGTTTTATCGAAAAAAGGACTTCAGATTCGTGTTCAGCACCCCGAAAAACCCCCTTAGAGAGTAGGTTTGAAAGCGATTAAACACAGTTAATTTTTGAGCAATTTTGATGAAAAAACGCGAAAATAACCATGAAGGAAGCGTTTTATCGAAAAAAGGACTTCAGATTCGTGTTCAGCACCCCGAAAAACCCCTTAGAGAGTAGGTTTGAAAGCGATTAAACAGAGTTAATTTTTGAGCAATTTTGATGAAAAAACGCGAAAATAACCATGAAGGAAGCGTTTTATCGAAAAAGGACTTCAGATTCGTGTTCAGCACCCCGAAAAACCCCTTAGAGAGTAGGTTTGAAAGCGATTAAACAGAGTTAATTTTTGAGCAATTTTGATGAAAAAACGCGAAAATAACCATGAAGGAAGCGTTTTATCGAAAAAAGGACTTCAGATTCGTGTTCAGCACCCCGAAAAACCCCTTAGAGAGTAGGTTTGAAAGCGATTAAACAGAGTTTATTTTTGAGCAATTTTGATGAAAAAACGCGAAAATAACCATGAAGGAAGCGTTTTATCGAAAAAAGGACTTCAGATTCTTGTTCAGCACCCC
>JAVIWC010003317.1:0-10776 GCA_031894815.1 Creontiades dilutus | reverse complement strand
AACACGTAGAAGTCGGATTGTACATAACTCCTGGGTCACCCTGTATAACTAAAGAAGATTTAATGTTTGAAAATTGGGAAAGCTACGGAGGAGGCACTGTATTGATCAGGGGCAAGGATATGCAATGACCCGCACGACCTCCCGGTCTTGAAGGAGGGGTTGCTTTGTGCGCCGTGTTTTATCAACCCCAATCTGATTTGGCCGTAGCGTCGGGTGAGATGCACTGTTGATAATTTGTTGTTTCTGACCAAATCTGTTTTAGTGAAATGTTTGATGACCAAACATGTTATGCAGTTGTAGGACAATGGTAAGATGTTGGGGTTTAAATCGAGTTCTTATAAAGAGTTAGAGTTTAAACAAGATTGTTAAGATATAAACCAAAAAATAAATATTTAAAAATGAAAATGAATTTTAATGAATGAAAACGTTCGTTTGTGAACAGCGTTTACGGCATTTCTAAGCTGTCCAGCCAAAGTCAGGATAATCGAAGAGCCGAGAGACAGCTATTGTTTGTGTTCATTTACGATTGATTGCGATGATTTGCTTTCAGTTGAGTAGCTATACCACAAGTGAGTATGTTGACATGATTTTTGTGCACGGTTTTTGCCAATGGTAATGCTTCTGAAGCATCAAAGGGAGTCACACTCCTCTGTCTGTACAACTCACACGTCGGACAGTATGAGGAAAAATATTGGTAGATAATATCGTTTATGTCGCTGATCTTTTTTTATCTAGTAAACTATCTTTTTTCAAGGATCTCAAATATCATACTTGCGCACCCCGCGCAACTGCGCAATCTTGCGCAACTGACACTAACTTTCTTATTTTAAATGAGAACCCTAATTTTTTATTACAGATTCGGATTCTACTCAAAATTTCATGAAAATTTGACCCCTCAATCAATTTTTTTGATTGCGCGCAACCGGTTCAGCGAGCACGCAAAGTTGCGCAACCCCAAAATTGTCAAATAGTGGATGATGGTGAACTCTAAAGTGTGGCACATGAATTTTCATTGTTTTTTAACGCAGATTCACGTGGTGCTATCCGTTTCTTGATTCGGCTCAATTTTTGCGGAATAATGACCTAAATTTGGTTATTTCTCGTGAAAAAATCATCTTTTTTCGCGCTTGTGTTTGCACATGAAATTTCATAGGTAATTATCCATTTCCTTTCCGTCCTCCTTTCTCAACCGGACCTCGAAAACTAATCCCCGTAAAAATCTGAAAACAGGCGCCTAAGATTTAAAAAAACGGACGAGAAATAACCAAATTTAGGTCATTATTCCGCAAAAATTGAGCCGAATCAAGAAACGGACAGCACCACGTGAATCAGCGTTAAAAAACAATGAAAATTCATGTGCCACACTTTAGAGTTCACCATCATCCACTATTTGACAATTTTGGGGTTGCGCAACTTTGCGTGCTCGCTGAACCGGTTGCGCGCAATCAAAAAAATTGATTGAGGGGTCAAATTTTCATGAAATTTTGAGTAGAATCCGAATCTGTAATAAAAAATTAGGGTTCTCATTTAAAATAAGAAAGTTAGTGTCAGTTGCGCAAGATTGCGCAGTTGCGCGGGGTGCGCAAGTATGATATTTGAGATCCTTGGAAAAAATTATGAAGATTCAAAAAAAAATTTTTTTGCTTACTCCCGTTTGAATAGAGGTGCGTGAACCCAGGTCACCTGAGGGAGTAGACGACCTGCAGGTCACTCCAAAGACAAGGTCATGTGAGAAGTTCACCAGTTTACTCCGTGGATGAATGCGACCTGCAGTTCTCACTGCAGTCGTGAGACAGTCACTACCGCTATCTCGTGGCATTACCGTCAACTTCTATTATCTTCCTCTGCCGTCGGAACTCGGTAAATGACAGTCATCTACTGTTTTCTTTATCTACTGCCCAGTCATTTTTCGAGACCTCATGCAGATTTTCATATAAATACCTACTTATTAAATATAATCGACTATGTGATGAATATAGTATCGACCAGTATAGTTTAGTATGAGTAAATTTGAATAGTATTGACTCTGTGATCCTCCTCTGGGAGTCCTTCGTTGACTAGAAAGACCCCCAAGCTAATGGCGGAAGGGTGAACTGCAGGTCACTTTGTGAAGAACAGTTTGGCAGACCTGCAGGTCTCCGAACGTTGGCCGTGAGTTTCGAACTTTGGGAAGAGAAGTTGCCAAGAGTAGCAAACGTCGGCCATGAGGAGCCATGCTGTCGCAAACGAACTGAACTGCAGGTCTTCCCTCTGCAGGTCAGTTGGGACAAGTTCACTTGAAAGAGAAGGTCTTTGAGACAAGGTCACTCACTCACCACCCACCTCTATGATGGAACATGTTTTTTTTTCTTCTGGCAAGACATAATCGCCAGGAAATGTTTCGTAAATGACGCTGCTTTCGTAGATTTGAGAGAGAACAAAAACTGCCTCAAGATTGCCGACTATCACATCAGCTTTCCCTTAATTCAAGGAACTCGGTAAACACTATTGGATTGCGTTACTAACAGAAACACAAGAAGAACTGTACAAAATAAAGATATGACTTTATTTCCCATATACAATAAATCGATTTTAGCAATAACTGATTTCAACTTTTCAGATGGGTTTAACAAATTCAATCCAATTGCTTACTAAATCAAATTTGACTCAACTTTCCACCAATTCTACTCTGCTTCATACAAACCAATCCTTGAACAGATCTCTTGAGGTCCCAAACGTACAGATAATAGTTTTAGCTTGCCGTAATATTACTTACATCATGTAAGAGATGCTTTACAACTAGCGGCAGATAAAACTGTGGAGGTTTGGATTTCCCGTCATTTACTTAGTTATTATCATCCAGTATGCGTCAAAGGCAACCTTGCAAGAAGCGCAAGATCACTAGATTCTTTGTGAGGTAAGCGCATTTCAATCAAACCGAGTTCTTCGTCACGCCGCTCAGAGTTTTATTTTTTATTGGTACGCCAAAAAACTCTTGAATTCAAAGTACGGTGCATGGTTGAAATATCGAACCACCAGTATCAATTATGATAACACAGCTTGTTCAAGCCTCTGCAACGATGAGCTCAGTGAAATTGAACTGAATGCAGAAATATAATGATCGCAGACTGATCATCTATCACGCATTTATCCTCATGAGAAGAAACATCCCAAGAGCATATCCAATATCTAGCGTGAACTTATCAATTAAAAAGATTCCAACTATTCCCAAATCTCACTGGCAGTTTCACAAAAACATTGAAACTCCTTGATGGTGGAACACATCATAATGAGCAGAGCTAGTAAGTCCTTGGTTTTGAATCCATCCTTGAATAATCCTTTCACACATTGTCTGCCAAAGTCAATTCACCTTTCACAATTCCCAACACTTCGTTTTTGGTTTATTATTCAATAATAAACCATTGTAATCGCTCTTGAAAGAAAAAATTCTAACCCTCCCTGAAAATTTCATGGTTTACGTTTCAAAGGGTGTAGAATCCAAATCTACAATAAAATTTTTTCCGTCCGTACGCCGTACGCACGATTTCTTCCAAACGGCTGAAGCAAAAAAGCTGAAATTTTCAGGAAAAATCCATGTTGGTCCGCCGACGCCCCAATTCTTGATCCAGTCTCTCTCACTTAATTTAAAGTGCCCTTTAAGGGTTGTCAAAGTTTTGTAAAATCCCTAAAAACCTCAAAAAAGTCAAGGCTGCCTATATCTTTGACTTTTTTGAAGAACTTTCCACGAGGAATCGAATGAGCCCCTCCCCAGGTCCGTAGGTCAAACCATTCCCGATGTATGGCCCGATTTATGGTGCCAACATTCGCGTTATTTTGGTTTATTATTGTTTTTGGTATGAGTAAATGATGATGATGTGAACTCCTAAAAGGCTTTCTAGCCGATACACGGGTTGAAGCATTGTGATAGCCATAAAAAACGCTGCAAATTCTTCTACTGGGGTTTATTATTCAATTGGCGTTCATGATTTGAATTTCTACTAAGCTTTGGAGTGTGCGTGTTTCACAGGTGAAAGAGCGATTATTGAATTTCAGGAGGCACATGAATATGATCAACTGATCAACCCAATTAGGTATTTTGGTTGAGAACAGATTTACGTGTTCTATGCATATCTCCTGAAATTCAATAATTGCTCTTTCACCTGTGAAACACGCAGACCTCCAAAGCTTAGTAGCAATTCAAATCATGAATCATTGAATAATAAACCCCAGTGAAAGAATTTGCAGCCTTTTTTTGTATTCAAATGAACCACAATGAAGTAGATGTAGCCATGACGACGCTGAAACGCAAATAATAAGTAAGGGTCATACCTGGTATTTCGAAAAACAGTTGTCTTGGGTTTGATCACCATTGATGTCTACGTGCACCTTCAACAAAAACGAGACTGAAGTCTAATAGTATAACGCAATCCAAGTAGTATAACTACTTGAATTGGCATTGATTATGTCAGACAAGTTGTGATTTCCCTTGACATTACTTTGAGAACGTTTGCTCTTCTCGATTAGGCCATCGATGACAAATCTATCTTGTCAAGCATTGTCATGGATGTTGATCGGAAGATGAATTATGGAGTAGAACTTATCCAGATCGCTTTAGAAAATAACAGATGATCACTCGTCATTCCGAAATTAATGAGTGTCGATTAAATGACTTTTACGTTATTCACGCAATAATTGGTGAAGTATTTCTTCCACCTTCGTGTTTATAAAAACCAGCTTATCAGAGTATATCGACGTTTCAGGGGTGGTAACGCTGGGCGGGTGGAATTCTCGCCCCCGTCTCCCAGGGCAACCGACCTGCTCCCCCCTCCCCCCGACCCCGCCAGTGAGGGAAGGAGGGCCCCAGCGGGGGGAAGCGTCTCCCAGGGCAAGCGACGTGGTCCTCTCCTCGGGGATTTGGGATATACGATTTTTTGACTTTTAATATTGTTATTATACTCCCTCATTGTGTTGTTTAGTACTCTACCTCCTGTACACACGGGACTTACCCCAACAAGAAGGCATACTACTGAGGTTTATAAATGGACCAAGATGTGGAGAATGAAGCTGAACGAATCAAAATCAGCCCACATCAACTTCACTAACCGAAAAGTCCCAATCTTGGATGTTGAGATCAATTCGAATAAAATACTGCATACTGAAGCAGTTAAATACTTGGGTTTGACACTTGACTCCAAATTAAACTGGAATAAACACATAGAAAAGAAGAAAGAAGAACTTAAAATCAAGTACAGAAGGATGTATTGGCTAATGGGAAGGAATTCCCATCTCTCTCTTCACAACAAACTGCTTATATATAAGCAGATCCTTCGCCCTATTTGGACCTATGGGATACAGATCTGGGGCTGTGCCAAGAAATCAAATATTAAGAAAATCCAAACCTTTCAGAATAAAATACTGAGAAGTATAGTTGGAGCCCCTTGGTACATGCGAAACGATGATATTCATCGAGATTTGAGGATGGAGACAGTCTATGAAATTATTGCAAAATACGCAAGGAAGCATGAACATCGCCTCCACAAACACGTGAACCCGGAGATGCTCTACGTTTTGGACAACGAAGGTGAAATCCGACGTCTCAAGCGAAACAAACCACTGGATTTAGTTGTGCTGCGTGAATAGAAGTGCAATCGAACTCAGTGCTAATTAATTGAGCTATATAATAAAGGGCTAGATTTTGCTGTAAACCTACCCTCTTGGAGTGTACCTTTATTGATATGTAAAGGGTGCAAATTCTCTCTGGAAAACACGAAAAGGAAACTCGACATGTACTTCACGATGAGAGCGGCAGTCCCCGAGTTCTTCTCCAACAGAGACCCCACGACTGCGCAAACTAGAGAAATTATGGAATCCTTGTAAGTGAATATTGTACAGCAGAACCAAAGTTTGTAAGGCACACACCGAAAAACGTTCCAATTATGAGAAGAACCTAGAATTATATTCGGAAGTCGCTTTCAAAGCGCTACCTATGTAGCCATAACCACGGGATCATATTAAAACCATTTTCATAAGATTCCTATTGTTTTGGATTCGTATAGACAGGCTTACCCGGCTTTGGGCAATGCAATAGGTGATGGGTTGGCACTCATCATAATCACACAAAAGTTGAGCTGAAGTGTTGTTATTTATTTTCTCTTTTTCGCTCTAATATTTCCATAATTAATTATCTGCCCGTATAAATCCAAACGATAAAAACATCAACAATAAAATATCTTCATACTTCGAAAAATGTCAATACCTTTAATGAGGTGTGTGAATGAACGCGAAAAAAGAGATAAGTTCCAGCTGGGATTCGAACCAGAGAAGTAAATATAGAGCACTGACTACTGCACACGCATGATTAGGTAAGCATTGGTGTCGTTTGTAAATCCGAATTCGGCCGATCGTTGCAAATGGTTTTGAAGCGGTCACGGGACCTGACCTACCCCGCATAATCGCTCTTGAAAAAAAATATGTATAAAACTCCCTGAAAATTTCATGGTTTACGTTTCAAAGGGTGTAGAATCCTAATCTGCAATAAAAATTTTTCCGTCCGTCCGCCGTACGCACAATTTCTCCCAAACGGCTGAAGCAAAAATCTGAAATTTTCAGGAAATCCATGTTGGTCCGGCAACGCCCCAAAGCCATTCGCTTAATTTAAAGTGCCGTTTAAGGGTTGTCAAAGTTTCGTAAAATCCCTAAAAACCTCAAAAAAAGTCAAGGCGGCCTAAACTTGTACTCTTTTGAAGAACACTCCACGAGGAATCGAATGAGCCCTTCCCCAGGTCCGTAGGTCAAACCATTCTCGATCTATGGCCCGATTTATGGTGCCAACATTCGCGTTATTTTGGTTTGTTATTGTTTTTGTGTTGATATCAGTAACCTAGTGACGTAGTGATATAGTGATGTAGTAATGTGGATACTGGAGTGAACTCCTAAAGGCTTTGTAGCTTATACACAGGTTCAAGCATTCTGATAACCATAAAAAACTCTGCAAATTATTTCACTGGGGTTTATTATTCAATTGGCTTTCGTTCATGATTTGAATTTATACTAAGCTTTGGAGTGTGCATGTTTCACAGCTGATAGAGCGATTATTGAATTTCAGGAGGCACACAAATATGATCAACTGATAAATCCAAATAGGTATTTTGGTTGAAAACAGATTTATGTGTTCTATGCATATTTCCTGAAATTCAATTATCGCTCCATCACCTGTGAAACATGCACACTCCAAAGCTTAGTATAAATTCAAATCATGAACCCAAGCCAATTGAATAATAAACCCCAGTGAAATAATTTGCAGCGTTTTTTCGTCCACATAGCATTAACAATTACAATTGGTAAGTAACATTTAAAAAATTAAAATACAGAACAGAATTAACAAAACTCCATTTTGCAATAAGTTGAGCTAGTTTTACTGACTTATCCGCTAGTACATCCCAATACCCAACCGAGCAAATACACCAAAAACGATTATAACTAATCCCGCGAAGGCAAAACGATTATAACGAACGACAAGCAAAGTCAATCCCAAGACAACCAATAATACCGTCTAACTACAACGGTCATTTTAATATAAAACACAACAAACCAAAAATTTTACAATTCAAAAAACCAGACAAATTACCAACCATCCGCAAACCAAGATCGGAAGACAGAAACGACTGTTAAATCAGGGGGAATTTAACAGCCATAAATCAAAGACGAAACCCCCAAAAATTTCCCAATTGAACTCGCTATTTACGACGATGACTGAAGATACAAAAGGAGCGTGGTAAGCATTTTAATTGATAACGGCTATTAGCCACGAATTCTATAACCAATATTTTAACCCAACACAAACACCACTAGAAAAATGCGAACCAACAATCTTAATAACGGGAAATAAAACAACAGTCACCACACATTTCATGGTTTCAGTAAAAATACAAGTACACGAGCATTCATGGACACATAAAATATACGTCATACAGAATTTAGCGCAAGACGTCATATTAGGACTAGATTTCCTCAAAAAAGCACAGGTAGTGTACGACATCGAAGGGCATAAAATCCACTTTAAATTCGATACCAACACCCCGGTCCAATTAGTATCAGAACCAGATCATGAACGCAAAATTCCACGCATAATGCTCCTACAATCTAACGAACATTTTCGAAACGAATTAATGCAGGAATACCCTCAGGTACTGACCGAAGAACTCGGATGCACTAATCTAGTAACACATGAAGTTAAACTAAAGCCAGGGGCAGAATTACCACGAACAACACCCACCTATCAAACTTCCCCAATACTCCAAAAAGTAATGAGAGAAGAAATAAGAAAGCTACTAGAAAAGGGAGTCATTAAACCGACACTAGCGTCCAGTACAGCACCATGCTTCCTTGTACCAAAACGAAAGCAAAACAAAACAGATGAGCAAACATACCGACTAGTGGTAGACTATAGAAAATTAAATCAACAAATCGAAACAATAGATCACCCCCTACCCACAATATCAGCACTGTTGAATCATTTACATGACGCAAAATACTATACTCTAATAGATCTTAATAGCGCTTATCACCAAATACCGTTAACGCAATCAAGTCAAAAACTAGTAGCGTTCAAATGTCCATTCGGAACATATACATTCACTAGGACACCATTTGGATTATCAACGGGAGGACAGAAATTGTCTGCTTTACAAGAGCAAATTTTTGGTGATATGCACGGTAACTGCGTACTGTGGTTCCTAGATGTAATATGGGCTGTATGTATGGGGGTGTTATAGCTCAAGACATCAATGTTGAGTAAACTACTTTCGAATGCAAAAGGGTTTTAGAAATATACGGAGGAAGGGGATTTGGCACTAATAAAGATTACGCGATAAGTTCTCGTGTCGCCTCCAATAAGTTGCCTTATGAGGTGTATCAGGCGATCGGATGAGGAGAAAAACTCCCCCGGTGGAAAATGAAGAACTTTCCATGAGAAATCGAATGAGCCCTTCCTAGGTCCGTAGGTCAAACCATTCCCGATGTATGGCCCGATTTATGGTGCCAACATTTGCGTTATTTTGGTTTATTATTGTTTTTTGTTTTGATTCCAGTAACCCAGTGGTATAGTGAACGTGGATACTGGAGTGAACTCCAAAAGGGTTTATAGCCGATACACGGGTTGAAGTATTCTGACAACCATACAAGAAATAAATAAAAAATAAAACGCTGCAAATTCTTTCACTGGGGTTTATTATTCAATTGGCTTTCGTTCATGATTTGAATTTCTACTAAGCTTTGGAGTGTGCGTGTTTCACAGGTGATAGAGAGCGATTATTGACTTTCAGGAGATACGCATAGAGCACGTAAATCTGTTCTCAACCAAAAAACCTATTTGGATTGTTCAGTTGATCATATTTGTGTGCCTCCTGAAATTCAATAATGGCTCTATCACCTGTGAAACACGCACACTCCAAAGCTTAGTAGAAATTCTAATCATGAATGCAAGCCAATTGAATAATAAACGCCAGTGAAAGAATTTAATTTACAATAGAGCAATAATTGCTCTATCAATTGTGAAAAACTGCAAATTCTTTATTGAATTGAAACGCTGCAAATAATTAGATATTATTGAATTTCAGGAGGCACACAAATATGATCAACTGATCAATCCAAATAGGTATTTTGCTTAACAACCGATTTACGTGCTATAATAATATTAAACCCCAGTAATAATATTGAATAATATTTACCTATAAATTATCAGCGTTTCTTGCATATCAGAATGCTTCAACCCGTGTATCGGCTATAAACTACGAGTATGCACATCAGCTATCACTCCAGTATCCTCATTCACTACAACTCGACGCTATCGGCATCAGAGGTTACAAACAAACAATAATAAACCGAAAAACGCAAATGTTGGCACCGTACATCGGGCCATAGATCGGGAATGATTTGATCTACGGACGTGGGGAGGGTCTCATTCGATTCCGCATGGTATGTTCTTCAAATAGGTAAATATTTAGGCCGATTCGACTTGTTTTGAGGTTTTTAGGGATTTTACAGAACTTTGACAGCCCTTAAAGGGCATTTTAAATTGAGTGAGAGAGCTGGCTGGAGAATTGGGGCGTCGTCGGACCAAGATGGATTTTTCCTGAAAATTTTGGATTTTTTGCTCCAGCCGTTTGGGGAAAATCGTGCGTACGGCGTACGACGGACGGAGGGAAAAGTTTTTATTGCAGATTCGGATTCTACACGGATTTTTCCGGAAAATTTTGGATTTTTTGCTACAGCCGTTTGGGGAAAATCGTGCGTACGGTGTACGGCGGACGGACGGAAAAATTTTTATTGTAGATTCGGATTCTACACCCTTTGAAACGTAAACCATGAAATTTTCAGGGGGGGTTAGAATTTTTTTTTCCAGAGCGATTACAATGGTTTATTATTGAATAATAAAACAAAAATGTTATGTATAATACCTAAACTATATAACCTCTAGCACCAAGTTCCATCTGATTTGGATTTTCATAGAAAAACGTTAACGAGTAAATATTCATCATTATCTTGCGTTCCCTTAGCTGGAGAATTTGACGGTAGCTTCTCGAAGAGGTGTCATATGAGTAGTAACTGATGATCAGAGGTGGAACACGGAATGAAAGTAACAGAAAGTCCTCACTTCTGCTTCTGTCTGATACGAAAGCTTCGTTATAACGTGATTTAATTGTCATTCTTTTCCCCTATTCTTGCTTGAAAATAGTAATGTCATACTTTCTATATGACAGCGTCAGCTATGGATCATATTTAGCTGAACATTGAGAG
>JAVIWC010003316.1:0-10557 GCA_031894815.1 Creontiades dilutus | reverse complement strand
TAAAATGTCTACTTTTGAAAAATTTGAATATGAAAATTGGCAAACTCAACGAAAAATCAACAATAACACCTATTTGATCCGAAATGTAAACATGTAAAGATAGCTTACTCTCTGAAGGATATCTTTGCCGAAAATTGCGCACTGATAACCACTTTTACTGACGTTTTCAACAACTTTTTTGAGGAGACATTTCTTTACTAACAATCACGCACGGTTGCCATCAACAACCTCCAATTACTCAATTAATTGGTTAGTAAATCTCACTAAATTAGAGGTCCCACCAAAAGCAAAAGAACTCCTAAGTCTTGGTCCGAAATTCAGTGTAGATTACAATATCAAAGACCTCCCCTTGACCCAAATTATCAAGGATGTTGAGAATATTATAACAACATCTGCTGCTGAGGATGAAATAAAAGATGAACTTCGAGCAACTGCAACCAATATAATAACTAACTTTGTCCATAAATCACAACACAGTCACACAAATGACTATCACCAAAAATTAGTTAAAAAAACCCAAAGATCTCTAAAAAATAATCCTAATGTACTAGTCCTCAATTCAGATAAAACCAACAGTACAGTTCTAATGGAAAAAACTGAATACCAACAAAAAATGGAAGAGCTTTTAAGTGACTCTACCACCTACCAACTTTTAACTGTGTAAGCCCCCCGTCAAGAAATTGAATTAAAGAGATGAAGAAGAAGTTGAGTTCTATTAGTTCTGAAAGTTCCCACTGCCCTCTCCTAGTTCCTAGCGCTTCAATCGTTACGTGGTAGCTGGCCTCTCCAATTCCCTGAAGGGGACTACAATGGATCGTACACAAAATCAAAGTTCACTGCAGGAAATCGGGATCTGAAAGAAGAACTCTCGGAATCATAGGAACGAACATATAATAAACTCAGTACTGCACATCTACAACGCAATGGCAAACAACACATATAAATCTCTTAGATTAGTTTTCCTGAAATACATAAACATGTAAAGAACGCAGAGAATTATATAAACTGAGTTTTTCCAATTCTTGACTAGTTCTCTAGGAAACAATGTGATATAAACAGTACAATGGGGAGAACCCCTTAGTTGGAACTTCAACGTAAGGCTCCTATATAGGGATCCGAAAATAATGGATCCTTGTCCAGTTCGTCGTCCCACCGTACTCTTCTCGACAGGTTCGCGTTCGGTGAGTTCACTGGGAACTGTTGCTCGATGGAGTTCTCATTGTGCCCAGGGTAATGAGGGTAGAGTTCATCTTGAGTTCCCTTTGAGTTCACTTTGCTCTTAGAGCCATATGGCATCTCAGAGTTCCCAGAGTTCTTTGGGACATCGCGGTAGAATTCCTCTTGCAAGTCTCTAGCGTTCACCTCTACCATTGGGTCGTCGTGTGCTTCAGAGTTCTCGGCGTTCCTTGGGATATCAGGGTAGAGTTCCTCTGGAATGTCTCTGGAGTTCACCTCTACCATTGGGTCATGTCGAGCCTCCGAGTTCTTGGCGTTCCTTGGAATGTCAGGGTACAGTTCCTCTGGCATGTCTCTGGAGTTCACCTCTATCATTGGGTCACGTTGCGCCTCAGAGTTCTTGGCGTTCCTTGGGATGTCAGGGTAGAGTTCCTCTGACATGTCTCTGGAATTCATCTCCACCATGGGGTCATGTTGTGCCTCAGAGTTCTTGGCGTTCCTTGGGATGTCAGGGTAGAGTTCCTCTGGCATGTCTCTGGAGTTCACCTCTAATTTTGGGTCATGTTGTGCCTCAGAGTTCTTGGCGTTCCCTGGGATGTCAGGGTAGAGTTCCTCAGGCATGTCTCTGGAGTTCGCCTCTATTTCTGGGTCGTGTTGTGTCTCAGAGTTCTTGGCGTTCCTTGGGATGTCAGGGTAGAGTTCCTCCGTCATGTCTCTGGAGTTCACCTCTACTATTGGGTCATGTTGCTCCTCAAAGTTCTTGGAGTTCCTTGGGATGTCAGGGTAGAGTTCCTCAGGCATGTCTCTGGAGTTCACCTCTACCATTGGGTCATGTTGCTCCTCAGAGTTCTTGGAGTTCCTTGGGATGTCAGGGTAGAGTTCCTCTATCATGTCTCTGGGGTTCGTCTCCATTTCCGGGTCAGATTGTGTCTCAGGAGTTCTTGGCGTTCCTTGGGATGTCAGGGTAGAGTTCCTCTTGCAGTTCCTCTGGAGTTCCTTTCTATTATTGGGTCATGTGGTGCCTGGAGTTCTTGGCGTTCCTTGGGATGTCAGGGTAGAGTTCCTCTGCCATGTCTCTGGAGTTCACCTCTATCATTGGGTTATGTTGCTCCTCGGAGTTCTTGGCGTTCCTTTGAGGGCCAAGGTAGAGTTCTTCTGGCATTCTTCTTAGTCCGTTTTTGGTTAGGCAGGGTTGACCTCCTGCGTTCTTTTCAGTCTGCCAATTTAAGTTCTGTGGGTGCGCGGGGTTCTCATTCGTTACCATGCCCACCTTTATCATGGGAGATTCTGGGGTTTTCAACAGCGTTGCTTCGTTCCGTTCGGGGCGCAACGTCATTGGGATCTTTCTCATTAGATCCATACCAAAAAGGTTTAGCCCCGTGTTCTCTTGGGCGAACACTAGGAACGTGTGGAAGAGTTCTCGGTCTTGCACTCTTAAGTGCACTGTTTGTTCCCCTCTGAATCTCAGTTGTTGGCCATCCGCACCCCAAGCCACTGCTTTGGTTGGAACTAAGGGAACGCCCGTTACTGGCGTTGCCAACACTGACACCGCCGCCCCCGTGTCCAGGATGAGATCTCGTGGCATCCCGTTCAGCATGACTGAGATATACATGGGGCGCACCTGACAGTATTTTACTACTGGCATGTGTCCCACATCAAACTGGAGTTTTTCTGGTTCTGCTTCCCCTCCTTCAATGGGTGGCGTTCCTCGCGTTCCCTTTCCGGTCATACTTGCTCTCAGCAGTTTGTGGCGATGGCAGTCCTCCATTAGATGTTCTCTCACCCCACAATAGTCGCAAAAGATCCCCTTCTGAGGGTTCCTCACACATTCTACTGGGAAGTGATCCAGCACTCCACAAAAAAGGCATGCATATCTCGGAACCGGCTTACCAAAGTTCCTCGCGTGCTGGGGCAACGTTCTTCCTGAGTTCCTCGGGCATCGCGCAGCGAAGTGCCCGGGGTTCCCGCACTCATAGCACCTGCGTTCCTCCCTAGTTCCCACCGCCGCTATTTCCCATTTTGGTTCTTCATCCTCCATTTCCAGCGTTTCCTTGAGTTCTTCTGCCCTTTTTAGCGCTTCCTCTATGGATTCCGGTGGATTGTTCATTAAAAGGGAACTAAGTTCCTTGCGCACCCCCTTTATAAACGCCTTCAGTGCTCGGCGTTTCACCCAATTCTGTCGTTGGGGTTTCGAGAGTTCCTGTCCTTCTTCTAGTACAGCTGACTGGGCCAGTCTCTGTATCCTTTCCGCGAACTGCCTCAGTGTCTCTTGAGGGAGTTCCTTCGCGTTCCACAACATGGCTGCCGCCTTCGCCGGGTTTTCTTTTTCAAACCATGACAGCATGGCACGTTTGGCTTCATCATACGGTGCGATCCCTTCATGGTTCGGTGCGTTGTCAATAAGAAACTGCTTCGCCGTTCCTTTGGCTTTTGCACGCAGCAAACGGAGTTTCTTGTGTTGCGAGAGTGTCCCCGCCACATCCTCAAACAGTTGGAAGAATGCGGCCACCGTTATTGCTCCTGGTTCATCGGGATCCCAATTTTCTAGTTCCAAGAACATCGACCGCGGCACATCCGATCCCCCGGATCCCCTCACGCCCTCCTCCTCTTGCACCTTTACCCTCTCAGACAGTTCATTGTAGGATCTCAACAAACGCTCTACCTGGCGCATTAATGCGCCCGACACCCCTTCCCCATTCTCCTCGTTACACGCCATGGCTGGAAAAGGTTCAGTGCGTTTGGGTTCACAATCAATGTTACCCACGCTTCCTACCTACGTTCTTACCTGCGACGTTCCTCCCGATCCGACCCCTGCAGTGAAAACTCCCCACTACCTGCCTACTGTTTGCGAGGTCCTTGCCCGGCGTACCGAGCAGCGATCCCAGCGCTTGCCACCAACTTGTAAGCCCCCCGTCAAGAAATTGAATTAAAGAGATGAAGAAGAAGTTGAGTTCTATTAGTTCTGAAAGTTCCCACTGCCCTCTCCTAGTTCCTAGCGCTTCAATCGTTACGTGGTAGCTGGCCTCTCCAATTCCCTGAAGGGGACTACAATGGATCGTACACAAAATCAAAGTTCACTGCAGGAAATCGGGATCTGAAAGAAGAACTCTCGGAATCATAGGAACGAACATATAATAAACTCAGTACTGCACATCTACAACGCAATGGCAAACAACACATATAAATCTCTTAGATTAGTTTTCCTGAAATACATAAACATGTAAAGAACGCAGAGAATTATATAAACTGAGTTTTTCCAATTCTTGACTAGTTCTCTAGGAAACAATGTGATATAAACAGTACAATGGGGAGAACCCCTTAGTTGGAACTTCAACGTAAGTATTTAGGTAAGCGTGGGCGGTACTAGCCGGCCGTGAAGCGGCGTTCCTGAAGGGATTCTTGGCGTGTTTGTTATGTTTTACTACAGCTTTTGCCTGAAGGGCTTTCAAATTATACAGATCTACTATTAATGGTAATGAACAAGCAGCAGGGGTAACAATATGTGGATTTCGTGGATGTACGTTACCCGTTCTCGGCGTTTTTGAAGACTCGCGATTCTTTCGCGGATAATCGCGGACGCGTATAACTGGGGGGGGGGGGATAACTGGAGTCACTGTCTCGGGGAAAACGCACAATAACAATCAACAACTGAACTAACTAACTGGCACAAAATAAAAGGTTCTTCTCGTTCTTCTCGACTCTCTTGCGCATATATAGCGACTTCACAATCAATAAATCTTCACTCAACCAGGGCATATAAGCAACTGACGCTTTGACGACGGCGTCTCCAGTCGCTCCCTGGAGGGTGGAAGGGGTCGCAAGTCAGTCACGTGGCCCCACCAGAGAGGGGGAAGAGGACATCCATCCCTGAGGTGACTTCTTCCTCTTCTTCTCTATCCTCGTCGCCTGGGTCAGCAACAACCATAGGCTCATCTTCTTTCTCCTTCTGTGGGGTTCTGGAAGGCCCCGGTTGTGCTGGGATGTCGGTTGGGGGGGATGCTTCCACTGGCTTACAACTGATAGAAGGAGAAATCCAACTACCAGTCTTCAAACAAAAAATAATGACTGCATTCAAAAACTATACAAAGCCGGCAAAACAGATATGATAACTAAAGCAAAGCTGGTAAAATACAATAGTGTTCCTCCTAGAATCTATGGCATGGTTTAGACCCACAAAGATAATAATCCCTTAAGACCAGTAGTCAGCTTTGTGAATAGCCCAACTTATGAAAGTGCAAAATATATAGCCAACATCCTCAAAAATCTATCAAATGACCAGTATGATATTAAGGATTCATTTCATTTTTACAATTCCATCAAAGATAAAATCATACCCCCTGGATATATTCTGGCGTCTCTTGATGTTCAATCCCTTTTTACTAACATTCCATTGGATTTAGTCAACACTTTAATTAGGGAAAACTGGGATATACTGGCCAACCACACCAATATTGAGAGAAACTACTTTCTCCAACTTCTTGGCCTATGTATAAATGAAGGATATTTCCAGTATGAAGATAAACTTTATTTTATTCAAGATGGGGTTGCAATGGGATCACCCTGCGCTCCAATTCTCGCAAATATAGTTACCAATAAATTACTAAATCATATCATACGCCAACTTCCTTTTCAATTACCATTTATATACAAATTTGTTGACGATATTTATTTAGCTATTCCTGAAAATTCCAAAGATACCGTTCTTACTTTGTTCAATAGTTATCACAATAAACTTCAATTTACCATCGAATTAGAAAATAATTTACAACTACCCTTCTTAGATACACTAACTACTAGAAATGAAACAACTGGAAGTATTGATGTAGATTGGTGGAAAAAACCACTGAAAACTGATAGGTTCCTCAACTACAAAATCAAATCATCCACTTGGTCAAAAAATCAATGCTGCTATCAATCTAAAAAATCGAGCAATTAAACTTAGTGACCCTCAATACCACAAAAAAAACTTGAACATAGTAAAGAACATTTTAGAGACAAACCATTTCCCACGTACTCTAATCAACTCCATTATTCATAATAGTTCTATTAATCATCAAAATCAACTTCAACTAATTTCTCCTTCAAATAATAACCCCACCCACAACACTAATCCATCTAACACTTCAGTGTCTCCCCCTGTCACCTCTGCCACCAACAATGGAACTCACAGTCCTGTGCAAATTAGCTGTGGCTACAGGGGAATGGTATATGTTAAGGGCTGTATGAACAATTATCTAAATCATTTTCAAATAAAATTAATGGTAAAATAACTTACAAAAACAAAAAAACCCTGAATAATTTAGTATTTTCCAAACTTAAATCTCCAATTCCAAATTCGAATAAAAGCAATATAGTCTACTCCATACCCTGCAAAACCTGCAACATTACCTACGTTGGAGAAACTAAACAGTATTTAAGAAATAGAATTTCAGGACATAAGTCTGATGTCAACCAATTCAAAACAACATGTGCATTAACTGAACACTCAATTAATAAAGGACACCACTTTGATTTCGATAATGCTACAATTCTGGATTTCGAAAATGTTGGCACAAAACGCAAAATTAAAGAGCTCATTTACATTTCAAAAACACCCAACTGTTGTAATAAAAAAACGGATATTGAGAGCCTCAGTAAAATTTATTGTAACATTATTAAAAAATAACAAACACGTACCTACATTCTCACATATTTCCTTCCACCAAGCAACTCCATAATTTAGCTTAAGATCCATTTCACCTGTAAAACATCCATGTTCCACGCAGTAGGTTTTTTAAGTATTCAGTCAATCATTGTTAGCCTGTCACTTTTGCCCGGACGCATATATACGTTTTTTAAAATATGTTTTGGCTTCTAAACACCACCTTCAAGGTATATAATTTATTTAACTGTACTTTGTCTCTCTCTCTCTCTTCTAGTCATTACATTACCAAATCTGTTCTTTTCACTCAAGTACAAAATCAATAGTACCAAATCTGTCATTTTCAGTCAACAAGTCACATGTATACAAAATATCCTTTCTGCAATTATTTCCATATTAGTTATTTCTGTGTATGGTTCTTCCAGCCCTGATGAGGTTCTACAAATAGAACGAAACGTTGGCGTAAGAAATTGTAGTTTTTTATCAACCTGTCTGACTCTCAAGATCCCCTACAAACTTTCTACATTTTATAAGCAGTCAAGAACTTGAGCACAGTATTTAAAATCATTGAGAAGATGTCAACACCTCACACAACAGTTACACCAGAAGAACCATTATTTCAACAGCTTCACAAACGGTATGCAGTAACTCGATTAGCCCATGAAGGTACTACCGGAAACTAGACAAGAAAAATGACCACCTATTTCTTATAAGATGTATAGCAGCTAAGATATATCAATCTCATATTGTAAACAACATCAAATGTACTTACTCTTTATTGAAATCTAGTCATCCCTTCAAAAGGAATATTGAGAATGTATGTCAAAAATTCAAACAAGCTCTTTCTATAGAAATCAAGATATGTCTATGGGAACTTAAACAACTCATAACTAATCAAAAAGTTAGTATAGAAAAGTTTAAAAACTTGGTTGACAATCACACTTACCAAATATTCATCAACAAACAAACCAAATTTTATGAAAGATTTCTAAAAAATAATCCTAATGTACTAGTCCTCAAATCAGATAAAACCAACAGTACAGTTCTAATGGAAAAAACTGAATACCAACAAAAAATGGAAGAGCTTTTAAGTGACTCTACCACCTACCAACTTTTAACTGATAGAAGGAGAAATCCAACTACCAGTCTTCAAACAAAAAATAATGACTGCATTCAAAAACTATACAAAGCCAGCCAAATAGATATGATAACTAAAGCAAAGCTAGTAAAATACAATAGTGTTCCTCCTAGAATCTATGGCATGGTTAAGACCCACAAAGATAATAATCCCTTAAGACCAGTAGTCAGCTTTGTGAATAGCCCAACTTATGAAAGTGCAAAATATATAGCCAACATCCTCAAAAATCTATCAAATGACCAGTATGATATTAAGGATTCATTTCATTTTTACAACTCCATTAAAGATAAAATCATACCCCCTGGATATATTCTGGCGTCTCTTGATGTTCAATCCCTTTTTACTAACATTCCATTGGATTTAGTCAACACTTTAATTAGGGAAAACTGGGATATACTGGCCAACCACACCAATATTGAGAGAAACTACTTTCTCCAACTTCTTGGCCTATGTATAAATGAAGGATATTTCCAGTATGAAGATAAACTTTATTTTATTCAAGATGGGGTTGCAATGGGATCACCCTGCGCTCCAATTCTCGCAAATATAGTTACCAATAAATTACTAAATCATATCATACCCCAACTTCCTTTTCAATTACCATTTATATACAAATTTGTTGACGATATTTATTTAGCTATTCCTGAAAATTCCAAAGATACCGTTCTTACTTTGTTCAATAGTTATCACAATAAACTTCAATTTACCATCGAATTAGAAAATAATTTACAACTACCCTTCTTAGATACACTAACTACTAGAAATGAAACAACTGGAAGTATTGATGTAGATTGGTGGAAAAAACCACTGAAAACTGATAGGTTCCTCAACTACAAATCAAATCATCCACTTGGTCAAAAAATCAATGCTGCTATCAATCTAAAAAATCGAGCAATTAAACTTAGTGACCCTCAATACCACAAAAAAAACTTGAACATAGTAAAGAACATTTTAGAGACAAACAATTTCCCACGTACTCTAATCAACTCCATTATTCATAATAGTTCTATTAATCATCAAAATCAACTTCAACTAAGTTCCTGTGGCTACAGGGGAATGGTATATGTTAAGGGCTGTATGAACAATTATCTAAATCATTTTCAAATAAAATTAATGGTAAAATAACTTACAAAAACAAAAAACCCTGAATAATTTAGTATTTTCCAAACTTAAATCTCCAATTCCAAATTTGAATAAAAGCAATATAGTCTACTCCATACCCTGCAACATTACCTACGTTGGAGAAACTAAACAGTATTTAAGAAATAGAATTTCAGGACATAAGTCTGATGTCAACCAATTCAAAACAACATGTGCATTAACTGAACACTCAATTAATAAAGGACACCACTTTGATTTCGATAATGCTACAATTCTGGATTTCGAAAATGTTGGCACAAAACGCAAAATTAAAGAGCTCATTTACATTTCAAAAACACCCAACTGTTGTAATAAAAAAACGGATATTGAGAGCCTCAGTAAAATTTATTGTAACATTATTAACCTTCCAGTAGTGGCACCTCAATCATAACACGATTAGTGGCATGCATGTCTCACATACACAACACCTTTTTGGGTGCAAAACACTAGAATAAAACCTTTTCTAACTATCAGGGTAGTGTATACAAGGCACATAATCGTTCAGTGAACATTTTTTTTATTTTTAGATAATGTAAATTAGAAGTCAAAAATACGTCTCTAAAATAATTTGAATCCTCTTTGGAATTACATTTTCGCTCATAGCGGCAAAATCACAGTTAGCCTTCAGTCTAATGAATCACAGTTTCCACGGTAGACTGGGAATGACTACGGTACCTATTCTTAGGAACTTCAAAAAATCTAGGAGTGTAATCATGAAATAAACTATCAAGCCTCTAAAACTGACTCCAAAAGTAGCCCTCTTCTCCCTGTTTGAAAAAAGTACATTGACAAAAACCATCACAAACAAATCTTTTGGACAGAAAATTTTCAAAAAAATCAAATAAATGAAATTAGCAGTATTTTATGGATGAGCGCAAAAAAAAAAAAAAAAAAAAAAAAAAAAAGAGAATTCAGTTCCCCAGTGAATTACTACACTCGAAACAAAATGGCTTGGAGTGTTGAACACAGATGTATTTTTCACATTTCTTACAAGAGAAACGCGTAACTCTTGACCGCTTTTCTGCATAACAAGGCTTGCACCTTTTGGGTTTTGGACTCTCCTGTTCCTGACCGTCTTCCTCCTCTCTCGGACGTTGTTGTGGAGCTCTAGGATTTCTTGTTGGCTCGTCACGCCCAGTTCCTTGCCCGTGCTCCATTCTGTCTGCAGCATGCTGCTGGTCTGATCTCTGCTCGGTGTTTTCTATTCCTTGAACATTACTCCTTTCTACATCTTCTGCTAAATTTCAGAACAGTCCTTTACATTTTTGACAGGGCCTTTGGGTGCAAAAAAATGCTTTAGTAGATTACGTTTTGCACGCTTGCTTTGGGAGATGGGCTGCTTTTTCCAAATCCAAGAATTTTCAATGTTTTTGTTTTTCATTTGGGTTGCCTTAAAAAAATCAGTCGGAGTATCGTCTTCTTCATCGCTACTACTCGAATCATAACTCAATTCTGATGCCAA
>JAVIWC010003315.1:0-10843 GCA_031894815.1 Creontiades dilutus | reverse complement strand
CGTGTTCAGCCCCCCGAAATCCCCCTTAAGAGTAGGTTTAAAAGGGGATTAAACAGATTGTTTTCAGGACTTTTTTATAAAAAATCGCGAAAATAACCATGAAGGAAGCGTTTTATCGGGAAACGGACTTCAGATTCGTGTTCAGCACCCCGAAATACCCCTTAGAGAGTAGGTTTAAAGGGATTAAACAGAGTTGATTTTATGAAAAAATCGCGAAAATAACCATGAAGGAAGCGTTTTATCGGGAAACGGACTTCAGATTCGTGTTCAGCACCAGGACATTTTTATGAAAAATCGCGAAAATAACCATGAAGGAAGCGTTTTATCGGGAAACGGACTTCAGATTCGTGTTCAGCACCCCGAAATACCCCTTAGAGAGTAGGTTTGAAAGGGATTAAACAGAGTTGATTTTCAGGACATTTTTATGAAAAATCGCGAAAATAACCATGAAGGAAGCGTTTTATCGGGAAACGGACTTCAGATTCGTGTTCAGCACCCCGAAATACCCCTTAGAGAGTAGGTTTGAAAGGGATTAAACAGAGTTGATTTTCAGGACATTTTTATGAAAAATCGCGAAAATAACCACCCCTTAGAGAGTAGGTTTGAAAGGGATTAAACAGAGTTGATTTTCAGGACATTTTTATGAAAAATCGCGAAAATAACCATGAAGGAAGCGTTTTATCGGGAAACGGACTTCAGATTCGTGTTCAGCACCCCGAAATACCCCTTAGAGAGTAGGTTTGAAAGGATTAAACAGAGTTGATTTTCAGGACATTTTTATGAAAAATCGCGAAAATAACCATGAAGGAAGCGTTTTATCGGGAAACGGACTTCAGATTCGTGTTCAGCACCCCGAAATACCCCTTAGAGAGTAGGTTTGAAAGCGATTAAACAGAGTTGATTTTCAGGACATTTTGATGAAAAATCGCGAAAATAACCATGAAGGAAGCGTTTTATCGGGAAACGGACTTCAGATTCGTGTTCAGCACCCCGAAATACCCCTTAGAGAGTAGGTTTGAAAGGGATTAAACAGAGTTGATTTTCAGGACATTTTTATGAAAAATCGCGAAAATAACCATGAAGGAAGCGTTTTATCGGGAAACGGACTTCAGATTCGTGTTCAGCACCCCGAAATACCCCTTAGAGAGTAGGTTTGAAAGGATTAAACAGAGTTGATTTTCAGGACATTTTGATGAAAAAAATCGCGAAAATAACCATGAAGGAAGCGTTTTATCGGGAAACGGACTTCAGATTCGTGTTCAGCACCCCGAAATACCCCTTAGAGAGTAGGTTTGAAAGGATTAAACAGAGTTGATTTTCAGGACATTTTTATGAAAAATCGCGAAAATAACCATGAAGGAAGCGTTTTATCGGGAAACGGACTTCAGATTCGTGTTCAGCACCCCGAAATACCCCTTAGAGAGTAGGTTTGAAAGGATTAAACAGAGTTGATTTTCAGGACATTTTTATGAAAAATCGCGAAAATAACCATGAAGGAAGCGTTTTATCGGGAAACGGACTTCAGATTCGTGTTCAGCACCCCGAAATACCCCTTAGAGAGTAGGTTTGAAAGCGATTAAACAGAGTTGATTTTCAGGACATTTTTATGAAAAATCGCGAAAATAACCATGAAGGAAGCGTTTTATCGGGAAACGGACTTCAGATTCGTGTTCAGCACCCCGAAATACCCCTTAGAGAGTAGGTTTGAAAGGGATTAAACAGAGTTGATTTTCAGGACATTTTTATGAAAAATCGCGAAAATAACCATGAAGGAAGCGTTTTATCGGGAAACGGACTTCAGATTCGTGTTCAGCACCCCGAAATACCCCTTAGAGAGTAGGTTTGAAAGGATTAAACAGAGTTGATTTTCAGGACATTTTTATGAAAAATCGCGAAAATAACCATGAAGGAAGCGTTTTATCGGGAAACGGACTTCAGATTCGTGTTCAGCACCCCGAAATACCCCTTAGAGAGTAGGTTTGAAAGCGATTAAACAGAGTTGATTTTCAGGACATTTTTGAAAAATCGCGAAAATAACCATGAAGGAAGCGTTTTATCGGGAAACGGACTTCAGATTCGTGTTCAGCACCCCGAAATACCCCTTAGAGAGTAGGTTTGAAAGGGATTAAACAGAGTTGATTTTCAGGACATTTTTATGAAAAATCGCGAAAATAACCATGAAGGAAGCGTTTTATCGGGAAACGGACTTCAGATTCGTGTTCAGCACCCCGAAATACCCCTTAGAGAGTAGGTTTGAAAGGATTAAACAGAGTTGATTTTCAGGACATTTTTATGAAAAATCGCGAAAATAACCATGAAGGAAGCGTTTTATCGGGAAACGGACTTCAGATTCGTGTTCAGCACCCCGAAATACCCCTTAGAGAGTAGGTTTGAAAGGATTAAACAGAGTTGATTTTCAGGACATTTTTATGAAAAATCGCGAAAATAACCATGAAGGAAGCGTTTTATCGGGAAACGGACTTCAGATTCGTGTTCAGCACCCCGAAATACCCCTTAGAGAGTAGGTTTGAAAGGGATTAAACAGAGTTGATTTTCAGGACATTTTTATGAAAAATCGCGAAAATAACCATGAAGGAAGCGTTTTATCGGGAAACGGACTTCAGATTCGTGTTCAGCACCCCGAAATACCCCTTAGAGAGTAGGTTTGAAAGGATTAAACAGAGTTGATTTTCAGGACATTTTTATGAAAAATCGCGAAAATAACCATGAAGGAAGCGTTTTATCGGGAAACGGACTTCAGATTCGTGTTCAGCACCCCGAAATACCCCTTAGAGAGTAGGTTTGAAAGGATTAAACAGAGTTGATTTTCAGGACATTTTTATGAAAAATCGCGAAAATAACCATGAAGGAAGCGTTTTATCGGGAAACGGACTTCAGATTCGTGTTCAGCACCCCGAAATACCCCTTAGAGAGTAGGTTTGAAAGGGATTAAACAGAGTTGATTTTCAGGACATTTTTATGAAAAATCGCGAAAATAACCATGAAGGAAGCGTTTTATCGGGAAACGGACTTCAGATTCGTGTTCAGCACCCCGAAATACCCCTTAGAGAGTAGGTTTGAAAGGGATTAAACAGAGTTGATTTTCAGGACATTTTTATGAAAAATCGCGAAAATAACCATGAAGGAAGCGTTTTATCGGGAAACGGACTTCAGATTCGTGTTCAGCACCCCGAAATACCCCTTAGAGAGTAGGTTTGAAAGGGATTAAACAGAGTTGATTTTCAGGACATTTTGATGAAAAATCGCGAAAATAACCATGAAGGAAGCGTTTTATCGGGAAACGGACTTCAGATTCGTGTTCAGCACCCCGAAATACCCCTTAGAGAGTAGGTTTGAAAGGATTAAACAGAGTTGATTTTCAGGACATTTTTATGAAAAATCGCGAAAATAACCATGAAGGAAGCGTTTTATCGGGAAACGGACTTCAGATTCGTGTTCAGCACCCCGAAATACCCCTTAGAGAGTAGGTTTGAAAGGGATTAAACAGAGTTGATTTTCAGGACATTTTTATGAAAAATCGCGAAAATAACCATGAAGGAAGCGTTTTATCGGGAAACGGACTTCAGATTCGTGTTCAGCACCCCGAAATACCCCTTAGAGAGTAGGTTTGAAAGGGATTAAACAGAGTTGATTTTCAGGACATTTTTATGAAAAATCGCGAAAATAACCATGAAGGAAGCGTTTTATCGGGAAACGGACTTCAGATTCGTGTTCAGCACCCCGAAATACCCCTTAGAGAGTAGGTTTGAAAGGGATTAAACAGAGTTGATTTTCAGGACATTTTTATGAAAAATCGCGAAAATAACCATGAAGGAAGCGTTTTATCGGGAAACGGACTTCAGATTCGTGTTCAGCACCCCGAAATACCCCTTAGAGAGTAGGTTTGAAAGGGATTAAACAGAGTTGATTTTCAGGACATTTTTATGAAAAATCGCGAAAATAACCATGAAGGAAGCGTTTTATCGGGAAACGGACTTCAGATTCGTGTTCAGCACCCCGAAATACCCCTTAGAGAGTAGGTTTGAAAGGGATTAAACAGAGTTGATTTTCAGGACATTTTTATGAAAAATCGCGAAAATAACCATGAAGGAAGCGTTTTATCGGGAAACGGACTTCAGATTCGTGTTCAGCACCCCGAAATACCCCTTAGAGAGTAGGTTTGAAAGGGATTAAACAGAGTTGATTTTCAGGACATTTTTATGAAAAATCGCGAAAATAACCATGAAGGAAGCGTTTTATCGGGAAACGGACTTCAGATTCGTGTTCAGCACCCCGAAATACCCCTTAGAGAGTAGGTTTGAAAGGATTAAACAGAGTTGATTTTCAGGACATTTTTATGAAAAATCGCGAAAATAACCATGAAGGAAGCGTTTTATCGGGAAACGGACTTCAGATTCGTGTTCAGCACCCCGAAATACCCCTTAGAGAGTAGGTTTGAAAGGATTAAACAGAGTTGATTTTCAGGACATTTTTATGAAAAATCGCGAAAATAACCATGAAGGAAGCGTTTTATCGGGAAACGGACTTCAGATTCGTGTTCAGCACCCCGAAATACCCCTTAGAGAGTAGGTTTGAAAGGGATTAAACAGAGTTGATTTTCAGGACATTTTTATGAAAAATCGCGAAAATAACCATGAAGGAAGCGTTTTATCGGGAAACGGACTTCAGATTCGTGTTCAGCACCCCGAAATACCCCTTAGAGAGTAGGTTTGAAAGGGATTAAACAGAGTTGATTTTCAGGACATTTTTATGAAAAATCGCGAAAATAACCATGAAGGAAGCGTTTTATCGGGAAACGGACTTCAGATTCGTGTTCAGCACCCCGAAATACCCCTTAGAGAGTAGGTTTGAAAGGATTAAACAGAGTTGATTTTCAGGACATTTTTATGAAAAATCGCGAAAATAACCATGAAGGAAGCGTTTTATCGGGAAACGGACTTCAGATTCGTGTTCAGCACCCCGAAATACCCCTTAGAGAGTAGGTTTGAAAGGGATTAAACAGAGTTGATTTTCAGGACATTTTTATGAAAAATCGCGAAAATAACCATGAAGGAAGCGTTTTATCGGGAAACGGACTTCAGATTCGTGTTCAGCACCCCGAAATACCCCTTAGAGAGTAGGTTTGAAAGGGATTAAACAGAGTTGATTTTCAGGACATTTTTATGAAAAATCGCGAAAATAACCATGAAGGAAGCGTTTTATCGGGAAACGGACTTCAGATTCGTGTTCAGCACCCCGAAATACCCCTTAGAGAGTAGGTTTGAAAGGATTAAACAGAGTTGATTTTCAGGACATTTTTATGAAAAATCGCGAAAATAACCATGAAGGAAGCGTTTTATCGGGAAACGGACTTCAGATTCGTGTTCAGCACCCCGAAATACCCCTTAGAGAGTAGGTTTGAAAGGGATTAAACAGAGTTGATTTTCAGGACATTTTTATGAAAAATCGCGAAAATAACCATGAAGGAAGCGTTTTATCGGGAAACGGACTTCAGATTCGTGTTCAGCACCCCGAAATACCCCTTAGAGAGTAGGTTTGAAAGGGATTAAACAGAGTTGATTTTCAGGACATTTTTGAAAAATCGCGAAAATAACCATGAAGGAAGCGTTTTATCGGGAAACGGACTTCAGATTCGTGTTCAGCACCCCGAAATACCCCTTAGAGAGTAGGTTTGAAAGGGATTAAACAGAGTTGATTTTCAGGACATTTTTATGAAAAATCGCGAAAATAACCATGAAGGAAGCGTTTTATCGGGAAACGGACTTCAGATTCGTGTTCAGCACCCCGAAATACCCCTTAGAGAGTAGGTTTGAAAGGATTAAACAGAGTTGATTTTCAGGACATTTTTATGAAAAATCGCGAAAATAACCATGAAGGAAGCGTTTTATCGGGAAACGGACTTCAGATTCGTGTTCAGCACCCCGAAATACCCCTTAGAGAGTAGGTTTGAAAGGATTAAACAGAGTTGATTTTCAGGACATTTTTATGAAAAATCGCGAAAATAACCATGAAGGAAGCGTTTTATCGGGAAACGGACTTCAGATTCGTGTTCAGCACCCCGAAATACCCCTTAGAGAGTAGGTTTGAAAGGGATTAAACAGAGTTGATTTTCAGGACATTTTTATGAAAAATCGCGAAAATAACCATGAAGGAAGCGTTTTATCGGGAAACGGACTTCAGATTCGTGTTCAGCACCCCGAAATACCCCTTAGAGAGTAGGTTTGAAAGGATTAAACAGAGTTGATTTTCAGGACATTTTTATGAAAAATCGCGAAAATAACCATGAAGGAAGCGTTTTATCGGGAAACGGACTTCAGATTCGTGTTCAGCACCCCGAAATACCCCTTAGAGAGTAGGTTTGAAAGGATTAAACAGAGTTGATTTTCAGGACATTTTTATGAAAAATCGCGAAAATAACCATGAAGGAAGCGTTTTATCGGGAAACGGACTTCAGATTCGTGTTCAGCACCCCGAAATACCCCTTAGAGAGTAGGTTTGAAAGGGATTAAACAGAGTTGATTTTCAGGACATTTTTATGAAAAATCGCGAAAATAACCATGAAGGAAGCGTTTTATCGGGAAACGGACTTCAGATTCGTGTTCAGCACCCCGAAATACCCCTTAGAGAGTAGGTTTGAAAGGGATTAAACAGAGTTGATTTTCAGGACATTTTTATGAAAAATCGCGAAAATAACCATGAAGGAAGCGTTTTATCGGGAAACGGACTTCAGATTCGTGTTCAGCACCCCGAAATACCCCTTAGAGAGTAGGTTTGAAAGGGATTAAACAGAGTTGATTTTCAGGACATTTTTATGAAAAATCGCGAAAATAACCATGAAGGAAGCGTTTTATCGGGAAACGGACTTCAGATTCGTGTTCAGCACCCCGAAATACCCCTTAGAGAGTAGGTTTGAAAGGGATTAAACAGAGTTGATTTTCAGGACATTTTTATGAAAAATCGCGAAAATAACCATGAAGGAAGCGTTTTATCGGGAAACGGACTTCAGATTCGTGTTCAGCACCCCGAAATACCCCTTAGAGAGTAGGTTTGAAAGGGATTAAACAGAGTTGATTTTCAGGACATTTTTATGAAAAATCGCGAAAATAACCATGAAGGAAGCGTTTTATCGGGAAACGGACTTCAGATTCGTGTTCAGCACCCCGAAATACCCCTTAGAGAGTAGGTTTGAAAGGGATTAAACAGAGTTGATTTTCAGGACATTTTTATGAAAAATCGCGAAAATAACCATGAAGGAAGCGTTTTATCGGGAAACGGACTTCAGATTCGTGTTCAGCACCCCGAAATACCCCTTAGAGAGTAGGTTTGAAAGGGATTAAACAGAGTTGATTTTCAGGACATTTTTATGAAAAATCGCGAAAATAACCATGAAGGAAGCGTTTTATCGGGAAACGGACTTCAGATTCGTGTTCAGCACCCCGAAATACCCCTTAGAGAGTAGGTTTGAAAGGGATTAAACAGAGTTGATTTTCAGGACATTTTTATGAAAAATCGCGAAAATAACCATGAAGGAAGCGTTTATCGGGAAACGGACTTCAGATTCGTGTTCAGCACCCCGAAATACCCCTTAGAGAGTAGGTTTGAAAGGATTAAACAGAGTTGATTTTCAGGACATTTTTATGAAAAATCGCGAAAATAACCATGAAGGAAGCGTTTTATCGGGAAACGGACTTCAGATTCGTGTTCAGCACCCCGAAATACCCCTTAGAGAGTAGGTTTGAAAGGGATTAAACAGAGTTGATTTTCAGGACATTTTTATGAAAAATCGCGAAAATAACCATGAAGGAAGGAAGCGTTTTATCGGGAAACGGACTTCAGATTCGTGTTCAGCACCCCGAAATACCCCTTAGAGAGTAGGTTTGAAAGGGATTAAACAGAGTTGATTTTCAGGACATTTTTATGAAAAATCGCGAAAATAACCATGAAGGAAGCGTTTTATCGGGAAACGGACTTCAGATTCGTGTTCAGCACCCCGAAATACCCCTTAGAGAGTAGGTTTGAAAGGGATTAAACAGAGTTGATTTAGGACATTTTTATGAAAAATCGCGAAAATAACCATGAAGGAAGCGTTTTATCGGGAAACGGACTTCAGATTCGTGTTCAGCACCCCGAAATACCCCTTAGAGAGTAGGTTTGAAAGGGATTAAACAGAGTTGATTTTCAGGACATTTTTATGAAAAATCGCGAAAATAACCATGAAGGAAGCGTTTTATCGGGAAACGGACTTCAGATTCGTGTTCAGCACCCCGAAATACCCCTTAGAGAGTAGGTTTGAAAGGGATTAAACAGAGTTGATTTTCAGGACATTTTTATGAAAAATCGCGAAAATAACCATGAAGGAAGCGTTTTATCGGGAAACGGACTTCAGATTCGTGTTCAGCACCCCGAAATACCCCTTAGAGAGTAGGTTTGAAAGGGATTAAACAGAGTTGATTTTCAGGACATTTTTATGAAAAATCGCGAAAATAACCATGAAGGAAGCGTTTTATCGGGAAACGGACTTCAGATTCGTGTTCAGCACCCCGAAATACCCCTTAGAGAGTAGGTTTGAAAGGGATTAAACAGAGTTGATTTTCAGGACATTTTTATGAAAAATCGCGAAAATAACCATGAAGGAAGCGTTTTATCGGGAAACGGACTTCAGATTCGTGTTCAGCACCCCGAAAATACCCCTTAGAGAGTAGGTTTGAAAGGGATTAAACAGAGTTGATTTTCAGGACATTTTTATGAAAAATCGCGAAAATAACCATGAAGGAAGCGTTTTATCGGGAAACGGACTTCAGATTCGTGTTGCTTTTCCGAAATACCCCTTAGAGAGTAGGTTTGAAAGGTATTAAACAGAGTTGATTTTCAGGACATTTTTATGAAAAATCGCGAAAATAACCATGAAGGAAGCGTTTTATCGGGAAACGGACTTCGAATTCGTGTTCAGCACCCCGAAATACCCCTTAGAAAGTAGGTTTGAAAGGGATTAAACAGAGTTGATTTTCAGGACATTTTTATGAAAAATCGCGAAAATAACCATGAAGGAAGCGTTTTATCGGGAAACGGACATCAGATTCGTATTCAGCACCCCGAAATACCCCTTAGAGAGTAGGTTTGAAAGGGATTAAACAGAGTTGATTTTCAGGACATTTTTATGAAAAATCGCGAAAATAACCATGAAGGAAACGTTTTATCGGGAAACGGACTTCAGATTCGTGTTCAACACCCCGAAATACCCCTTAGAGAGTAGGTTTGAAAGGGATTATCGGGAACGGACAAGAGTGTTCAGATTTTCAGGACATTTTTATGAAAAATCGCGAAAATAACCATGAAGGAAGCGTTTTATCGGGGGAAACGGACTTCAGATTCGTGTTCAGCACCCCGAAATACCCCTTAGAGAGTAGGTTTGAAAGGATTAAACAAGGTTGATTTTCAGGACATTTTTATGAAAAACCTTGAAAATAACCATGAAGGAAGCGTTTTATCGGGAAACGGACTTCAGATTCGTGTTCAGCACCCCGAAATACCCCTTAGAGAGTAGGTTTGAAAGGGATTAAACAGAGTTGATTTTCAGGACATTTTTATAAAAAATCGCGAAAATAACCATGAAGGAAGCGTTTTATCGGGAAACGGACTTCATATTCGTGTTCAGCACCCCGAAATACCCCTTAGAAAGTAGGTTTGAAAGGGATTAAACAGAGTTGATTTTCAGGACATTTCTTATGAAAAACCGCGAAAATAACCATGAAGGAAGCGTTTTATCGAAAAACGGACTTCAGATTCGTGTTCAACACCCCGAAATACCCCTTAGAGTAGGTTTGAAAGGATTAAACAGAGTTGATTTTCAGGACATTTCGTTTTATCGGAAACGGACTTCAGATTCGTGTTCAGCAAGCCGAAATACCCCTTAGAGAGTAGGTTTGAAAGGGATTAAACAGAGTTGATTTTCAGGACATTTTTATGAAAAATCGCGAAAATAACCATGAAGGAAGCGTTTTATCGGGAAACGGACTTCAGATTCGTGTTCAGCACCCCGAAATACCCCTTAGAGAGTAGGTTTGAAAGGATTAAACAGAGTTGATTTTCAGGACATTTTTATGAAAAATCGCGAAAATAACCATGAAGGAAGCGTTTTATCGGGAAACGGACTTCAGATTCGTGTTCAGCACCCCGAAATACCCCTTAGAGAGTAGGTTTGAAAGGGATTAAACAGAGTTGATTTTCAGGACATTTTTATGAAAAATCGCGAAAATAACCATGAAGGAAGCGTTTTATCGGGAAACGGACTTCAGATTCGTGTTCAGCACCCCGAAATACCCCTTAGAGAGTAGGTTTGAAAGGGATTAAACAGAGTTGATTTTCAGGACATTTTTATGAAAAATCGCGAAAATAACCATGAAGGAAGCGTTTTATCGGGAAACGGACTTCAGATTCGTGTTCAGCACCCCGAAATACCCCTTAGAGAGTAGGTTTGAAAGGGATTAAACAGAGTTGATTTTCAGGACATTTTTATGAAAAATCGCGAAAATAACCATGAAGGAAGCGTTTTATCGGGAAACGGACTTCAGATTCGTGTTCAGCACCCCGAAAAACCCCTTAGAGAGTTTTGAAAGGGATTAAACAGAGTTGATTTTCAGGACATTTTTATGAAAAATCGCGAAAATAACCATGAAGGAAGCGTTTTATCGGGAAACGGACTTCAGATTCGTGTTCAGCATGCCGAAAACCCCTTAGAGAGTAGGTTTGAAAGGGATTAAACAGAGTTGATTTTCAGGACATTTTTATGAAAAATCGCGAAAATAACCATGGAGGAAGCGTT
>JAVIWC010003314.1:0-10536 GCA_031894815.1 Creontiades dilutus | reverse complement strand
GCTTTCAAACCTATTCTCTAAGGGGTTTTTCGGGGTGCTGAACACGAATCTGAAGTCCGTTTTTCGATAAAACGCTTCCTTCATGGTTATTTTCGCGATTTTTCATCAAAATTGCTCAAAAATAAACTCTGTTTAATCCCTTTCAAACCTACTCTCTAAGGGGTTTTCGGGGTGCTGAACACGAATCTGAAGTCCGTTTTTCGATAAAACGCTTCCTTCATGGTTATTTTCGCGATTTTTCATCAAAATTGCTCAAAAATAAACTCTGTTTAATCGCTTTCAAACCTACTCTCTAAGGGGTTTTTCGGGGTGCTGAACACGAATCTGAAGTCCGTTTTTCGATAAAACGCTTCCTTCATGGTTATTTTCGCGATTTTTCATCAAAATTGCTCAAAAATAAACTCTGTTTAATCGCTTTCAAACCTACTCTCTAAGGGGTTTTTCGGGGTGCTGAACACGAATCTGAAGTCCGTTTTTCGATAAAACGCTTCCTTCATGGTTATTTTCGCGTTTTTCATCAAAATTGCTCAAAAATAAACTCTGTTTAATCCCTTTCAAACCTACTCTCTAAGGGGTTTTTCGGGGTGCTGAACACGAATCTGAAGTCCGTTTTTCGATAAAACGCTTCCTTCATGGTTATTTTCGCGTTTTTCATCAAAATTGCTCAAAAATTAACTCTGTTTAATCCCTTTCAAACCTACTCTCTAAGGGGTTTTTCGGGGTGCTGAACACGAATCTGAAGTCCGTTTTTCGATAAAACGCTTCCTTCATGGTTATTTTCGCGATTTTTCATCAAAATTGCTCAAAAATAAACTCTGTTTAATCGCTTTCAAACCTACTCTCTAAGGGGTTTTTCGGGGTGCTGAACACGAATCTGAAGTCCGTTTTTCGATAAAACGCTTCCTTCATGGTTATTTTCGCGATTTTTCATCAAAATTGCTCAAAAATAAACTCTGTTTAATCGCTTTCAAACCTACTCTCTAAGGGGTTTTTCGGGGTGCTGAACACGAATCTGAAGTCCGTTTTTCGATAAAACGCTTCCTTCATGGTTATTTTCGCGATTTTTCATCAAAATTGCTCAAAAATAAACTCTGTTTAATCCTTTCAAACCTACTCTCTAAGGGGTTTTCGGGGTGCTGAACACGAATCTGAAGTCCGTTTTTCGATAAAACGCTTCCTTCATGGTTATTTTCGCGATTTTTCATCAAAATTGCTCAAAAATGAACTCTGTTTAATCCCTTTCAAACCTACTCTCTAAGGGGTTTTTCGGGGTGCTGAACACGAATCTGAAGTCCGTTTTTCGATAAAACGCTTCCTTCATGGTTATTTTCGCGATTTTTCATCAAAATTGCTCAAAAATTAACTCTGTTTAATCCCTTTCAAACCTACTCTCTAAGGGGTTTTTCGGGGTGCTGAACACGAATCTGAAGTCCTTTTTTCGATAAAACGCTTCCTTCATGGTTATTTTCGCGATTTTTCATCAAAATTGCTCAAAAATCAACTCTGTTTAATCGCTTTCAAACCTACTCTCTAAGGGGTTTTTCGGGGTGCTGAACACGAATCTGAAGTCCGTTTTTCGATAAAACGCTTCCTTCATGGTTATTTTCGCGTTTTTTCATCAAAATTGCTCAAAAATAAACTCTGTTTAATCCCTTTCAAACCTACTCTCTAAGGGGTTTTTCGGGGTGCTGAACACGAATCTGAAGTCCGTTTTTCGATAAAACGCTTCCTTCATGGTTATTTTCGCGTTTTTTCATCAAAATTGCTCAAAAATAAACTCTGTTTAATCGCTTTCAAACCTACTCTCTAAGGGGTTTTCGGGGTGCTGAACACGAATCTGAAGTCCGTTTTTCGATAAAACGCTTCCTTCATGGTTATTTTCGCGATTTTTCATCAAAATTGCTCAAAAATAAACTCTGTTTAATCCATTTCAAACCTACTCTCTAAGGGGTTTTTCGGGGTGCTGAACACGAATCTGAAGTCCGTTTTTCGATAAAACGCTTCCTTCATGGTTATTTTCGCGATTTTTCATCAAAATTGCTCAAAAATAAACTCTGTTTAATCCCTTTCAAACCTACTCTCTAAGGGGTTTTTCGGGGTGCTGAACACGAATCTGAAGTCCGTTTTTCGATAAAACGCTTCCTTCATGGTTATTTTCGCGATTTTTCATCAAAATTGCTCAAAAATAAACTCTGTTTAATCCCTTTCAAACCTACTCTCTAAGGGGTTTTTCGGGGTGCTGAACACGAATCTGAAGTCCGTTTTTCGATAAAACGCTTCCTTCATGGTTATTTTCGCGATTTTTCATCAAAATTGCTCAAAAATAAACTCTGTTTAACGCTTTCAAACCTACTCTCTAAGGGGTTTTTCGGGGTGCTGAACACGAATCTGAAGTCCGTTTTTCGATAAAACGCTTCCTTCATGGTTATTTTCGCGATTTTTCATCAAAATTGCTCAAAAATAAACTCTGTTTAATCCCTTTCAAACCTACTCTCTAAGGGGTTTATCGGGTTGCTGAACACGAATCTGAAGTCCTTTTCCCGATAAAACGCTTCCTTCATGGTTATTTTCGCGATTTTTCATCAAAATGTCCTGAAAATCAACTCTGTTTAATCGCTTTCAAACCTATTCTCTAAGGGGTTTTTCGGGGTGCTGAACACGAATCTGAAGTCCGTTTTTCGATAAAACGCTTCCTTCATGGTTATTTTCGCGTTTTTTCATCAAAATTGCTCAAAAATAAACTCTGTTTAATCGCTTTCAAACCTACTCTCTAAGGGGTTTTTCGGGGTGCTGAACACGAATCTGAAGTCCGTTTTTCGATAAAACGCTTCCTTCATGGTTATTTTCGCGTTTTTTCATCAAAATTGCTCAAAAATAAACTCTGTTTAATCGCTTTCAAACCTACTCTCTAAGGGGTTTTTCGGGGTGCTGAACACGAATCTGAAGTCCGTTTTTCGATAAAACGCTTCCTTCATGGTTATTTTCGCGTTTTTTCATCAAAATTGCTCAAAAATAAACTCTGTTTAATCCCTTTCAAACCTACTCTCTAAGGGGTTTTTCGGGGTGCTGAACACGAATCTGAAGTCCGTTTTTCGATAAAACGCTTCCTTCATGGTTATTTTCGCGTTTTTTCATCAAAATTGCTCAAAAATAAACTCTGTTTAATCGCTTTCAAACCTACTCTCTAAGGGGTTTTTCGGGGTGCTGAACACGAATCTGAAGTCCGTTTTTCGATAAAACGCTTCCTTCATGGTTATTTTCGCGTTTTTCATCAAAATTGCTCAAAAATAAACTCTGTTTAATCGCTTTCAAACCTACTCTCTAAGGGGTTTTTCGGGGTGCTGAACACGAATCTGAAGTCCGTTTTTCGATAAAACGCTTCCTTCATGGTAATTTTCGCGTTTTTTCATCAAAATTGCTCAAAAATTAACTCTGTTTAATCGCTTTCAAACCTACTCTCTAAGGGGTTTTTCGGGGTGCTGAACACGAATCTGAAGTCCGTTTTTCGATAAAACGCTTCCTTCATGGTTATTTTCGCGTTTTTTCATCAAAATTGCTCAAAAATTAACTCTGTTTAATCGCTTTCAAACCTACTCTCTAAGGGGTTTTTCGGGGTGCTGAACACGAATCTGAAGTCCGTTTTTCGATAAAACGCTTCCTTCATGGTTATTTTCGCGTTTTTTCATCAAAATTGCTCAAAAATTAACTCTGTTTAATCGCTTTCAAACCTACTCTCTAAGGGGTTTTTCGGGGTGCTGAACACGAATCTGAAGTCCGTTTTTCGATAAAACGCTTCCTTCATGGTTATTTTCGCGTTTTTTCATCAAAATTGCTCAAAAATTAACTCTGTTTAATCGCTTTCAAACCTACTCTCTAAGGGGTTTTTCGGGGTGCTGAACACGAATCTGAAGTCCGTTTTTCGATAAAACGCTTCCTTCATGGTTATTTTCGCGTTTTTTCATCAAAATTGCTCAAAAATTAACTCTGTTTAATCGCTTTCAAACCTACTCTCTAAGGGGTTTTTCGGGGTGCTGAACACGAATCTGAAGTCCGTTTTTCGATAAAACGCTTCCTTCATGGTTATTTTCGCGTTTTTTCATCAAAATTGCTCAAAAATTAACTCTGTTTAATCGCTTTCAAACCTACTCTCTAAGGGGTTTTTCGGGGTGCTGAACACGAATCTGAAGTCCGTTTTTCGATAAAACGCTTCCTTCATGGTTATTTTCGCGTTTTTTCATCAAAATTGCTCAAAAATAAACTCTGTTTAATCGCTTTCAAACCTACTCTCTAAGGGGTTTTTCGGGGTGCTGAACACGAATCTGAAGTCCGTTTTTCGATAAAACGCTTCCTTCATGGTTATTTTCGCGTTTTTTCATCAAAATTGCTCAAAAATTAACTCTGTTTAATCGCTTTCAAACCTACTCTCTAAGGGGTTTTTCGGGGTGCTGAACACGAATCTGAAGTCCGTTTTTCGATAAAACGCTTCCTTCATGGTTATTTTCGCGTTTTTTCATCAAAATTGCTCAAAAATTAACTCTGTTTAATCGCTTTCAAACCTACTCTCTAAGGGGTTTTTCGGGGTGCTGAACACGAATCTGAAGTCCGTTTTTCGATAAAACGCTTCCTTCATGGTTATTTTCGCGTTTTTTCATCAAAATTGCTCAAAAATTAACTCTGTTTAATCGCTTTCAAACCTACTCTCTAAGGGGTTTTTCGGGGTGCTGAACACGAATCTGAAGTCCGTTTTTCGATAAAACGCTTCCTTCATGGTTATTTTCGCGTTTTTTCATCAAAATTGCTCAAAAATTAACTCTGTTTAATCGCTTTCAAACCTACTCTCTAAGGGGTTTTTCGGGGTGCTGAACACGAATCTGAAGTCCGTTTTTCGATAAAACGCTTCCTTCATGGTTATTTTCGCGTTTTTTCATCAAAATTGCTCAAAAATTAACTCTGTTTAATCGCTTTCAAACCTACTCTCTAAGGGGTTTTTCGGGGTGCTGAACACGAATCTGAAGTCCGTTTTTCGATAAAACGCTTCCTTCATGGTTATTTTCGCGTTTTTCATCAAAATTGCTCAAAAATTAACTCTGTTTAATCGCTTTCAAACCTACTCTCTAAGGGGTTTTTCGGGGTGCTGAACACGAATCTGAAGTCCGTTTTTCGATAAAACGCTTCCTTCATGGTTATTTTCGCGTTTTTTCATCAAAATTGCTCAAAAATTAACTCTGTTTAATCGCTTTCAAACCTACTCTCTAAGGGGTTTTTCGGGGTGCTGAACACGAATCTGAAGTCCGTTTTTCGATAAAACGCTTCCTTCATGGTTATTTTCGCGTTTTTTCATCAAAATTGCTCAAAAATTAACTCTGTTTAATCGCTTTCAAACCTACTCTCTAAGGGGTTTTTCGGGGTGCTGAACACGAATCTGAAGTCCGTTTTTCGATAAAACGCTTCCTTCATGGTTATTTTCGCGTTTTTTCATCAAAATTGCTCAAAAATAAACTCTGTTTAATCGCTTTCAAACCTACTCTCTAAGGGGTTTTTCGGGGTGCTGAACACGAATCTGAAGTCCGTTTTTCGATAAAACGCTTCCTTCATGGTTATTTTCGCGTTTTTTCATCAAAATTGCTCAAAAATAAACTCTGTTTAATCGCTTTCAAACCTACTCTCTAAGGGGTTTTTCGGGGTGCTGAACACGAATCTGAAGTCCGTTTTTCGATAAAACGCTTCCTTCATGGTTATTTTCGCGTTTTTTCATCAAAATTGCTCAAAAATTAACTCTGTTTAATCGCTTTCAAACCTACTCTCTAAGGGGTTTTTCGGGGTGCTGAACACGAATCTGAGTTTTTCGATAAAACGCTTCCTTCATGGTTATTTTCGCGTTTTTTCATCAAAATTGCTCAAAAATTAACTCTGTTTAATCGCTTTCAAACCTACTCTCTAAGGGGTTTATCGGGTTGCTGAACACGAATCTGAAGTCCTTTTCCCGATAAAACGCTTCCTTCATGGTTATTTTCGCGATTTTTCATCAAAATGTCCTGAAAATCAACTCTGTTTAATCGCTTTCAAACCTATTCTCTAAGGGGTTTTTCGGGGTGCTGAACACGAATCTGAAGTCCGTTTTTCGATAAAACGCTTCCTTCATGGTTATTTTCGCGATTTTTCATCAAAATTGCTCAAAAATAAACTCTGTTTAATCCCTTTCAAACCTACTCTCTAAGGGGTTTTTCGGGGTGCTGAACACGAATCTGAAGTCCGTTTTTCGATAAAACGCTTCCTTCATGGTTATTTTCGCGTTTTTTCATCAAAATTGCTCAAAAATAAACTCTGTTTAATCCTTTCAAACCTACTCTCTAAGGGGTTTTTCGGGGTGCTGAACACGAATCTGAAGTCCGTTTTTCGATAAAACGCTTCCTTCATGGTTATTTTCGCGTTTTTTCATCAAAATTGCTCAAAAATAAACTCTGTTTAATCCCTTTCAAACCTACTCTCTAAGGGGTTTTTCGGGGTGCTGAACACGAATCTGAAGTCCGTTTTTCGATAAAACGCTTCCTTCATGGTTATTTTCGCGATTTTTCATCAAAATTGCTCAAAAATAAACTCTGTTTAATCCATTTCAAACCTACTCTCTAAGGGGTTTTTCGGGGTGCTGAATACGAATCTGAAGTCCGTTTTTCGATAAAACGCTTCCTTCATGGTAATTTTCGCGATTTTTCATCAAAATTGCTCAAAAATAAACTCTGTTTAATCCCTTTCAAACCTACTCTCTAAGGGGTTTTTCGTGGGTGCTGAACACGAATCTGAAGTCCGTTTTTCGATAAAACGCTTCCTTCATGGTTGTCATATTAGACAATTTTTTTGCCAAACATTGCAAAAAGTACTGTAAACTTCCTTTTTGAATATGTTGTTAGGGTTCACCCAGATAGTACGAATCTAGATTTGCAGGCCTGAAAACCGCGAGCGACGGGAGTTACAGCCGAAAAACCACGAAATTTTCGCACTGTTTTCAGTTTTTCGCAAAAAAGTCACCAAAGGAGCCTTTTGATGAGAAAAGACTCTTATCCTTTGTTAAACTAGATAAAATTTGCTACAATTTGAGACGTAATTGGACTCTGTAGCTCCATTAGTTCCAGAGATACAGCTCTGCAAATATTGACAAATTTTTCCAAAAAGTGAAAATTTTAACTTTTGGTCTATTTTCGACTGATATATTGGTGTAAATAGTCATTCTACAGTAAACTTGTGAGGAATGAAGTTGTAGGACATTTAATTACCTTCATTTTAAGACCATCAGGGGACCTGTATCTATCATAGATTTTTTTTAACTTACAGAAAACCAAAATAAGTAGAAACGCGGTTCAAGGAAAAGTTGAATAAACGTTGAGTTATTTGTGTAAAACTATGTAACTAGGTAGGGACTGAAACATTTCGCATACATTAAACATATTTAACTTAACATTTAAATTGACAGTAGGTCATAAAATGAAATAAATTATAAATAATTAAGACAAAAAGTGGTTCATATGAGTAGGTATGTACAAGTTATAATACATGAAAATATTAACACTCACACTAAAAAGTATTCAAGAATTTCGGTTTTTCATATTCTGGGGATCTTTGGGGGGGGGGGGGGGGGCTTCAGAGGACAGCTCACTTCCGCAATTAGGAGGGGGGGAGATGTCTGGCAGGTCTTCAGGGGTTAGAAATTCCTCATCCACGTCCTCCTCATCTAGCTCCTCGATGGGAGGAGTGTTTGTGCGCTCTCTGCCTTCACAATGCTTGCATAGAGCGGAGCACTTGAGACCTGCCTTCCTGCATGAGTAGGAACCGAAGCAACCCTTCCTGTACTTGCAGGATAAGCTTTTGAGGAGGAGCGGAGGAGCTGCAGCCTGCATCATGTGGATGGGAAGCCAGATGCAAGCCATGATGAGGTTGAGAGTGCAGGGGAGTCACTCATGACTGCTCTCTACGGAGGAGATGGCCGGCAGGCCCTGCATTCCCTCCGCTACAGCAATTTCATCAAGGCCTGTGCTAACACTAAAATAAACCTGGCTCGACTCCCACCTACCAAAGAAGCTACCAAGTTTCATTCCTTCCGTATCAAGTGCTAACTAGGTACAGAAGTGGGTGGGAGTAAAAAAATCCTACAGAGTGGGGATGGGCAGTCTCAGATCAGGGTCGGCTTCCCATCCCCATGATGCAGGCTGCAGCTCCTCCGCTCCTCCTCAAAAGCTTATCCTGCAAGAACAGGAAGGGTTGCTTCGGTTCCTACTCATGCAGGAAGGCAGGTCTCAAGTGCTCCGCTCTATGCAAGCATTGTGAAGGCAGAGAGTGCACAAACACTCCTCCCATCGAGGAGCTAGATGAGGAGGACGTGGATGAGGAATTTCTAATCCCTGAAGACCTGCCAGACATCTCTCTCCCTCCTAATTGCAGAAGTGAGCTGTCCTCTGAAACCCCCCCCCCCCCCCAAAGATCCCCAGAATATGAAAAACCGAAATTCTTGAATACTTTTTAGTGTGAGTGTTAATGTTTTCATGTATTATAACTTGTACATACCTACTCATTTGAACCACTTTTTGTCTTAATTATTTATAATTTATTTCATTTTATGACCTACTGTCAATTTAAATGTTAAGTTAAATATGTTTAATGTATGCGAAATGTTTCAGTCCCTACCTAGTTACATAGTTTTACACAAATAACTCAACATTTATTCAACTTTTCCTTGAACCGCGTTTCTACTTATTTTGGTTTTCTGGAAGTTAAAAAAAATCTATGATAGATACAGGTCCCCCGATGGTCTTAAAATGAAGGTAATTAAATGTCCTACAACTTCATTTCTCACAAGTTTACTGTAGAATGACTATTTACACCAATATATCAGTCAAAAATAGACCAAAAGTTAAAATTTTCACTTTTTGGAAAAATTTGTCAATATTTGCAGAGCTGTATCTCTGGAACTAATGGAGCTACAGAGTCCAATTACGTCTCAAATTGTAGCAAATTTTATCTAGTTTAACAAAGGATAAGAGTCTTTTAATCTCATCAAAAGGCTCTTTAAGGTGACTTTTTTGCGAAAAACTGAAAACAGTGCGAAAATTTCGTGGTTTTTCGGCTGTAACTCCCGTCGCTCGCGGTTTTCAGGCCTGCAAATCTAGATTCGTACTATCTTGGTGAACCCTAACAACATATTCAAAAAGGAAGTTTACAGTACTTTTTGCAATGTTTGATGTCTTAAATGACTTCTCTAAGGGGTTTATCGGGTTGCTGAACACGAATCTGAAGTCCGTTTTTCGATAAAACGCTTCCTTCATGGTTATTTTCGCGTTTTTTCATCAAAATTGCTCAAAAATTAACTCTGTTTAATCGCTTTCAAACCTATTCTCTAAGGGGTTTTTCGGGGTGCTGAACACGAATCTGAAGTCCGTTTTTCGATAAAACGCTTCCTTCATGGTTATTTTCGCGATTTTTCATCAAAATTGCTCAAAAATTAACTCTGTTTAATCGCTTTCAAACCTATTCTCTAAGGGGTTTTTCGGGGTGCTGAACACGAATCTGAAGTCCGTTTTTCGATAAAACGCTTCCTTCATGGTTATTTTCGCGATTTTTCATCAAAATTGCTCAAAAATAAACTCTGTTTAATCCCTTTACCTACTCTCTAAGGGGTTTTTCGGGGTGCTGAACACGAATCTGAAGTCCGTTTTTCGATAAAACGCTTCCTTCATGGTTATTTTCGCGTTTTTTCATCAAAATTGCTCAAAAATAAACTCTGTTTAATCCCTTTCAAACCTACTCCCTAAGGGGTTTTTCGGGGTGCTGAACACGAATCTGAAGTCCGTTTTTCGATAAAACGCTTCCTTCATGGTTATTTTCGCGTTTTTTCATCAAAATTGCTCAAAAATAAACTCTGTTTAATCCTTTCAAACCTACTCTCTAAGGGGTTTTTCGGGGTGCTGAACACGAATCTGAAGTCCGTTTTTCGATAAAACGCTTCCTTCATGGTTATTTTCGCGATTTTTCATCAAAATTGCTCAAAAATAAACTCTGTTTAATCCATTTCAAACCTACTCTCTAAGGGGTTTTTCGGGGTGCTGAATACGAATCTGAAGTCCGTTTTTCGATAAAACGCTTCCTTCATGGTAATCCAAAATTGATAAAACGCTTCCTTCATGGTTTTTTCATCAAAATTGCTCAAAAATTAACTCTGTTTAATCCTTTCAAACCTACTCTCTAAGGGGTTTTCGGGGTGCTGAACACGAATCTGAAGTCCGTTTTCGATAAAACGCTTCCTTCATGGTTATTTTCGCGTTTTTTCATCAAAATTGCTCAAAAATTAACTCTGTTTAATCGCTTTCAAACCTACTCTCTAAGGGGTTTTCGGGGTGCTGAACACGAATCTGAAGTCCGTTTTTCGATAAAACGCTTCCTTCATGGTTATTTTCGCGTTTTTTCATCAAAATTGCTCAAAAATTAACTCTGTTTAATCCCTTTCAAACCTACTCTCTAAGGGGTTTTCGGGGTGCTGAACACGAATCT
>JAVIWC010003313.1:0-10524 GCA_031894815.1 Creontiades dilutus | reverse complement strand
TCCCCGCGTTCGGCAACAAACTTTTTGCCCCATTTGAATATGGTATGCACACTTGGACACAAGAGAAACGTTTTGCCCCGCAAACACACCTAGGCCCAAGACCAAACAAAACGCTGATGCACGTGTCACAAGTGCATAAAATCATAAAACCATTAAAAAAACGCTGCAAATCCTTTCACTGGGGTTTATCATTCAATTTCATTCATTTGGCTTGAATTCATGATTTGAATTTCTGCTAAGCATTGGAGTGTGCGTGTTTCACAGGTGAACCAAAATACCTATTTTGGTTCTCTACCAAAATACCTATTTGGATTGATCAGTTAATCATATTTGTGTGCCTCCTGAAATTCAATAATCGCTCTATCACCTGTGAAATACGCACACTCCAAAGCTTAGTACAAATTCGAATCATGAATGCAAGCCAATTAAATAAAATTTAATAATAAACCCCAGTGAAAAAATTTGCAGAAGAATTTATACTGGCAGCTAAATGTTGGAGGCTCGAGCCGGGTCCTCCCACTGCGTTCGTTCAACAATAATGAACCTTTTTATAATTGAAAACGAATTTCGAACCGCACCTACAAAACCAGATGGTTTACTTATCGAAATTTACGTTGTCATTCGAAAGTCAACGTAACGAAAAATCCGTTTGAACGCTACTCCGATCCGTTTTTACCTGGGTAGTTTATTATTTATTACGGCCTGGGTTATTTTCCACTGGCTAATGTATTATACGGCAAGGTAGCCCTCAACACCCACCGCGACATCGTAATACCGATATGAATCCCACACGTTCATTTGCCTTTTTTCGTTTGACCGGATCCTCCTAGTCGACACCCACCTACCTGTATGAGTACAGCAGGTCAATAACTTGCGCGGGCGATCGTAACGAGGCGAACATCGCCAATGTGGGTATACCTTGAAAGTTTCAGGAACTAAGCTGCAAGAAAAACCGACTTCCAAGGCGGGTGAGCCATTTTGCTTCTCCGTGTTAATATAGCTACGGTATAGATGACTGAAATAGTTTAAATAATTTTAGAATATTTTAGGTCCTAAAAGCTGTATAAATTGAGGTTGTTACAAGGGTTATCGAGACAACTACCTACTTGTCATGAAACAATTTCTCACAAGGCAACAACGCCTTCAAGTGCGATCTCTAGGGTGCACTATAATAGGTAATTATATCGTTTAAATTATCGAAGCAGTCAAAAATGATGTGAGCAAGATTAGGAAGCGACAAAATAATCTTTGATGGATTTTGGGTACTCGCAGGCGCTGAATTCGGTTGTGTCCAATTAAACCCATATCATTAAAACCATATCATAGTATGATGGTATTTTGAATCATCAGTTCCTATTGCACGAGTGTGAAGTTGAAATCCTTCAACATTCTTAATTTTCTGGAAATTCTCAGAAATGTGCAGGTTAGGTTTATTGAGTACAAATCAATTATTTACTATCGCACCTACCAACAACATTTTGTATTCAGCTTGAATTGGTCAGAAAACGTTCGAATTTACGACTTCGAGGAGATTGCAGTTTCAGGCGCCTAAAAATGATATAATTTTAATTAAAATTAATTACCAACCTGATCCAGTCCAATCCTAGAAATGTTTTCAGTTCATAACATACATCATACATTCATACATTTTTTGCAATATATGGGATCGTCAATTCGTATCATCAGGAATTATCAAGTGCCATGTTACTGACCACTATGCAACTTTTATGCAATGGGAAAGGTTTGGCTCACCAGAATTGGATATTCAAAGTGAACCAACGGTACTTCCGAAGATGAGGCTAGACGAAAGCAAATTAACTTCACTATTTTTAGCTGAAAATTGGAATGATCTGCTTTCCTCGGAAGACGTTGACTATTGTGCCGAAATTTTCGTTGGTAGAATGCAGAGTTTTGTTTCGGAAGCTTCTGTGAGCAGTGGGGGAGGACCAATCAGGTCTCGTTATAAACCTCTTAAACCGTGGATTTCTAAGAGCTTATTGACCTCAATTCGTCAGAAAGATAAACTTTATAAGGTGGCGAAAAAACAACCCTTCAATAAGAACCTGCAAGTTTATTTTAAAAAATATCAAAATTCATTGAAACTGTTGATTCGTAAAGCAAAAGAAGTGTATTTTAAAGGGAAATTAAAGAAGGTTGAAGGCAACCCCAAAAAAACGTGGGAAGCTGTAAATGAAATTATTGGAAAACCAGTTTCGCATAATAAAATCGAATACATCAAGGTCAGTGATGAAGTGCTTGATGCCGAGGCTAACCCTGGCACATGTGCTGATGCATTCAATAATTATTTTGTTAGTGTTGGGACTAACCTAGCCCATGACTTACCGCACTATGCTGATGATGTCCCTCCTGCGTCAGGGACAGGGGGCTTTGTTGATCATTTTGTTTTTAGAGAAGTAATAGAGGACGAAATAATGAAAGCTATAGATTCATTACGAGGGGGCTCCAGCCCTGGTTGGGATGGGATCACCGCCCGTGTTCTTAAACTTTGTAAGCCACACATTGTGCGACCTATGTGCCATCTAGTAAATCTAAGTATGAGGAGTGGAATTTTTCCAGGCATATTAAAAAAAGCGGTAGTTTGCCCGCTGTATAAAGCAGGAGACAAGCAAAATTTAAGTAATTATAGACCAATATCCTTGGTTAGTAATATTGCTAAAGTTATCGAGAAATGTGTCAAGCTTCAGCTGGTTGAATATTTGGAACGGTCAAACTTCTTATGTGACAAACAGTATGGTTTTAGGTCTGGGAGAAGTACCCAGGATGCTATTTGTTATTTGACAGCTAAAATAATGAATAATTTAGATGAAAGTAGAAAAGTATTGTCGGTCTTCATTGATTTAGCGAAAGCGTTTGATACAATCTCTCACTCTAATTTGGTTAAAAAAATTGAAGCGCTTGGTATTTCCGGAACGGCATTGAAATGGGTTAAAAGTTACCTCAGTGAAAGGACCCAATGTGTTAAGCTTAATGGTTGCCTAGGGTCCTACATTAAATGTAGCGATTTTGGCGTTCCCCAAGGTACGGTCCTCGGTCCAATTTTCTTTATAGTGTATATTAATGAGCTTGGCACCCTTAAGACGAGCGGTGACGTGGTTTTGTTTGCGGATGACTCGGTTTTATGCTTTGTCGCTGACACCTGGAATCAGGTGTATGAAATTGCTAACCTCGGCCTGCAGAAAGTCAATCAGTGGCTAATAACAAATAAACTAACATTAAACCTCTCCAAAACTAAATATGTACCGTTTAGTTTGTCGTCGACTACGCTTCCCAATGACGACCTGAACATTCGTCTACATAGTTCCGATTGTGGTGTCATCAATTGTTTGCGATGCCCCGAAGTGGAAAAATGTTATAATATAAAATATTTAGGAGTAGTCTTCGATTCTAATCTTAAGTGGGAAACTCAGATTAATCTGGTATATAAGAGGTTAAGAAAACTGATTTATGTTTTCGCCAACCTCAGAAAGGTTCTTACTGAGGGTCTGATGACAATATTATATTACGCGTTAGCCCAGTCGATTTTGTTATATGGACTGCCGGCCTGGGGTGGTGCTTATGCCACGACTCTCAGCCCCGTGAACATTTGTCAGAAAATCCTGCTTCGTGTTATTACTAAAAGTAAATTCCTAGAGCATACAGAACCGCTGTTCCGAAAATTGAAAATTTTGAAATTCCAAAGCCTATTTGAAGCAACTAGTGTCAAGCAGCTGTTGAAGGAGAAACGTTTTACCTACCCTTCTCATGAAATAACCACAAGATATCAATCGCAGGGTAATATTTATTTACCATGTGTTCGTACAACTGCCTCTATGCACACATACTTTTCAACTGGAATAAGAGTGTACAACAATTTTCCCGTTAATATTAAGGTAGAGCTGGTAAGCAATCCTAAAAAAGTTGACAGTGTCCTAAAAAAATGGTTCACAGACCTCGGGTGAAATGTTTTATTGTTATTTTTCTGTATCACGTTTTTCACTATTACTGATGTTTTATGTGTCTTAAAAAAGAGGTTCATAGACCTCGGGTGAAATGTTTTTTTTATTATTAAGGTTTTTCAATTTTACAGATATGTTAGTTTATTTTATTATTTTTTATTTTATGTGAAGAGGTATCAACTCGTTTTCCCTGTCTCGGGTTTTACCCACTAGGGAAACTATATTTCAAAATAGTGTATATAATAATATGTAATTCAAAATCGAAATAAACTTTCATTTCATTCATTCATTCATAAACCTCATTTTAATTAATTATTTTTTATAAATCAATTTTGATTTATATTCTCAGAAATTAACACGGTGAATTGCCGCAGTCAATCAAATTTACGTTGACAGCATTGCCAATCTCTTTGTTTATTGGTATTTGGTGAGTACTTTCCAAGAAACCGAGTCCATTCGCATGCCGTTCTTGAACACGAGGCATCATCAAAGTTTACTCTGATAACAGAGGCCGATGTCATATCAAGATTAATGAGTTGGTAAATATGTATTGAAGGATAATGAATGTTTTAAAATCGTCGTTCGACCCGCTCTTCTTTTGGTTTATTATTCAATAATAAACCATAGTAATCGCTCTCGAAAAAAAAATTTCTAACCCCCCCTGAAAATTTCATGGTTTACGTTTCAAAGGGTCTGGAATCCAAATCTGCAATAAAAAATTTTCCGTCCGTCCGCCGTACGCCGTACGCCGTACGCCGTACGCAAGATTTCTCCCAAACGGCTGGACCAAAACATCTGAAATTTTCAGGAAAAATCCATGTTGGTCCGACAACGCCCCAATTCTTTAGCCAGCTTTCTAACTCAAATTGAAGTGCCATTTAAGGGTTGTCAAAGTTTTGTAAAATCCCTAAAAACCTCAAAAAACATCAAGGCGGCCTAAATGTGGACTTGTTTTGTAGAACTTTCCATGAGAAATCGAATGAGCCCCTTCCCAGGTCTGTAGGTCAAACCATTCCCGATTTATGGCATGATTAATGCGGCCAAGATTTGCGTTTTTCGAGTTCTGTTATCGCCTTCTTGATAACTGGCAGTTTCCCATCTGGCCGTTCCAAGCGCCCTCAACTCGAATATGGGAGTGAGCCCATTTCCTTTAATTTGATGTAGGTCTGATATGAAATCAAGAGAGACTTTGGGTAGTATAAAGGGAACTGCAAATATGGAGCGCAGTTTAAATGATATAAGGTAGCAGAAGCAAAACGCTGCAAATTCTTTCACTGGGGTTTATTATTCAATTGGCTTGCGTTCATGATTTGAATTTCTACATACATTCTGCCGATACATATTTACAATAACTTAATCAAAATAAAATATATACTTCATTCGGTACTTCATTTAAATTTACAAATTGATACTAGAATCTATAATGAAATCAAAATGTCCTTATAAATTAATATGTCAGTTGTCGCCAGAAGTGTGTTTAGGTTGAAGGGATGGTCAATATTTCGTTTTGCAGCGATTCTTGAGATTAGCTGTTTACGTGGTTCTGAGTGTGCTGGGCAAACCAAGATGACGTGTTCTAGGGTCTCTATTTCTGGGCAGTGTTCGCATATCTCGGTATTGGATAGATTTATTTTAAATAAGTAGGCTTTACATAAACCATGCCCCGATCTCAATCTAGTAATGGTCTTGTAAAAATTTTTCGAGTGCGGTTTAGAAACGTTTAGGAACCACTTCCGTTTAGATGGGGGTGGATACAGAGCTTTATAGCTTTCCCCAGCCGGATATTTTCTATGGAGCTCACTCCATTGGTCCATGGCTTCTCTGGTGAATTGCCGGTATAGGTCTTTGCAGTGGTATTTGGGAGGCACGATATACCGTTGGGGAAGCTCTGTTCCCATTTTGGCTTCACTATCAGCTCTGTGGTTTCCCAGCAGTCCACTGTGTCCACGCACCCAAATTAATCGCACTGATTTTTCCTTGGCGCGAATTTGAGAAACGTAATTTAATATTTCATTTTCTATTTTTGAAATGTGAGATGACGGGGTCAGATTATTGAATTTACTCATCACACTTTGTGAATCAGACAGAACAACAACCGTAGGGCTATTATTTTCCAATCCAACGGCATATTTAAGTGCTTCCATAACTGCATAGGCTTCTGCTGTGTAGATTGTAGCGAAATTCCAAAGGCGGAAACATCGTCCCTGGTCATTGGTAGAATCATACATCCCACACCCGACTCTACCTCCTACCACAGATCCGTCGGTATAAATATAGGTGCCGTTCGGCCAATGAAGGGTCAGATAAGTATCAAGAGCTACAGACGGAGAACATGACTTGTAGATTTGCTCCGGAAGGAATCCCACCTTCGGGGGATTCTGTATCACTTCGTAAGGCACTGAAAAAATATTAGGAACGCTATATGTGGCTAACCATTGGAATTCAAGCCCCCATCGGGTGAAACTGTCGCATGTAATTGGCCCGTTTTTCTTAATCCAGAACTGGGATGTTAGAGATTTGATTGCGAGTTGGGCTACTGCTCCGAAGGACTTGTTGTCTCGGCTATACAGAGAAGATAGGAAGCGATCTGCGAGCATTTGTCGCCTGAGGCAGAGTGGAGGTTCTCCTGATTCTGCATGCAGAATATTTATAGGGGTTGACTTTAAGGCCCCTATTGAGATTCTGAGGGCCTGGTACTGTAGCCGATCTAAGATCTGAAGTTTTGTTTTAGCAGCGGACGCGTAGAATACTGACCCATAATCCATTACACTGCGAATGGTACTGTTATAAAATAGCAAGGCTACCTGTGGGTCTGCTCCCCATTTCGTTGAGGTGAACGATCTTAGTATATTGAGGTATTTGTCGACTTTAGTAGCAGTATTTTCAATATGTTTATTCCAATTCAATGTACGGGTAAGGTGAAGTCCGAGGAATTTAACCCCATTGGCACACGGAAAGTGAAGGCCTCCTAGTTCAATTTCTTCGCCCAACCGAAGAATCGCATACAAAGTAGGGCTCAAAATGCTGCCCTGAGCTAAGCCTCTCTGCACTCTTCGAGGCCCGATAAGGGCGTCCTGGGTTCTGACATGTTAAAGGCAAAATAGGATGTTACTTGGCTTTCAAACATATCATCAAATTCAGTTCCTACGGGAACGATTCAAAGAAAAAACGTTGGCCAAGGTGGATGTGGCATATAAATCTTCATGTACCGGTTTACCCTAAAAACTTGAGAGATCGAACCACCGGGACCTGAGAAAATTGTGCTTGGTGGATTTCGATTTTTGCACATGCGCAGAGAGAAATATTGATTTTGAGCAATGAATTGTATAGGAAATTACAAGAAGTTTTACGATCGCAAATACGCAATAACTACTAATGGTAATATCATTATTATGATCGTGCTGAAATTGATAATAGATCATCAGACTGATTTTGGTTCTATTACCCTCCAAATTTGTGGGCGATCGAACCACTAGAACTTGAGAAAATCATCCATTTTCGAGAATTTTGACCTTAATCCATACATTCCGTTTAATCTAATTATCTGCAGTTCACGGATCTGCATCAGATCAAAGGGTTATCTGGTACAAAATAGCAATTCTTTGTATAATAATTTACAGCAGGATTCCACTCATCTTGGAACTTTTTTTCTGACAAGTTGTTAAGTATTCTGAACAACTATAAAAAACGTTGTGGATTATTGCGCAAAGGATCATCATTTATGTATTAGATCCCAACGGAGATTAACTGACTTCTGGAATAGGATCAGAGACAATGCTCCCTAAGTACAGTTGGGAACCCAAGTAGAAATCCAATAGAAATCTAGTTAGATGAAATAAAAATACTGCGAATTCCGCTTGTTCACGTCAACTGACTTGATTCTTGGGAGATGGCGCTATGGACGCTTCGAGACCCCTTTGGGACCCAATATGTTTCAGTCATGAATTTGCTGCAATAATCGTACCACGATTTTGTAAAATCAACTATTAAAGTTCTTTAATAAGTGGCAGGTGAGACACGTGGATGGCGACAGCCCCAATAGCACGGATGATTCCTTACAGCTATCTTCCGAACTTCATTTGAATAAGGGAGAACAAGTGGAAGCATCCTTTTTGCATATATTTTCATCTTATCTCGTTAAATTTTAGTTGTACTGGGTGGTTGTGGATTTCTACATAAGGTACCAAGAGTACATAGAAAGTGTTGTATTGATGCTGCTTTTACCCTCTAATACACCGTTGATTGCTTCAATATTTCTACTTTTATTTTTTGCAGGGCTATGCTACGCAGAATTTGCAGCTAGAGTTCCTAAAGCTGGTTCAGCATACGTTTACAGCTACGTCACTGTTGGAGAACTCGCAGCTTTCGTGATTGGGTGGAATCTCATCCTGGAATATGTCATTGGTAAGAAAAACCATACATCGACTCATAATCGAACGATTAATTAAATACCTCCATAGAAGCGATCAGCGTATGCACTTCGGAAAATTCGAGTTCGAAAGTTAAGTACAATGAATTTAAGAAGCGTAGTTGACATCCCGAAAATGAACAATTGTCAAAACCGCGGTAACGGTAACCATGTGCGCAGTTGAAGTCAATGACTTCAAACACTTATCTTTCTACAGGAGGACGACAGGCAAGCATCGAGAAATTTAGTATCTCCCTGGATAGCGTAACCTCATTGAGAGCCCAGGAAAATTTCCTGCTGGGATTCTGTAGTTAACGTGCAGTGAAAGTTTGGGTTTTATCGGGTAGATAAATACCATATACCATGCCGACCATTGAGAGATAGAGACACACTTTGCATCCCAAACATTGGTCAAAATACGAGTAGATGACCAGCATTGCACAATTTTAATTTTTTTTTTTTTTATTGGATGTTTGTAGCATTAGGTTTATCTTTGTCTCTCTGTTTGTTCCTAGTTGGTATGAAATCTCTGTTTCTCTGAGTTGGTATGAAATGGTTAACTTGTGAGTTATTTTGGCGTGGTAGGGTGGATGCTCCGAATCCTTAATCTCGGTAGTGTGACATTTTCAATGAAGAAATGGATATTTGAAATGCGTGAACTACTCTCGTCATGGGGTGCACAATATTTATATTGTTTCACTGTCGTGCACTTATTTCCATTTGGGAATTGATTTATCAGTGTTTTCGAGTTCGCAAATAAAACGTCTCGCAGCAGGGAGTGTAAGATTTTAATGGGCTCCAGTTTTTTCTTGTATGAAGGATTTTTCAAATTTTCTAGTTCGTAGTAGTTACTGAGTTCATAATTACTAAGAACTCAAATTACTGAAATCAGAACATTGTTACCTCATAAGAGTCAATACACTTATAGGAATATGTCAATGTGACCCAGTTGATTTTGGAACTGATTGGATACTCTTCGATGAGCTTCGTGTCGCCTGTTTACGAAGTTTTACTAACTTTTTGCATTTGTGATATGAGTTTCTCTTCACCAGATTCGTGGCTATCTGGTGGGGGAAGATATTGTTTGCTTGTGTTCACGACATTCTAGTGCTCTAATCAAATTATTTTTGCTGGAAAAAATCCAGTTGACGCGCCCTTAAGGGTTTTCAATCGTAGCTGAATAGATTGTTCATTTGTATCCTCTATTTGCGTCGGTCCCTACCACGCCATTTCCGGCCAAGGGTAGAATTAATTGGAAAAATCACATGTTTTTTGGTAAAACGATGTATTTGAAACTATTAGAACATGGAACGTTGACCACATTAAAAAAAAAAATATTTGCAAATGTAATTTATGGAGTGATGCGACAACGCATCGGTGGCCGGAACCAGGATCACTTCACATGAAAGCGCTTGAAACACTCTGAATGCATATGAACAACACATTTCTCACCCATAAATACCGTTGGCCCTCCACTCTCTCTCTCTCTCTGCTTGTTGGTAAAATGCAGAAATCGCTTTATAGCCCGGAAAGCAGTTTCGCCTCATCGCCTTCTTTATTATGTCCTGGCCCTTATCAGCATGTTTGGACCAGTACATATCGATTTGAGGAAGCTTGTGATATCCAGTAAATAAAAGGATCCCCAGAAATTTACGTATTTCACTTGAAGTAACAGTAAAATCCTGTTCGTTTTTTTGTGAAGTGTATCTTTTTGACTCGTTTGTAATCAACTTGATCAGGCTATCATAAAAAAAAAAAAAAAAAACAGAGAAAATAATTGAACGGGGACAATCCTTCACAAGGTTCCAGCAAGTTACGTTTGTCGACATCTGACACATCTCGAAACTAATCTGTAGGTTTTTCAGGTCGATAGGTTTTATGCCATTGTATCGGATCAATGGCAGGTTTTTTGATTACGGTTTCCACGCTATTAGATGGGCTGGCACGAGGAAAATTGCCTCGTTATCCAACTGTGGACGTACGAAGATTGTGAATTTCAACGTACCTGCAATAAGTATGTTCTCGCAAGACTTGTACAGTGAGATTTTCGTCTATGCCTTCCTCGTCTGTTATACTCAACAAGTACCAAATAAATAATGGAGGGTGAGACTAGAAAGAACCGTGAATAACGACAGGAGTAAACAGCCTCAAACATGAACT
>JAVIWC010003312.1:0-10483 GCA_031894815.1 Creontiades dilutus | reverse complement strand
CAAACCCCAAGTTTTACAATACTTCCACCTGCACAAAGCTCACCTCTCAACAGTGATAGAACTCCTCCTGGCCTGGGAATAATTTCGGATGCTGTGCCTTATTCTTCACAACCACCTGCACCACAAACTTCAGGGAAAACATTCCAAGAGCTAATTTTAGAGACAGTCAAGAGCCAGAGTGCAGAAGAGAAAAAGAGAAAAAGAAAAGGGTCACAAAAGGTGCTTTGGGGGTCATTACTTGTGATGAGTTTTTTGCTGAACTCGAAAAGCAAAGGTGGGAGAAAGAGGAACAACAACGACAAAAGGAACAGAGGAAATCTAAAAGGGAAACGAAAAAAAAGATTCCAAAGCCTGTGAAGAAGAAGCCAAAAAAGAGGAAAGTCAGAAATTGCCCAGAAACATCAAGTTCAGAAAGTGACAGCAACTATAGCATAGCCATAACAGATTCAGACGATGACAATGAGAATTGGGAAGAGTACATGGAGCGAATGGTGAAAGAAGCCGAAGAAAGTGAAGCTGAAATGACACTTGTAGAAACGGGATGCACAGAAGAAGAAACGATAGTTGAAGAAAACCTTGACATAAATTTAGATGACTGGGTATTGGTGAAATTTTTGGGGAAAAAATCCGTGAAGTTTTTTGTTGGTCAAGTACAGAGGTTTGAAAGTGAGGAACCCATAATTAAATATGTAAGGAAACTTAGTCTTTCTCCGGGGGAATCAAAATTTATATTTCCTCCTAAAGACGATGTAAGTTCTGTTGATAAAAAAGATTTAATTTGTATTCTACCTCCTCCTGAGATTGGAAGAAGGGACGTAATACAATTTTCATTTGATTTTTCTCATTTTAATGTACAATAAGTTTAAGAAACAAGAGTTAACCAAAGAGAAAGTAGGGACTTATGAGGTGTTGATTTGATTTGCTCAAATGTAAAGACTGTTGAACCTGTGATTTTTAGTTTTAACATATTGCACATTTAAAAAAAATAAGTTCAATAATTTTCCTTGAAGGTGTTTTCATTCCCTAGTCTTTTTTTTTACCTTTAAAAGGATTTTTAAAGTTTATAAATATATGTATGAGCAATTTTGAATTGTGCACTTTTTTCTTTTTTCCTGTACCCTCACGTTTTCAAGTATTAAAAATCCCATAACTTGGTCACTTTTTGTTCGATTTTAAATTTTCAAAAAGACAAATGAAGCTTAGAATCTGAATTTTTACACACTTGCCCCAAGGCATCTGTAACTCAAATCACAAGCGAAATCGACGGCTACTCTGCACTTCCCCCAGTTCAGCGGGGGAAGTGTGGAACACAGACAAAAATAGTTGGTTTGCTCCTGCTCACTAGATCGTTTCAATAAGAGATGAAATCACCACAGAACACAAATAACAGTTTCTAAGAGTGTGACATTAAAAAAAAAAAAAGAAGCTTAACATGAAATATGAACAGTTTAGAGTCAACCAAAGTTGAACTTGGCAAAATGTACTCCGCACTTACCCCGACGCACCTTATAAAAATGTAGTAATATCTCTTTATACCGATCGTGAGCTACAACTCCACAGAGTAAATTTCTGCTCAGACGAGGGAGATTTTATGATTGATCTTTATTGAAAATATTGTAATTTTGGAGTTATGGTAACGTCATGCAGCAGCAGCAACGGTATTCAATAGTATCAGGATATTTTAATTACCTGATTCGTTCCATTATACATCAATGAAATTTGGAAATTTACCGACAGCAAAATCATAATTTCCTTATTGTGTGAGTCAGTCAATATTCTTTCATGATTGGTCTCCGACATTCCAAATCATATCCAAAATTCCATTCCATTCCATTTAAATTTCCAAATCAGATGTGGAGGTTTTGTTCCAACCATCCAAAAAAGAAGGTGTCTGATCACCAGACAGAATTGCAGTATTTCTAAAGTGTCTTAATTCCGTTACATATAATATTTTCAATTTATCGACTGGGAAACAATGATTACAAGGCTGTGGGGTTATCCTAAACTCTGAAATTTATTTTAAGGGTGAAGGAAGCATTACTTAAGTGTTAAAGTAAACGAATTTCGCTTTTGTTCCGGAACTCATTGATTACAGGAAGGGAAATTTCTGGATCAGTTAAATCAATTATCGATCTTCCGAGTGAGTAGAGTTGAAAATGAAGCAGGTAATGATAGAGGTCTCAGTAAGACTGCGTCGAAGGTTTCCAAATTATCAGCATCAGGTAGATAGAGCTCCGAGTTATCCAGTTAGCCATGGTGGTACTCTCCTGATCGTCTGAATAAAATATTACCTTTCAACTTTCAAGTAAAAAAATGTCTGCCAAATGGAGAGTGGCACGTAGCTTCCTTGTACAAGTGAAATAAAAGTATAAATAATTGAAATTTTAAACATACTTTCGAAACGTACTTTCGAAATTTCATCAAAATCTGATGAAAACAGTAGGAACTGTAACTAGGATCTGCTGACTTGCGGACAGCTTGATATGGAATGAAAGTTGTTCAGGATGGTCAAAAACGCATAATGTGAGTGAAATTTCGATTTTGGCGAAACAAATTTTCATCTCTAGAATGTGAAAATGAAGTTTCTACTTCCTACAAGTACACTCGGAATTATGCTCACTTTCAAGCAGATCACCAAATTTAATGAAAGGATCAATTTTATACTTATCTAGTCACTCCATGTGATAATGCTGCAGTTGTACCTGTCGATAGATTTTGCATGTTGTCAAAATATCTATCCAATAAACGAGATGATTTGATTTAGTTTTTAATAGTTTACTAATTGAATAATAGACAAAAATGTAGCCCTTCCTTCCCCAGCCATGTACACAGTGGATTTGCTATCGCTTTAATGTTTTTCCTCACCCCCACCCCTAATGGTCTTAGTTTTTCTACAGACGACAATTTGAGTTTATTGTCCGATACAAACAATCATACGATGATTGACGTTAATAGGAGAGATCAGAGATTCGACTAAAGGATTAAGTTTTAAGTGGTTTGGTTATAATTTCGGGTATTCGTAGAGCAGCGGGAGAGGTTTGGTGTAGAAAGAAAATGGTGGGTTTTCCTCATCCTCATCAGAGGTGCCCAGGTTTCCTCCTGGGTCCATCACGCGACATAAGGTCTATCATGATACATGGAATACTCAGTAGTCATGTGCTCAGGGACATACAGTATGATCCAAGCAGATATCAATTCTGTATTGAAAAATGCTGCACGAGCATTTCAACAGTTCTAAAAAGAACATTTTATTAGGTTACCGCCAAATGTTATCGCATTTCTTACTATACATACAAAATTCATCGGACACTGTCTATGTATAAATAAGACAAAGCCCTGAGCAATCAGCTCACTCTCCTATGTAGGACGCGAGTTTCTGCTCATAGAACCAACTCTTGGAACCACCAAATTTTTCTTACTGAATATGTTTGATAACTGGAAGAGGAAAGAGAGTGATAACCATACTAATGAAACTAAAAGGTACCATAATCCTCCCAAGTCTGAGACCGCCAAAATTATTTTACAATGGAAAGTCCCAATGAACTGTTATGTTAACTGGACATTCAAAACCTGGGCTTTAAAATCATATGAGAAAACTTGGGGAAATATCAAAGGATAATTGCGCCTTTTACGAAACAGAATTACAACAAGCCGAATACATAACTTGGTGGACTCAGTTTCTTGGATATCTTATCTTTCAGGTGTGGTGCATTCTGGTTTTGTTCGGTTCGCCGTAGAATGAGGAAAAGGTATTTGAAAAACCAATTCCATTAGGCTAATGCAGCGGGAGACCATCCACAATCGATACTTTGGATCCCGATGAAGGGATACCGATCAGAACCATGAGGTTCCTGTATCATTTTATAAAAATGAAAGCAATAAATCGTAATTTGAATAATTAATAAATAATAATGGAGATAGACACAATCTATTGTAAGCAAAACACCAAAGTTGGTCATCAATAAACCACCAAAGTGTGAGAGTATTCGTTTTGTTAGGAAGGTAATTATTAAATGGGAACGGCGATGATTATGGGAGGTTTATACTGAACAAATAATCGCAGGGAAATAATTTCTAGTAGTTTGTAAGTGGGACGTCAACAATATCGTTGGCTGTTTTAGCCCTAGGGTGTGTTATTGTCGTTATATACACTCAACCGCCAATCCGCGTTGTAGATGCATTAGTTAATAACAATATAATTCCGTTGAATTCGATTTGTGGTGAAGAAACCGGAAACTAACGTTCAGAATTGTTAAAGTTTTGCCCTCCGGCTGGCTTTCTGATATTTCAAGGGGGGTCAGAAAGCCGCTGATTGATTAAAACCGATGGACCAACCCAGAGCTGGGGGAGAGAACAGCGTAATTGTGACCGATTCTATTACTTGGAGGTGCAATAGGATCGTTGAAAGCGGGAGCCAGAAAGTCGTTCTCGGTTCCAATTTTTCAACTGGGAGAAAATTAAGTGAAGGAAAGAACTAAGAGTTGGGTGGAAGATAATACGGCACAAAATAAGCAGTCTCTTATTCGGAGAGATACAGCACAACACAAACGGGTGTTCGTTGGGGAACCAGCGGGTATAGCAAGACGTATAATCTTCGGAAACCATTTGTTTTGCATTTTGTATGATAGAAGCTCTAGATTACATTGCACCGCACGCTCTTCCAAGCCACCGCTCTATTTCACAAGGATAATAAAATTGGTTTTATTTAAATAGACACATTAGAAAAAGAAGTGGACGGAGAAATTTGGGTTTTGGATTTAAAAAAAGTATCTTGCTGCAATGTATTGCAGTAAGTATACAGTATACAGTAAGTATACTGTATACAGTAACAACAGAAGCACATTGCACATATCTACGTATATTATACGAACCTCCATTACTTGTCTTGTCCACTTTAGATCCCATAAGAAGAGCCCCATTCATATTTCAGCACCTTAGATCGATTTGGTAAGAAATTCGCCACAAGGGCTTTCAGCTGATCACCGAGCTCCTAACTTCGTCACATAACTCCGTGAACACCAAACTTTACTACCTAGTCGCTTTGTGCGAAACAGAAGCCTTACATACCAGACTTCGTTCCGGATCAATCAACATGTTACGTCGGAAAGCCATCAATTTAAGGGGAAAGCACCAGTAGTGGGCATGTTTACAAAATCTTGTGTGATTGTATGTGTTACCTCATAAATTTTTAGCTCTCAAATTTTTTTTGGGGTGAGTACACGATCTTCAGACATTTTTAGTTGAGTTTAATCAAAGGAAACACCAATTTTATAAATGTTTGAAGAAATAGAGTCAAATTTTGTGGAATGACAGAAAACACCAGTAAGGGAAAAGCACCAATAGTGAACACTGTACCAATAGTGGACACTTCGGAAAAAAGTTGTAGAATAAGGATTCGGGTTGAGCAGGGCACTTTAATCTTTTTGGATTAACTAAAGTAATAGCCTAACAAACGTGATGAACCAAAAGAAAACGTTAGGGCCAAAAAAAATAAATAAATAAATAAAAAATAAGCTAAAATTTTCTAGTGTTGATGTAGTGGACACTTCATGACCCAGTAGTGGACACGTCGTAGATATCAACAAGACGACGTAAAATTTCGTTTAAAATCATGTATATATCTAATCGGTAGTAAAACAAAAATAATTCCATTCAACTGGAAGAATGAAGTGAGCACCAGTAGAGAACAATTCATGTATAAGTAGAAGATAGCTCATGGACTAGCAGTGGACATCTCTTGCACTAGTAGAGGACGCCCCTGTCCGCCTCTGGTCTGCAACACTATATTCATTTGAAAATCGTACCGAGAGCTTGTTCCAATACAAATAAACAAGTAGAAAATTAAGAAAATATCCTTTCGTGAAAAGGGAAGTTGCACCATTATTGAACAGGGATGTCCACTACCGGAGCATCCGTTATTTTTGTTGTACTAGAAGTGGACATGCTTTAAAAGCCCACTTTATCAATATTAACGGAGTTAGGCGACTGGAAAATCGTCAATTTAGTTACTGAATTATATATTCAAACCAATGGGAACAAATATTTGGATATTATATGTGACCATTGCTTAAACATACTTTCTATTCCTTAGCATTTTGCACAGCGTCCTGCTCAAAATCACTCCACCCACAGACTGGTTGTTTTTAATGTCAAGTTATTATTTTTCATTTTGGCCCAAACGTTGTTAATCCAAAAATATTCAAGTGCACTGCTCAACCCGAATCCTTATTCTACAAATTTTTTTCCGAAGTGTCCACTACTGGTACAGTGTTCACTATTGGTGCTTTTCCTTTATCTACCATTCAAATTTCAGGTTTCTAGGTTGTAATGGATAGAAAATAGCCCTTGAGCTTACTCTGTCAATCAGGAGCGCCTTCGTCAGATTTTATATCCTCCAAACAAGCTACCATTTAGATTACAATTTAAAGTGAGGACTTATGTACGGACACTGAATATGGAAAAACTGGTGCGGATTGGCTCATTCGATTCTTTGAAGGCACGTTAAAACAATTATGTAATTTCTAATCTTCGATTTTTTTAGAGGTTAAAAGAGGTTTTTTGTTCTACTACAAACGTTTATTATTGAAAATAATAAGCCAAAACTGTCTATTTTTCTATTATGAAAATTTCCTGTTAAAAAACCAGAAAAAACTATCTGAATTACCTTCTCGAGTTGTAACTGAAGCTTGTTAAGGAACAAAGAGGTAATACAGACTATTAAGTGATGTTTTAAGTACTATTTTTTTCAATCGCAATTGATCAAATCTATTGAATCAATAGTATTGATGTCCCACGAAAAACTTCATTCATGGAGAAGTTAGTGGATGGTAATCGGATGGAGGGATATTTGAATTAGCTTTCGAAACTATCTCAAACCAATTTTATTGTCCTTGTGAAATAGAGCGGTGGCTTGGAAGAGCGTGAGGTGCAATGTGATCTAGAGCTTCTATCATACAAAATGCAAAACAAATAGTTTCCGAAGATTATACGTCTTGCCATACCCGCTGGTTTCCTAACGAACACCCGTTTGTGTTGTGCTGTATCTCTCCAAATAAGAGACTGCTTTTTCTGTGCCGTATTATCTTCCACCCAAATCAAGGAAGTTTTCAAGAATTCAGACTGTTGCAGCACATCAAAAAACTCGAAATTTTTCAAAGAATTTAATTGTTTTCTTTTCAAGTTCTTAATTTTACCTATTCTGCTGTTTATCGTTAATCTGTTGTTCAATAAAATTCAATTAATCTTGTAATCAAGACCGTATTTTTCATATTCATTGCACGGCCACGATTTCCAACAGTTCTGAGTGGATGAAATCAAGGATTTTCCGAAAAACAAATATTTGATATTAAAATATAAACGTTTCACGGAATCATTTCCGAGTTATGATGGTAGCGTACTGTAGGAAACATTTTTAAGACTGGGTTTCATAGAAAGACAGAAGTAGTTCAGTGTTAGTCGCTGATATGGGCTCGACGTGTATTGGTACGTTGCTAAGCTTCTGATTTTATGAAAAGCCTGGGTTGACAAGCCTATTGGGTGCTTGGGAACAAGTTTAGTAAACATTTAAAAGATTGTTGCCATTCTGTTTTCACGATTTCATTTAATGAAATTAGAACATAGCAGCAGGTAATGCAGTTAGGAATCGTATTATGTAAGTAAAGTAAAATCTCCTGTTCAATTTATCCTCACTAACTTGAGAATGTCCAATTACTCAGTGAGGAACCGATTTAACTCAACGAAACGGGGTTGAAGGCTGTCACCTTCGAAACAGATTTAGGTAATGGAAACGGAAATTAACGGTGGCAGCACTTGAGGTTAAGGGGCTGTATTGAAGAATTCCATTGTACTATTCAAAGATCCTCCTGCAGGCTAAAGGATGCTTAGATGGCCAATCAAAGTCGTACTTCTCTTCCTATTTAAATTTTGAATAACTCAAGTTGTTATAGTCAGTAATGAAAAAGATACCAGTAAAAAAAGGACGAGAACAAATCGTAATGGATGGTTCGTTTATAAGCCCATTGGTGCATAATTTTCTTGAATAAACTATTGTTTTGACAAGAAAATAAGTATTTATCCAATCCCCCCTCCCCTCACCATAAAAGTGCAAGCTTACTTGCATATAACAATCTTTTAAATGTTTACTAAACTTGTTCCCAAGCACCCAATAGGCTTGTCAACCCAGGCTTTTCATAAAATCAGAAGCTTAGCAACGTACCAATACACGTCGAGCCCGTATCAGCGACTAACACTGAACTACTTCTGTCTTTCTATGAAACCCAGTCTTAAAAATGTTTCCTACAGTACGGTACCATCATAACTCGGAAATGATTCCGTGAAACGTTTATATTTTAATATCAAATATTTGTTTTTCGGAAAATCCTTGATTTCATCCACTCAGAACTGTTGGAAATTGTGGCCGTGCAATGAATATGAAAAAACCTCTGCCAAGTGGGTGTGGCACATAGCTTCCTCGTATCCATAACATGACCGTATAGATCATTGAAAATTATTATTGACTAAACAACTTCGTTCAATTAGGCGAAGTAAATGTTGAATTAGGGTAAATTTATTGTTATGCAGGAGCATAACTTGAGAAAATAAAGGTAGGCATGTTCAACTATTGAACAAACTATAAAATATACCTAATAAGTCCGAACAATCCCTGAAAATTTCATCGAAATCGGTCAAAAACTCCCGGTGTTATGCTTGTGGCAAGGATTTCACGTTTGCGCATGCGCAGAGGCTACTATTGATCCGGGGGTCATGAAACTCATAGCTGACCATCTACACAACAAACCGAACAATCCCTGAGAATTTCATCAAAATTGGTCAACAACTCCCGGAGTTATGCGCGTAACAAGGATTTCGTTTGCGCATGCGCAGAGGCTGCTATTGATCCGGGGGTCATGAAACTCATAGGGGACCATCTGCACATCAAACCGAACAATCCCTGAAAATGTCATCGAAATTGGTCGAGAACTCCCAGAATTATGCGCGTAACAAAGATTTCACGTTCGCGCATGCGCAGAGGGGACCATCTACCAACCCGAACAATCCCTGATCCGGTCAAGGGAGTTATACCAACAAGGATTTCACGTTCGCGCATGCGCAAACCTAGGGGACCATCTACACCCCAACCCGAACAATCCCTGAAAATCTCATCAAAATTGGTCAAGAACCTTCGGAGTTATACCCGTAACAAGGATTTCACGTTCGCGCATGCGCAGAGGCTACCATTGATCTGGGGGTCATGAAACCTATAGGGGACCATCTACACCCCAACCCGAACAATCCCTGAAAATCTCATCAAAATTGGTCAAGAACCTTCGGAGTTATACCCGTAACAAGGATTTCACGTTCGCGCATGCGCAGAGGCTACCATTGATCTGGGGGTCATGAAACCTATAGGGGACCATCTACACCCCAACCCGAACAATCCCTGAAAATCTCATCAAAATTGGTCAAGAACCTTCGGAGTTATACCCGTAACAAGGATTTCACGTTTGCGCATGCGCAGAGACTACTATTAATCCGGGGGTCATGAAACCTATAGGGGACCATCTACACCCCAACCCGAACAATCCCTGAAAATCTCATCAAAATTGGTCAAGAACTCTCGGAGTTATGCGCGTAACAAGGATTTAACGTTCACGCATGCGCAGAGGCTACTATTGATCCGGGGGTCATGAAACTCATAGGGGACCATCTACACATCAAACCAAACAATCCCTGAAAATTTCATCGAAATTAGTCAAGAACTCCCGGAGTTATGCGCGTAACAAGGATTTCACGTTTGCGCATGCGCAGAGGCTACTATTGATCCGGGGGTCATGAAACCTATAGGGGACCATCTGCACCCCAACCCGCACAACCCCTGAAAATTTCATCAAAATCGGACTATAACTTCGTGTAGTTTTGCCCGTAACAAGGATTTGCTGACAGACAGACAGCCACACAGACAGACAATAGTTAAAATTAAGAACTTGAAAAGAAAACAATTAAATTCTTTGAAAAATGTCGAGTTTTTTGATGTGCTGCAACAGTCTGAATTCTTGAAAAATTCTCCCTTGAATAAAGTCTGATAATTCAGAAGACCTGAGGTTAGTGGAATGTTTCTCCTCTACCCTTAGTCTCACGTGTTGTTCCGAGTCTTTTCTACGAAATTTCCACTGACTACCCTTCTCATGGGAGTGTATTTAGCAAAGCTCCATTAGAGAAGTAAAATGAGAAGAGATAGAGTCATACTCCCTCTCAACATATTGATTGGTGCATTTAATTATTTTTGGAAAATAGCTCTTTGACTGTTATATTTATTAGATACTGTGATGGATGTCGTTAGTTGGCCCTTCCCGAGTTTAGAATCCGTCTCCTTGGGAGATGGATCAGACGTTTTCAAGCGTCATTCTCTGAGCATTAAACCGCATTCAGCTCAATGGAAGGGGCAACTATACCATTCCATAACCTCACAATACATAAAACTTTC
>JAVIWC010003311.1:0-10661 GCA_031894815.1 Creontiades dilutus | reverse complement strand
ACATCGGTTCGCCGGTTTGTTACAGGTGTGGACGCACCTTAAACCACAAAATCCTTTAGGGAATAGAGGTTATAATATTTTGAATCAGAATGCCGATGGCCTTGACGCAAGAAAAAGTTTCTAAGAAATATAAATGGGAGAGCTAGGTGTATTGTCCACCACATTTGGTAGATGTTTTTTGTTTATTTTATTCGTAGCCGCTAAAACGAGATACACTGCCGCAATTGGTCGGTTGACCTTTGTTGGTGAACAAAGCGAGATAAGCAGCCTACCCCTTTTATGGGTGAGAATAATTCAATTTGGGTAAAGTCACGTAGCATGCGGGAACATATAATCACTGATTATTCAGGGATATTAAAAAATCAGGGTTAAAAAAGAAAAATCATCAAAAATAATATAACTTTATTAATAATATTAATGATAAAAAATATGGGTTATGCTCCTTCCATATTGAGTCCCCGTAGTATATCACTACTTTGGGGTACAACCATGACTTTTTTGGGGGTGGCAAGTCCATGAAAATGAGGATCAGATCTACAATCAACATAGAGCCATCTGGTATGATCGATGGACAGGTGATGACACTGGTATGAATTGTTATACCAAATTTACCTTTACTTGATTACGATTTCTTGATATTATTCTCCCTTTTACCTTATTAACAACTAAGGTTATTTTATATATGGATATATAAGGTTCAAGAATGATTATACACAAGGTTTTTAGTAACAACTTGGCTTCTTTATTCAATGATTGTATTTATTGCTCCAAGAAAAACTACGGGGCTCCTATTAACCACGATGTGGAAAAGGTTTTGGTATTCCTTTAATATTTTTATTTTTATGAAATAGCACCGCAGGTGGTATTGGGTAAGGAGTTCGGTTAATAGGATGGATCTGGGATATTAATATCAATTTGATTTAAATACGGAAATTGAATGAACAGATTACCTGGTCGGATGAGAGCTGGGTAGAAAGTGGTAAGGAGAGGGGCTTGTCGCTAGTTTTCGTTATCTCTCCTTCCCCCCCAGTCACTCCTCGCCTCTCCTCTCGCAATTGTTCCGCTGATAGCCGATAGATGGTGTCGGCTATCACAGTCCCCCCCCCCCTCAGCCTTCAATTTTCAGCAAACATACTTTCAGCAACTTTTGCTTCTTGGATGTTTTCTGAAAATTGCATGGCTGTGAGGGATCGCCTGTTCTTCCAGGGGTTGGGATGGGTTAGGGTTGAGGCACAGCGGTGGAGAGGGGTCCTATTTGAAGTTTTTGTTTTACATCTCTTCCTAAATGGAGCTCTTATTTATTTTAAGTTGCGTTGTTGTTGATTTTTTGTGTTCTAAGGTTTTTTTTTTAAATTTTAATTGTTGTTTTTATTTTCTTTTTATTTTATTTTATTTTTATTTAATTAACATTATTATTGTTATTGTTATTATTATACTTATATTTTATTTATTTTATTTTTATCTATTTATTTTTTTTTTTTTTGGGCTCATCAGGTTTTTTTTTTTTTTTTTTTTTTTTTTTTTTTTTTATACCTGGGACTTCCTTTTTTTTTTTTTTTTTTTTTTTTTGGCTCATAAGGTTTTTTTTTTTTTTTTTTTTTTTTTTTTCCTGTTTTTTTTTTTTTTTTTTTTTTTTTTGCTCATTTTTTTTTTTTTTTTTTTTTTTAACCTGGGACATCCGGTTTTTTTTTTTTTTTTTTTTTTTTTAAATTTAAATTTAAGTATTTTTATTTTTTATTTTATTTTATTTTATTTTTTTTTTTACCTTATGGAAAAAAAAATTTTTTTTTTTTTTTTTTTTTGCAATTTATTAGATTTTTGTTAGAAACCCTATTTTATTTATTTATTTTTTTTTTTTATTATTATTATTATTTTTTTTTTTTTTTTTTTTTTTTTTTTGTATTGGTTCGCGTTCCACCCATCTTCGCGTGTGACGGGTCTCATTCTCCAAGGTGGCGGTTGGCCGTTGTGCTGAGGTACAGCACCGCCGCTCTGTCGAGAGTTCAGACATCCGTTTGCCGCCGATTGCGTACACATGTAACAAACAATATGTGAATTGGTTAATTTTCGGTTGTTGTTGTGCTTGTTCATGTGGTTTTGTACGGTTTTAATTGCGATACATGTTGGTTTCTTATGTCTGATTGTAGGAGCATTATGCGTGGAATTCTGCGTTCATTAGCTGGTTCCGACACTAATTGGACTGGGGTGTTGGTATCGAATTTAAAGTGGATTTTATGTCCTTCGATGTCGTACACTACCTGTGCTTTTTTGAGGAAATCTAGTCCTAATATGACGTCTTGCGCTAAATTCTGTATGACGTATATTTTATGTGTCCATGAATGCTCGTGTACTTGTATTTTTACTGAAACCATGAAATGTGTGGTGACTGTCGTTTTATTTCCCGTTATTAAAAGTATTGGTTCACATTTTTCTAGTGGTGTTTGTTTTGGGTTTAAATATTGGTTATAGAATTCGTGGCTAATAGCCGTTACAAATGCACCAGTATCAATTAATGCATGCACATTCTTACTTTCTATAGTAATCGGTAAATACGCTCCTTTTGTGTCTTCAGTCATCGTCGTAAATACCGAGTTCAATTGCGAAATTTTTGGGGGTTTCGTCTTTGATTTATGGCTGTTAAATTCCCCCTGATTTAACAGTCGTTTCGGTTTTCCGATCTAGTGGATTTTGCGGATCGCGTTGAATTCGATTCCCCATCGCTTGATCTCCGTCTGGTTTTTTGCATTGTCATAAAATTTTTGGTTTGTTCTGTTTTATATTTCGGGTTGCCGTAAAATGTATTACCGTTGTAGTTTGGCGGTGTTCTTGGTTTTCTTGGCGGACTGAATGATTTTTCTCGCCGTTCGTAACCCGTTTTTCTCACCATTTCCGCGTAACTAGGTTTTGGTTGATAATTTCCGTTATGATATGACTTCGCGGGATTACGATTATAATCGTTTTGACTGTAGTTTGGTGTATTTGCTCGGTTCGGTGCTATTGGTGGCCCATTTTGTTTAAAATATGTTGTTGGCCGTTGTGGTTTATAAAATTTAGGGCGTTCGTTATTATTTTGCCTAGGTATTGCTCCCGTAGATTGACTCGCGTTATTGAATCTTTTAAATGTCGGTGCGGGTTGGTGTGTCGTATTTTGGTTTGCAATTTTTCTTTGTTGTTGTTTTAATTCTAATTTGGTTATGAATTGTTTCATTGCTTGGTACGTACGCGGTATTTCTTGGAAGCTGAATAATAACCTCGTTTTATCGTTGGCGTTGTCTAATATCGTTTCATTAAGCATTTCTTCATTCATTACATCTAATATTCGATTGACGCTGTAAATTTGTTCGACGTAATTTCTGAAATTTTCGCGCTCCCCCTGTAACCGGTGGATATATTTTACTATCATATTAGTTCTCGTTAAAGTGGGTAACAGTTCGTCTACTATCGTCGTACTTAACGTTTCGTATGACGGTTGTTCTTCTCCGAGTTGCGATATGTAATTATTTAGATATTTGAATCTCGGCATTAATGCTATACGCCGAATTGCTGTTCCCATGAATTGTGATGCTACGTCGTCTATTTTTCCGAGCGCAAGCAGAAATCTCATTATTGATTCGGGGTCATCTGTGTTAAACCACGGTAATTTTTCAATTGCGTCTTCTACTTGTTTCGGAAGTTTTAACATTTCCGTTTTGTGCGTCCGCGAACTTTTTTGCGTTATGGATTCTACGATCATTTCGTTTAATTTTCTTTGTTGTTCCATAAATGCCGTTATTAATTCATTTGATTCGGTGGGCGGTGTTGTTGGCTTTTCTACGATTGGCGGTGTCGGGGTGGGTATTTGCATCTGTTTTATTAGTTCAGTTATTTGAGTAACGTTTTGATGCGTTTGATTTTGTATGGCTTTTAAACTTTCCGCCATCTGTTCTCTTATTTGTGCGAACATATCGTCTTGACGTTTCTCTAAATGTTTCCGAAGTTCTATCAACGGATCTTGTGTTTTTTCCGGAAGGGTCGCGGTTTCTTGTTTGCATTGACTGCATTTGAATACCGACTTTCTTTCGGACGTTAATTTGCGGTAATTTTGGTATGTATATTCCGCGCATTGTTCGTCTAATACCTTTTATCAGGTCTATTTCAAGACAGTGGAAGCTCTTCTCTTTTTTTTTCTGGGTTTTCTGGTTTAAGATTTTTAGGTTTTCTGGTTTAAGATTCGGATTTTATATTCGGATTATTTTCTGGTATTTTACTGCTGGGAAAATTAGGGTCCGTTTTAGAACGTTTAGCTCGCTACCATGTAATACTGAAAGGAATTGTTATACCAAATTTACCTTTACTTGATTACGATTTCTTGATATTATTCTCCCTTTTACCTTATTAACAACTAAGGTTATTTTATATATATGGATATATAAGGTTCAAGAATGATTATACACAAGGTTTTTAGTAACATTGACTTAGGCTTCTTTATTCAATGATTGTATTTATTGCTCCAAGAAGCATTTTTCCTTAATCTAACATTTTTCTAGGGGCTCCTATTAACCACGATGTGGAAAAGGTTTTGGTATTCCTTTAATATTTTTATTTTTTTTAAATAGCACCGCAGGTGGTATTAGATAAGGAGTTCGGTTAATAAGATGGATCTGGGATATTAATATCAATTGACCACCAATTTTTTCCCACATTTAAATACGGAAATTGAATGAACAGATTTTTTAGTGGATTGTCGAAGAGGATGTTCTCTTGGAAATGTTTATCGTTGAAATCCGTTTTGAGCCATTCTGAAACTATTCTTTGAAGTTTACGCTTTTTTATAAATTACATAAATGTAAATCTATCACAAGATAATAATCACCTTTATATTCTTGAGAATCGGTCAGGAAAAAGGCATAACATTTCAGGCCAACCTTTCAAGATATTTTTACACTTGAAATCGTAAGCTTATCAGCAGGTTTATTCTATCTTACTTTCAATAATATGTATCTATTTCATCCTCCTTGTTGGCACTTTAATCCAACTAGATCTTTTCACTGGACTGACCTGTGTGTTACAGTAACTCGCCAATTCAAACTTATCATAGAAAATGTCTATATACTTAGTATTATTTTATGTGCTGCACAATAAACATGAGTTTGTAAATTACCACTGACTCTCTTCAAGGTATGTGACAAAATTGTTTAACTTTTTCACATAGGTACACTGAAAACCTAAATGAGAGAGAGAGAGAGAAGTTTATTCTTAAAACATCAATGGCAGTAAGTAAATGAAATTATAATCTTCAATAATATTACCCAACTGTAGGCGGTGCCTACGGCGTTGGGCAATAGTTGTTTGTTTAAAAAGAACAAATTTGAATGTCATGACAGCCATATCGGACGAAGATAACAAAGGAAGCTTGAAGGATGAGGAATCAAAAATAAATGCTCCTAAAGTACACATCAAACGAAACGTTTCCCTTAGAAATCATCCATGAGAAAATTAACTTTTTATATGTACATCCACTAACAGCAGTGGGGAATCCAATTTCAGGGCTAACGGTGCCTGTGAAGTATGAATAAAAGGTATTGAGGGCTTCTGGTTGACATGGTTAGGCGGTGCTTAGGATTAAGAACCTTTCCTTCAACGAAAAATCTGGTGTTATAGGGCGTTAATCTCTCAGATCGCGCCATTGTGGTGTGCTTATGGAAGAATAGCAAGACACTATATTGCGAGTAATTGTTTGAGGGTGAATACCTTTAGAGAATCAAACAGAGCCGCAAGTAATGTAATATACACCATCCATGTCTTAGATATAATGTTTTCCCCACTCATTTAAGTCTTTTATAACTGTATCCTTGGAACTTGTGCTGCATGTAGCGGCATGCTCTCCAGTAGCAAGGTGGAGGGAGATACCCACTCCACCTGCTTCATGTATTGGGTATAAAAGAGCCCAAGAGGCCATTAAATACATGCAGTTAACAATACTACTTGAAGTTGTCCTTTACTACACCTCGAATCACCACACTGGTGACCACCGACGTCCGCCTTGAAGATTCACCGCCTGCCGGCTCGCTTCTCGGAACACGGCTCTTTAACCGTACAGCTTCAGAGCCCCTTCCCTCGGGACGCCTTTCGTTGCGTAGCGACCCCTCGCATGGCGCTTCCCTCTCTCCGCGGCGCCCCTCTTCCACTCGTCACCCCACGCTACGGGCTATTAAAATCCGATTGTTCTCGCCGCCAGACAATCATTCGGCCCACCGGCTCCTACGAATCATTTCCGCTCCGCTCCGAACTTCGCGTCTTTCACCACGGTTGAGACACCTCAAACGGTTAACCGCCTATTACAGGGAGCCTCCCGATCGTCGCCTGGTCGTCGAGCCGTCATTTAGCACGGTTGAAAGAGGCAAATTCTGCCCACGGCGCGAAAGCCAGAACGGTTTTTAACCTATTACGGTAATCCGCCGTCTCTACGACCACGCCTCGTCAAATTTCAACTTTAATTCGTCTTCTTCTTCTCATTCACGACGCAGACCCATCTCAGAACACGACTTGTCGGCACAATGGCTTCACCATCTTCTTCTTCCGTGCCTCCGTCGAAACTACCTACGTTTGAGCCTTCACTTACGACGATCTGGTTGAAACAACTGGACGCAGCATGTGTCTACGAGAAACTTACAACGGAAGCTGAAAAATTTCGCCGTGGCTTCCTTTCACTCGACACGAAACATGCAGAGCTAGTCGCTGATATTGAGCCTTCTTCAGCGAATGCATACCAGCTCTTCTGTTCACGACTTAAATCGGCTTATGAGCCAACGGACGCCTCTGCTGTTGCTTCTCTTCTCAGCTCGCCTGCGTTAGATGAACTTCTTCCGTCAGCCTTCATGCGCAAAATTCGCAGAATTCTTCCGGATGATACACCTGGCTCTCTACTTCGAGCGGTATTTTTAAAAGCTCTTCCAGACACTATTCGTCTCGTCGTAGCCTCGAGTAAGGACACCGACGTATCGAAACTCGCTTTACTCGCTGATCGTCTTCTCCCTTTCTGCCCAGCTCCTTCGGCTACTGCTTCTGTTCACCAAACCGACGAACAAGAAATTGAGGTGATTCGAGCACCGCGAACACGCACCTTTCGCAAACCTACCTCTACGAGTAAACAAAATCGCCTCTGTTTCTACCACTCACGTTGGGGAAAAAACGCAAGAAACTGCAAGCATCCCTGCGCATGGAAACAGACTCCAAAAACGACTTCGCACAGCCCCATCAGCGGCAACGGCTGTGCGCTCATCTCGTCGTGAACGCCTGTTCATCCGCTGCAAACGGTCCAACTTGGACTTCTCGTAGACACCGGAAGTGACCTTTCTATCCTTCCCAACTCTCTCCTACGTCGACAGCGTGAATCTGTCTCTACATTAACTGCAGCTAACGGCTCAAAAAATATGCACCTACGGTCAAATCGACGCTGCTGTACACCTTCCCGGCCTACAGCCTTACATTGGCCTTTTGTAGTCGCAGACGTTCGCTCAACAATTTTAGGGCTGATTTTAGCACTACGGGTTCCTGACTTGACTAACAAACGGCTCATCGATTCTGCAGAGCAACGATTTTTGAGAGGAACGCTCAATCTCGCTTCCGCTGAAGAATCAGTCTGTACATCCGTCACGTCTACAGCTTCACGCTTCTCACGTCTGCTTTCTGACTACGTACCTTCTTCAACGCCTCTCGATAGCCCTATTGTCCATCACATTCTACTAAAGGCCCTCCTTGCCATGCAAAACTCCGTCGTCTCGCGCCGGGCATTTCTCAGAAAAGGTTAAACAGCATTTTCAAGAAATGTTTGTTCAGGCATCATCGAACCGTCCGATTCTCCATGGTCCAGCCCTCTTCGTAGTCCCAAACCGAATGGTGATATCCGCCCAGTCGGCGACTACAGGATTTTGAATCAACAGACGGTCCCTGATCGCTACAGCATCCCTCATTTGCATGATTTCACTCAGAATCTATACGGCTCAACGAAATTACAGCACATTCGACAGAGAATTACTCGCAATTTATTCCGCGATTATTCACTTTCGACCAATTCTGGAAGGTCGCTCTCTTCGCGTATTTACGGACCATCAACCGCTTTGTACAGCCCTCACTTCCACGCCCAAAAGGCACCGCCCATGCGCCTTCGCCAATTACGATTCATCTCTGAATTTACTTCCGACATCAGGTATAAAAAAGGCGTGGAAAACACAATGGCTGACTTTCTGTCCCGCCTTCCTTCTACCTGCGATTCCGTTTCAGCCTTACCTTTTTCAATGGCCGAACTTCGCACCGCCCAACTAGAAGACCCCCACATAGAGAAAATGTATCTTCAGCCCCGCCTTATACATGGGTTCGAAATATTCTGACACTTCGGATGCGTTCCTCGACCTTACATACCTTCTCCCTTGCGGCCTGCGATATTTTCACATCCACGGGTTTTCTCACCCAGGCATCAAGGCTACAACTGCACTCTTAAAAGCTCGATACTTCTGGCCTAATATGACGTCATCAGTCCGAATTATGACTCGAACTGTTCAGCGTGCGGTCGCGCGAAAATTACTCGTCACATTCGAGCTCCACTGGAAAATTTTCCGACTCCTCTCCGCTCCAACATGTCCATTTGGACATTTTTGGCTCACTGCCGGCTTCAAACGGATACAAATTCTGCCTCGTCATGATAGATAGAGCTACCGGGTGGCCTGATTGTGTCCCACTCCGTTCAATCACTTCCGACTCAGTTATTCATGCTTTCTATAATTCTTGGGTCTCTAAATTTGGCCCGCCGGAATTTCTGACGACTGATAATGGCACGCAGTTCACTTCCTCGACCTTCGAAAAATTCTGCTCTTCTATGGGTATAACCCACCTTCGTACAAACACATACCACCCGCAAAGCAACGGCCTCGTCGAACGATTTAATCGCGTCCTTAAAGAAGCTATTCTCACCACTTCGACTTCCACGAATTGGGCTCGAGATATTCCATCCCTCATGCTAGGGATTCGAAATAGACCCTCATTCGACAACTTGTCCCCGGCTCAACGCCTTTTCGGAGTTACGCCTCGGCTGCCTTCGGACCTTTTTTCACTGCCCTCACCTGACGTCACGCCCCTGCTATCTCATGATTCTTATCGTCGGTTCGAAAAACGTTTCTTTCCTACTACAATTCAACGGGCTACGACTGTTTATATTAGGGTGGAAACCCCTAAGGGCAAACTTCAACCACCTTATATCGGCCCATTCTCCGTGCTTAGCAACGACGGGAAGACCATTGTATACCGTAACTCCCAGGGTACTTCGATCCCGGTCTCTATAGACCGCTGCAAGCCCGGACCTGCTACTTCCCCACTTTCGGAAACCACGTTTTCCCCGATGCGCTTATCATCGCCTTCCTTCAGTCAACATGTCGCATCTATATAAAATAAAAATCTATATAAAATAAAAAATAAAAAAATAAAAAAAGTCAAATTTTGCTTTCAAAATCTGGGGGGAGGTGTGCTGCATGTAGCGGCATGCTCTCCAGTAGCAAGGTGGAGGGAGATACCCACTCCACCTGCTTCATGTATTGGGTATAAAAGAGCCCAAGAGGCCATCAAATACAGGCAGTTAACAATACTACTTGAAGTTGTCCTTTACTACACCTCGAATCACCACAGAACTGTTATTGTTACAGTCCTGTTGAATCACCCGGGGCAAGAAATAAATTTGGTGACTTAATATACCAATCAATGAACCAAAATATAAATATAATTAATTTGATTTAATCACAATGTATAAACTCTTTGACTAAAAAGAGGAAGGTTCGGTAAAAAAGTGCTCAATATAAAATATCACACAATTTTTATTAAATTTAACAAACCAATAGATGATAAATAAATTTTTTTACAAAATGGAAGCCTTAAACGAACTTTAAAATGAAAATTTTCGGTTTTTTTTTTTTTTTTGCTGCAAATGTTTTAATAATATCATCAAAAGATACTGCTGAAACTATTTTGTGCTCTATTGATATGATGGCCAACTACCCTCAAGCCGCTCAAGGCTAATTCTCGCCTGGCGAAGTATACGTTTTCTATATCCTTTGTCCTTTCTTGTAGGCCTATCGCATTCCTTATTTATATCATTTTTTCTTTTAGTAAATATTTTCAAATTTACTCCAAACAGTCATAATATTTAAAAGAACTTGAAAAACTGTCACTTTTTTGCCTATTTGTCGCCCCTCTAACTTTGGCCTCCGGCTAACCCCCCCCCCCCCCCCTCCTGGTTACGTCCCTGTGAAGATGTACAAACACATCAAAACGTTAGCTTAAAGTTTTTTTGCATTTTTCTGACTGACTCTCAAGAATAAAGAGGTGAATATTATAAATTATGTAGCGGTCGAGAAACGTGATCAAAATGTATCATAAGATATATAAATGTATCCCCCATTCCAAATAACATCTTTCCTTAAAGTTGAGATGACAATGTTGATAAAAATGATAAAATTTGTCAAAAAGTCATGCATTCCAAGAGGAAGGATGAACCCGGTCAACAACAGTAGTTGAGCTCAAAATGGGCTCGAAGTAAACCGGCTTAAATATTATTAAAATTTCAAAAAAACTAACTGAAATCATTTATTTACATAGTTCGCCAAAACAGTACTCAGCAAAATTTTATCAAAAAG
>JAVIWC010003310.1:0-10633 GCA_031894815.1 Creontiades dilutus | reverse complement strand
AATTCGTGTTCAGTACCCCGAAAAACCCCTTAGAGAGTAGGTTTGAAAGGGATTAAACAGAGATAATTTTTGAGCAATTTTGATGAAAAATCGCGAAAATAACCATGAAGGAAGCGTTTTATCGAAAAACGGACTTCGAATTCGTGTTCAGCACCCCGAAAAACCCCTTAGAGAGTAGGTTTGAAAGGGATTAAACAGAGATAATTTTTGAGCAATTTTGATGAAAAATCGCGAAAATAACCATGAAGGAAGCGTTTTATCGAAAAACGGACTTCGAATTCGTGTTCAGCACCCCGAAAACCCCTTAGAGAGTAGGTTTGAAAGGGATTAAACAGAGATAATTTTTGAGCAATTTTGATGAAAAATCGCGAAAATAACCATGAAGGAAGCGTTTTATCGAAAAACGGACTTCGAATTCGTGTTCAGCACCCCGAAAACCCCTTAGAGAGTAGGTTTGAAAGGGATTAAACAGAGATAATTTTTGAGCAATTTTGATGAAAAATCGCGAAAATAACCATGAAGGAAGCGTTTTATCGAAAAACGGACTTCGAATTCGTGTTCAGCACCCCGAAAAACCCCTTAGAGAGTAGGTTTGAAAGGGATTAAACAGAGATAATTTTTGAGCAATTTTGATGAAAAATCGCGAAAATAACCATGAAGGAAGCGTTTTATCGAAAAACGGACTTCGAATTCGTGTTCAGCACCCCGAAAAACCCCTTAGAGAGTAGGTTTGAAAGGGATTAAACAGAGATAATTTTTGAGCAATTTTGATGAAAAATCGCGAAAATAACCATGAAGGAAGCGTTTTATCGAAAAACGGACTTCGAATTCGTGTTCAGCACCCCGAAAACCCCTTAGAGAGTAGGTTTGAAAGGGATTAAACAGAGATAATTTTTGAGCAATTTTGATGAAAAATCGCGAAAATAACCATGAAGGAAGCGTTTTATCGAAAAACGGACTTCGAATTCGTGTTCAGCACCCCGAAAACCCCTTAGAGAGTAGGTTTGAAAGGGATTAAACAGAGATAATTTTTGAGCAATTTTGATGAAAAATCGCGAAAATAACCATGAAGGAAGCGTTTTATCGAAAAACGGACTTCGAGAGATAATTTTTGAGCAATTTTGATGAAAAATCGCGAAAATAACCATGAAGGAAGCGTTTTATCGAAAAACGGACTTCGAATTCGTGTTCAGCACCCCGAAAACCCCTTAGAGAGTAGGTTTGAAAGGGATTAAACAGAGATAATTTTTGAGCAATTTTGATGAAAAATCGCGAAAATAACCATGAAGGAAGCGTTTTATCGAAAAACGGACTTCGAATTCGTGTTCAGCACCCCGAAAAACCCCTTAGAGAGTAGGTTTGAAAGGGATTAAACAGAGATAATTTTTGAGCAATTTTGATGAAAAATCGCGAAAATAACCATGAAGGAAGCGTTTTATCGAAAAACGGACTTCGAATTCGTGTTCAGCACCCCGAAAACCCCTTAGAGAGTAGGTTTGAAAGGGATTAAACAGAGATAATTTTTGAGCAATTTTGATGAAAAATCGCGAAAATAACCATGAAGGAAGCGTTTTATCGAAAAACGGACTTCGAATTCGTGTTCAGCACCCCGAAAAACCCCTTAGAGAGTAGGTTTGAAAGGGATTAAACAGAGATAATTTTTGAGCAATTTTGATGAAAAATCGCGAAAATAACCATGAAGGAAGCGTTTTATCGAAAAACGGACTTCGAATTCGTGTTCAGCACCCCGAAAAACCCCTTAGAGAGTAGGTTTGAAAGGGATTAAACAGAGATAATTTTTGAGCAATTTTGATGAAAAATCGCGAAAATAACCATGAAGGAAGCGTTTTATCGAAAAACGGACTTCGAATTCGTGTTCAGCACCCCGAAAACCCCTTAGAGAGTAGGTTTGAAAGGGATTAAACAGAGATAATTTTTGAGCAATTTTGATGAAAAATCGCGAAAATAACCATGAAGGAAGCGTTTTATCGAAAAACGGACTTCGAATTCGTGTTCAGCACCCCGAAAAACCCCTTAGAGAGTAGGTTTGAAAGGGATTAAACAGAGATAATTTTTGAGCAATTTTGATGAAAAATCGCGAAAATAACCATGAAGGAAGCGTTTTATCGAAAAACGGACTTCGAATTCGTGTTCAGCACCCCGAAAACCCCTTAGAGAGTAGGTTTGAAAGGGATTAAACAGAGATAATTTTTGAGCAATTTTGATGAAAAATCGCGAAAATAACCATGAAGGAAGCGTTTTATCGAAAAACGGACTTCGAATTCGTGTTCAGCACCCCGAAAAACCCCTTAGAGAGTAGGTTTGAAAGGGATTAAACAGAGATAATTTTTGAGCAATTTTGATGAAAAATCGCGAAAATAACCATGAAGGAAGCGTTTTATCGAAAAACGGACTTCGAATTCGTGTTCAGCACCCCGAAAAACCCCTTAGAGAGTAGGTTTGAAAGGGATTAAACAGAGATAATTTTTGAGCAATTTTGATGAAAAATCGCGAAAATAACCATGAAGGAAGCGTTTTATCGAAAAACGGCTTTCTGATTCGTGTCACGCACCCCGAAAAACCCTTAGAGAGTAGGTTTGAAAGGGATTAAACAGAGATAATTTTTGAGCAATTTTGATGAAAAATCGCGAAAATAACCATGAAGGAAGCGTTTTATCGAAAAACGGACTTCGAATTCGTGTTCAGCACCCCGAAAAACCCCTTAGAGAGTAGGTTTGAAAGGGATTAAACAGAGATAATTTTTGAGCAATTTTGATGAAAAATCGCGAAAATAACCATGAAGGAAGCGTTTTATCGAAAAACGGACTTCGAATTCGTGTTCAGCACCCCGAAAAACCCTTAGAGAGTAGGTTTGAAAGGGATTAAACAGAGATAATTTTTGAGCAATTTTGATGAAAAATCGCGAAAATAACCATGAAGGAAGCGTTTTATCGAAAAACGGACTTCGAATTCGTGTTCAGCACCCCGAAAAACCCCTTAGAGAGTAGGTTTGAAAGGGATTAAACAGAGATAATTTTTGAGCAATTTTGATGAAAAATCGCGAAAATAACCATGAAGGAAGCGTTTTATCGAAAAACGGACTTCGAATTCGTGTTCAGCACCCCGAAAAACCCCTTAGAGAGTAGGTTTGAAAGGGATTAAACAGAGATAATTTTTGAGCAATTTTGATGAAAAATCGCGAAAATAACCATGAAGGAAGCGTTTTATCGAAAAACGGACTTCGAATTCGTGTTCAGCACCCCGAAAAACCCCTTAGAGAGTAGGTTTGAAAGGGATTAAACAGAGATAATTTTTGAGCAATTTTGATGAAAAATCGCGAAAATAACCATGAAGGAAGCGTTTTATCGAAAAACGGACTTCGAATTCGTGTTCAGCACCCCGAAAAACCCCTTAGAGAGTAGGTTTGAAAGGGATTAAACAGAGATAATTTTTGAGCAATTTTGATGAAAAATCGCGAAAATAACCATGAAGGAAGCGTTTTATCGAAAAACGGACTTCGAATTCGTGTTCAGCACCCCGAAAAACTTAGAGAGTAGGTTTGAAAGGGATTAAACAGAGATAATTTTTGAGCAATTTTGATGAAAAATCGCGAAAATAACCATGAAGGAAGCGTTTTATCGAAAAACGGACTTCGAATTCGTGTTCAGCACCCCGAAAAACCCCTTAGAGAGTAGGTTTGAAAGGGATTAAACAGAGATAATTTTTGAGCAATTTTGATGAAAAATCGCGAAAATAACCATGAAGGAAGCGTTTTATCGAAAAACGGACTTCGAATTCGTGTTCAGCACCCCGAAAAACCCTTAGAGAGTAGGTTTGAAAGGGATTAAACAGAGATAATTTTTGAGCAATTTTGATGAAAAATCGCGAAAATAACCATGAAGGAAGCGTTTTATCGAAAAACGGACTTCGAATTCGTGTTCAGCACCCCGAAAAACCCCTTAGAGAGTAGGTTTGAAAGGGATTAAACAGAGATAATTTTTGAGCAATTTTGATGAAAAATCGCGAAAATAACCATGAAGGAAGCGTTTTATCGAAAAACGGACTTCGAATTCGTGTTCAGCACCCCGAAAAACCCCTTAGAGAGTAGGTTTGAAAGGGATTAAACAGAGATAATTTTTGAGCAATTTTGATGAAAAATCGCGAAAATAACCATGAAGGAAGCGTTTTATCGAAAAACGGACTTCGAATTCGTGTTCAGCACCCCGAAAAACCCCTTAGAGAGTAGGTTTGAAAGGGATTAAACAGAGATAATTTTTGAGCAATTTTGATGAAAAATCGCGAAAATAACCATGAAGGAAGCGTTTTATCGAAAAACGGACTTCGAATTCGTGTTCAGCACCCCGAAAAACCCCTTAGAGAGTAGGTTTGAAAGGGATTAAACAGAGATAATTTTTGAGCAATTTTGATGAAAAATCGCGAAAATAACCATGAAGGAAGCGTTTTATCGAAAAACGGACTTCGAATTCGTGTTCAGCACCCCGAAAAACCCCTTAGAGAGTAGGTTTGAAAGGGATTAAACAGAGATAATTTTTGAGCAATTTTGATGAAAAATCGCGAAAATAACCATGAAGGAAGCGTTTTATCGAAAAACGGACTTCGAATTCGTGTTCAGCACCCCGAAAAACCCCTTAGAGAGTAGGTTTGAAAGGGATTAAACAGAGATAATTTTTGAGCAATTTTGATGAAAAATCGCGAAAATAACCATGAAGGAAGCGTTTTATCGAAAAACGGACTTCGAATTCGTGTTCAGCACCCCGAAAAACCCCTTAGAGAGTAGGTTTGAAAGGGATTAAACAGAGATAATTTTTGAGCAATTTTGATGAAAAATCGCGAAAATAACCATGAAGGAAGCGTTTTATCGAAAAACGGACTTCGAATTCGTGTTCAGCACCCCGAAAAACCCCTTAGAGAGTAGGTTTGAAAGGGATTAAACAGAGATAATTTTTGAGCAATTTTGATGAAAAATCGCGAAAATAACCATGAAGGAAGCGTTTTATCGAAAAACGGACTTCGAATTCGTGTTCAGCACCCCGAAAAACCCTTAGAGAGTAGGTTTGAAAGGGATTAAACAGAGATAATTTTTGAGCAATTTTGATGAAAAATCGCGAAAATAACCATGAAGGAAGCGTTTTATCGAAAAACGGACTTCGAATTCGTGTTCAGCACCCCGAAAACCCCTTAGAGAGTAGGTTTGAAAGGGATTAAACAGAGATAATTTTTGAGCAATTTTGATGAAAAATCGCGAAAATAACCATGAAGGAAGCGTTTTATCGAAAAACGGACTTCGAATTCGTGTTCAGCACCCCGAAAAACCCCTTAGAGAGTAGGTTTGAAAGGGATTAAACAGAGATAATTTTTGAGCAATTTTGATGAAAAATCGCGAAAATAACCATGAAGGAAGCGTTTTATCGAAAAACGGACTTCGAATTCGTGTTCAGCACCCCGAAAAACCCCTTAGAGAGTAGGTTTGAAAGGGATTAAACAGAGATAATTTTTGAGCAATTTTGATGAAAAATCGCGAAAATAACCATGAAGGAAGCGTTTTATCGAAAAACGGACTTCGAATTCGTGTTCAGCACCCCGAAAAACCCCTTAGAGAGTAGGTTTGAAAGGGATTAAACAGAGATAATTTTTGAGCAATTTTGATGAAAAATCGCGAAAATAACCATGAAGGAAGCGTTTTATCGAAAAACGGACTTCGAATTCGTGTTCAGCACCCCGAAAAACCCCTTAGAGAGTAGGTTTGAAAGGGATTAAACAGAGATAATTTTTGAGCAATTTTGATGAAAAATCGCGAAAATAACCATGAAGGAAGCGTTTTATCGAAAAACGGACTTCGAATTCGTGTTCAGCACCCCGAAAAACCCCTTAGAGAGTAGGTTTGAAAGGGATTAAACAGAGATAATTTTTGAGCAATTTTGATGAAAAATCGCGAAAATAACCATGAAGGAAGCGTTTTATCGAAAAACGGACTTCGAATTCGTGTTCAGCACCCCGAAAAACCCCTTAGAGAGTAGGTTTGAAAGGGATTAAACAGAGATAATTTTTGAGCAATTTTGATGAAAAATCGCGAAAATAACCATGAAGGAAGCGTTTTATCGAAAAACGGACTTCGAATTCGTGTTCAGCACCCCGAAAAACCCCTTAGAGAGTAGGTTTGAAAGGGATTAAACAGAGATAATTTTTGAGCAATTTTGATGAAAAATCGCGAAAATAACCATGAAGGAAGCGTTTTATCGAAAAACGGACTTCGAATTCGTGTTCAGCACCCCGAAAAACCCTTAGAGAGTAGGTTTGAAAGGGATTAAACAGAGATAATTTTTGAGCAATTTTGATGAAAAATCGCGAAAATAACCATGAAGGAAGCGTTTTATCGAAAAACGGACTTCGAATTCGTGTTCAGCACCCCGAAAAACCCCTTAGAGAGTAGGTTTGAAAGGGATTAAACAGAGATAATTTTTGAGCAATTTTGATGAAAAATCGCGAAAATAACCATGAAGGAAGCGTTTTATCGAAAAACGGACTTCGAATTCGTGTTCAGCACCCCGAAAAACCCCTTAGAGAGTAGGTTTGAAAGGGATTAAACAGAGATAATTTTTGAGCAATTTTGATGAAAAATCGCGAAAATAACCATGAAGGAAGCGTTTTATCGAAAAACGGACTTCGAATTCGTGTTCAGCACCCCGAAAAACCCCTTAGAGAGTAGGTTTGAAAGGGATTAAACAGAGATAATTTTTGAGCAATTTTGATGAAAAATCGCGAAAATAACCATGAAGGAAGCGTTTTATCGAAAAACGGACTTCGAATTCGTGTTCAGCACCCCGAAAAACCCCTTAGAGAGTAGGTTTGAAAGGGATTAAACAGAGATAATTTTTGAGCAATTTTGATGAAAAATCGCGAAAATAACCATGAAGGAAGCGTTTTATCGAAAAACGGACTTCGAATTCGTGTTCAGCACCCCGAAAAACCCCTTAGAGAGTAGGTTTGAAAGGGATTAAACAGAGATAATTTTTGAGCAATTTTGATGAAAAATCGCGAAAATAACCATGAAGGAAGCGTTTTATCGAAAAACGGACTTCGAATTCGTGTTCAGCACCCCGAAAAACCCCTTAGAGAGTAGGTTTGAAAGGGATTAAACAGAGATAATTTTTGAGCAATTTTGATGAAAAATCGCGAAAATAACCATGAAGGAAGCGTTTTATCGAAAAACGGACTTCGAATTCGTGTTCAGCACCCCGAAAACCCCTTAGAGAGTAGGTTTGAAAGGGATTAAACAGAGATAATTTTTGAGCAATTTTGATGAAAAATCGCGAAAATAACCATGAAGGAAGCGTTTTATCGAAAAACGGACTTCGAATTCGTGTTCAGCACCCCGAAAAACCCCTTAGAGAGTAGGTTTGAAAGGGATTAAACAGAGATAATTTTTGAGCAATTTTGATGAAAAATCGCGAAAATAACCATGAAGGAAGCGTTTTATCGAAAAACGGACTTCGAATTCGTGTTCAGCACCCCGAAAACCCCTTAGAGAGTAGGTTTGAAAGGGATTAAACAGAGATAATTTTTGAGCAATTTTGATGAAAAATCGCGAAAATAACCATGAAGGAAGCGTTTTATCGAAAAACGGACTTCGAATTCGTGTTCAGCACCCCGAAAACCCCTTAGAGAGTAGGTTTGAAAGGGATTAAACAGAGATAATTTTTGAGCAATTTTGATGAAAAATCGCGAAAATAACCATGAAGGAAGCGTTTTATCGAAAAACGGACTTCGAATTCGTGTTCAGCACCCCGAAAAACCCTTAGAGAGTAGGTTTGAAAGGGATTAAACAGAGATAATTTTTGAGCAATTTTGATGAAAAATCGCGAAAATAACCATGAAGGAAGCGTTTTATCGAAAAACGGACTTCGAATTCGTGTTCAGCACCCCGAAAAACCCCTTAGAGAGTAGGTTTGAAAGGGATTAAACAGAGATAATTTTTGAGCAATTTTGATGAAAAATCGCGAAAATAACCATGAAGGAAGCGTTTTATCGAAAAACGGACTTCGAATTCGTGTTCAGCACCCCGAAAAACCCCTTAGAGAGTAGGTTTGAAAGGGATTAAACAGAGATAATTTTTGAGCAATTTTGATGAAAAATCGCGAAAATAACCATGAAGGAAGCGTTTTATCGAAAAACGGACTTCGAATTCGTGTTCAGCACCCCGAAAACCCCTTAGAGAGTAGGTTTGAAAGGGATTAAACAGAGATAATTTTTGAGCAATTTTGATGAAAAATCGCGAAAATAACCATGAAGGAAGCGTTTTATCGAAAAACGGACTTCGAATTCGTGTTCAGCACCCCGAAAACCCCTTAGAGAGTAGGTTTGAAAGGGATTAAACAGAGATAATTTTTGAGCAATTTTGATGAAAAATCGCGAAAATAACCATGAAGGAAGCGTTTTATCGAAAAACGGACTTCGAATTCGTGTTCAGCACCCCGAAAAACCCCTTAGAGAGTAGGTTTGAAAGGGATTAAACAGAGATAATTTTTGAGCAATTTTGATGAAAAATCGCGAAAATAACCATGAAGGAAGCGTTTTATCGAAAAACGGACTTCGAATTCGTGTTCAGCACCCCGAAAAACCCCTTAGAGAGTAGGTTTGAAAGGGATTAAACAGAGATAATTTTTGAGCAATTTTGATGAAAAATCGCGAAAATAACCATGAAGGAAGCGTTTTATCGAAAAACGGACTTCGAATTCGTGTTCAGCACCCCGAAAAACCCCTTAGAGAGTAGGTTTGAAAGGGATTAAACAGAGATAATTTTTGAGCAATTTTGATGAAAAATCGCGAAAATAACCATGAAGGAAGCGTTTTATCGAAAAACGGACTTCGAATTCGTGTTCAGCACCCCGAAAAACCCCTTAGAGAGTAGGTTTGAAAGGGATTAAACAGAGATAATTTTTGAGCAATTTTGATGAAAAATCGCGAAAATAACCATGAAGGAAGCGTTTTATCGAAAAACGGACTTCGAATTCGTGTTCAGCACCCCGAAAACCCCTTAGAGAGTAGGTTTGAAAGGGATTAAACAGAGATAATTTTTGAGCAATTTTGATGAAAAATCGCGAAAATAACCATGAAGGAAGCGTTTTATCGAAAAACGGACTTCGAATTCGTGTTCAGCACCCCGAAAAACCCCTTAGAGAGTAGGTTTGAAAGGGATTAAACAGAGATAATTTTTGAGCAATTTTGATGAAAAATCGCGAAAATAACCATGAAGGAAGCGTTTTATCGAAAAACGGACTTCGAATTCGTGTTCAGCACCCCGAAAAACCCTTAGAGAGTAGGTTTGAAAGGGATTAAACAGAGATAATTTTTGAGCAATTTTGATGAAAAATCGCGAAAATAACCATGAAGGAAGCGTTTTATCGAAAAACGGACTTCGAATTCGTGTTCAGCACCCCGAAAAACCCCTTAGAGAGTAGGTTTGAAAGGGATTAAACAGAGATAATTTTTGAGCAATTTTGATGAAAAATCGCGAAAATAACCATGAAGGAAGCGTTTTATCGAAAAACGGACTTCGAATTCGTGTTCAGCACCCCGAAAAACCCTTAGAGAGTAGGTTTGAAAGGGATTAAACAGAGATAATTTTTGAGCAATTTTGATGAAAAATCGCGAAAATAACCATGAAGGAAGCGTTTTATCGAAAAACGGACTTCGAATTCGTGTTCAGCACCCCGAAAAACCCCTTAGAGAGTAGGTTTGAAAGGGATTAAACAGAGATAATTTTTGAGCAATTTTGATGAAAAATCGCGAAAATAACCATGAAGGAAGCGTTTTATCGAAAAACGGACTTCGAATTCGTGTTCAGCACCCCGAAAAACCCCTTAGAGAGTAGGTTTGAAAGGGATTAAACAGAGATAATTTTTGAGCAATTTTGATGAAAAATCGCGAAAATAACCATGAAGGAAGCGTTTTATCGAAAAACGGACTTCGAATTCGTGTTCAGCACCCCGAAAAACCCCTTAGAGAGTAGGTTTGAAAGGGATTAAACAGAGATAATTTTTGAGCAATTTTGATGAAAAATCGCGAAAATAACCATGAAGGAAGCGTTTTATCGAAAAACGGACTTCGAATTCGTGTTCAGCACCCCGAAAACCCCTTAGAGAGTAGGTTTGAAAGGGATTAAACAGAGATAATTTTTGAGCAATTTTGATGAAAAATCGCGAAAATAACCATGAAGGAAGCGTTTTATCGAAAAACGGACTTCGAATTCGTGTTCAGCACCCCGAAAAACCCCTTAGAGAGTAGGTTTGAAAGGGATTAAACAGAGATAATTTTTGAGCAATTTTGATGAAAAATCGCGAAAATAACCATGAAGGAAGCGTTTTATCGAAAAACGGACTTCGAATTCGTGTTCAGCACCCCGAAAACCCCTTAGAGAGTAGGTTTGAAAGGGATTAAACAGAGATAATTTTTGAGCAATTTTGATGAAAAATCGCGAAAATAACCATGAAGGAAGCGTTTTATCGAAAAACGGACTTCGAATTCGTGTTCAGCACCCCGAAAACCCCTTAGAGAGTAGGTTTGAAAGGGATTAAACAGAGATAATTTTTGAGCAATTCTTGATGAAAAATCG
>JAVIWC010003309.1:0-10818 GCA_031894815.1 Creontiades dilutus | reverse complement strand
TCCCCAGGCCTCGGGAGAGGGACCGAGTCGGGAAGAAGGGCGGGGCTACCCCTCGCGGGGTAGAAGGGCTCCCCCACTCGAACGGCACGGAGTAGGCATGGAGGGAGGCGCCCGAGGAGAGGGGAAGGGACCCACCTCAGGGCTCCCGACCCCAGACCGGCAGCCAGTCGTCTCTCTGCTCCAGTGTTGTGAAGTTCTCAGTCAGTTGTTGTGTTGAAGGCAGATTTCTTGCCAAGTGTTCCGTCCCTATATATTTTTTCATCCGTTCGTTAGAACGACCCCCCTCAGCTCGCGATCCGCGCCGCGTTAGTTGTTTGTTTGAACTGTTACAGATCCGGCTCGCCGTTGGTGTGCCCCTTGTACAAAGGCACTATACAGTTTCCTGAGGTCCCCGGCGCGCTGTCCAGCACGCCGCGCCAAGCCAGCTCAGCTCGTAACGCAACCCACGAGCCGCTCCACGCCAAGCCATCACATAGCTTGCACACCGAGCCGCGCCACGCCAGCTCAGCTCGTATCACAACCCACGAGCCGCGCCACGCCAAGCCAGCGCGTAGCTTGCACGCCGAGCCGCGCCACGCCAGCTCAGCTCGTACCACAACCCACGAGCCGCGCCACGCCAAGCCAGCGCGTAGCTTGCACGCCGAGCCGCGCCACGCCAGCTCAGCTCGTATCACAATCCACGAGCCGCGCCACGCCAAGCCAGCGTATAGCTTGTACGCCGAGCCGCGCCACGCCAAGCCAGCGCGTAGCTCACACCCCGAGCCGCGCCACGCCAAGCCAGCTCGTACCTCGCAAGAACCGTCGCCAGCCACGCCAATCTACGCCCAGGAGTACCATCAATCAATCAGGCCTGTACACCCCCATCACGGCAAGGTAGTGTCCAAATTTACTAGTCATCCCTGCTGCAATTTAGGATTTTAACTTTAAACCCCCTCAGGGTGCGCCCACTTCGGAAACGCTTGCATTGTTTGTTGTCTTACCGCTTCACGGTAGTCTTGGCTCTTAAAGCCCGTTACCATTTCAATCTTTACCAGTCAATTCCAAATTACTAGTTGCAAACTAGACATTGTATGTTGTATCGAGGTTATATCTATACCTAGGGGACATTATTAGTTACTACTATTTTGCAAGTTGAACAAGTATTAAGAAAGGATACTTAAGTTGCGTTACATATATATATATATCTATACATACTTACACTGCATTGAAAATTACCATTTTTGTATTTACATTTGATGTTCCATTTGTGCATGTTTTTGGGTTTAATAAACCACGTGTTTGTGAATCAGTGTACCATTATTTCTCTACCTATTCCCTGCAGAGTAGTAACTGGATCAGGTTGTTATTAAGTCCTATAAGAGTGTCATTGACCCCTCAGGTCAGCTACCCTTACTTTCTAGTACTTTCCAAACCCATTAAGGCTCATAAAGCCACTCGACATGGTCTGGCAAAACTCGGTACTCAGCTTTCTCAATAATGCGTTTAACGCCACTTCTGGAAACAATTTCAACAAACTAACTTCAGATTCGGGTTCTGCGCACGAAATAACCTCAGTATACCAAATTTTACGAGTTTACGAACCCTTTTGAGTTTTGGGCTCATAGAGTAGCGTTTTCAACCACTGTGCGCCGCCGCCTGGACCCGCCGCCTGCATACCCCATACACCCCTATCCTGACCCTCTCCCATTTCACACCAGAGTTTTTTTTTGTTAGAGTTCCGCATTTCTAGCCCCCAGATCCTAGGAATGAGGCTATAGGGGGCCCAGCATCGGCGCCAACTTCATAGGCCCGCTGTAGAGAATTTTCCCTAATATAACGGTTCAAACGGCCACCGGACTAACGTTATTCTGAGTTTTACCGAAGCCCCTCGTTCCTAATCCTTGCACACCCCCTACACGCTCCCATTGATCTATTTACACCTAGTTCAGGGTATGTGGGTAAGATAGGGAGCGCTCAGCGGCTCCGCCTCCGGGCCTGTGCTTCTCCCGTTTTAGGTGCTGCCTCCAGGGACTTCACGAGCTCGCCACCCGATTCGCAGGTACAGGACACAAGAGGAGAGCGCCGGAGTAAGAGCACGGTCTTAGGAGCGCGGCAAATGCAGGACCTCGGGTAAGTTACCGCCCGGGGGAAGTCGCTGTCCCCCCGGGACCCTCCTCGCGCCGTGGGGAAAGTCAAGTTGGCGGCCCGAGGGGGGTGGGTGCTGACAATATCATTGACCTACGAATGACTGTACGTGCGAATATCTTCATCTTTTTGTTATAATTGTGTAATTGGGCATTGCCCGTGTATTAAAATTAAAAAAAAACAAAAAAAAAAAAAAAAAAAAAAAAAAAAAAAAAAAAAAAAACAACCATGATGTATCTATCAGATACCGCGAGTATCCACGATGGGTACTTGTGTTTTCAAGGAAGCTTGTTTTTCTTTTATTTTCACAGGAGAATGGCACCACATTCATGATTCGGCGAATGAGAAAGAGTAATACCTTGTAAGGGTTATCCGACTGAAAATCCTGCCCAACATTCTTTTGGAAATGAGTGCGAGGAGAGCTCTTGTCAGATTCTACCCTCCTAATACCTTGTAAGGGTTCAAAACTGATAATACGTCCCAACATTCTTGAAATGGGGGGGAAGGAGAGTTCTGAGGAGAGGTCTTGTCAGATTCTACCCTCCTAATACCTTGTAAGGGTTTGAAACTGAAAATACTGCCCAACATTCTCTTGGAAATGAGTTTGAGGAGAGCTCTTGTCAGATTCTACCCTCCTAATACCTTGTAAGGGTTCAAAACTGAAAATACTGCCCAACATTTTTAGAAATGAGAGACTTCTGAGGAGAGCTCTTGTCAGATTCTACCCTCCTAATACCTTGTAAGGGTTCAAAACTGAAAATACTGCCCAACATTCTTTTGGAAATGAGTTCGAGGAGAGCTCTTGTCAGATTCTACCCTCCTAATACCTTGTAAGGGTTTGAAACTGAAAATACTGCCCAACATTCTTTTGGAAATGAGTGCGAGGAGAGCTCTTGTCAGATTCTAGCCTCCTAATACCTTGTAAGGGTTAGAAACTGAAAATACTGCCCAACATTCTTTTGAAATGAGTGCGAGGAGAGCTCTTGTCAGATTCTACCCTCCTAATACCTTGTAAGGGTTAGAAACTGAAAATCCTGCCCAACGGTCTTTTGGAAATGAGTGCGAGGAGAGCTCTTGTCAGATTCTACCCTCCTAATACCTTGTAAGGGTTAGAAACTGAAAATACTGCCCAACATTCTTTTGGAAATGAGTTTGAGGAGAGCTCTTGTCAGATTCTACCCTCCTAATACCTTGTAAGGGTTCAAAACTGAAAATACTGCCCAACTTCTTTTGGAAACTGAAGTGAGGAGAGCTTTTGTCAGATTCTACCCTCCTAATACCTTGTAAGGGTTCAAAACTGGAGAGCTCTTGTCAGATTCTAGCCTCCCAATACCTTTTAAGGGTTAGATACTGATAACACTGTACAACATTCTTTTGGAAATGAGTTTGAGGAGAGCTCTTGCCAGATCCTACCCTCCTAATACCTTGTAAGGGTTATAACCTGAAAATCCTGTTCAACATTCTTTTGGAAATGAGTTCGAGGAGAGCTCTTGTCAGATTCTACCCTCCTAATATACCTTGTAAATACTGCCCAACATTCTTTTGGAAATGAGTGAAGGAGAGCTTTGTCAGATTCTACCCTCCTAATACCTTGTAAGGCTTAGAAACTGAAAATCCTGCCCAACGGTCTTTCGGAAATGAGTGAGGAGAGCTCTTGTCAGATTCTAGCCTCCTAATACCTTGTAAGGGTTCGAAACTGAAAATCCTGCCCAACATTCTTCTGGAAATGAGTTCGAGGAGAGCTCTTGTCAGATTCTACCCTCCTAATACCTTGTAAGGGTTCAAAACTGAAAATACTGCCCAACATTCTTTTGGAAATGAGTGCGAGGAGAGCTCTTGTCAGATTTTACCATCCTAATACCTTGTAAGGGTTCGAAACTGAAAGTACTGCCCAACATTCTTTTGGAAATGAGTGCTAGGAGAGCTCTTGTCAGATTCTACCCTCCTAATACCTTGTTTGGATTCAATACAGATAGGCACTGTTTTAAAAGTTAGATAAAACAGACATAACTTATTTATAGCACCAATTAGTTACCACGCAGAACAGCCTGAAAAAGGCCTTTTAATAAGGTACTGAAATAGCACATGGTGTCAACTCTTCATATAAAATTTTGAGCAAATATTATAAGTGCGAGTTTGATTCCTTGCTTTTTGGCAAACGGTGAAGTCTTAATAGCGAATATGAACACGTATGACATACCTCGTAAATAATAAATAAAAATCAATAAATATGTTTTAATAAAAATTGTGCGGGAAGAATTATTAACAGCTTGGAAAATAGAAGTATAATACATAGCGAAATTAATAGGTTGAAGTATACGAGGGATTTGAAGAGTCAAACTGAAGTGGAATGTATGATTAAATTTAGGCGGTGAAAAATGGTATGGTTATGAGAAGAACAAATTATAAAATGTGGCAACACGGAACAAATGTAATATACAAGGTGATGTGGTGTTTCGCAGAATTGTTACAACGATTGTTACTAAAATTATAGGTAGGATTTACAGAAAATATAGAAATAAGGTCTGCGTTGAAAACCCAAAACGCACAAAGACAACAGTATTGTTTGATAAGCGAAATCTTACTGCGTGCAATATAGAGCAGCTTTTAAACACTTTATTAATACAAGTTTAGACATAATTAGTCATCTTGTGCTTTCGAGAGAGTTTAAACTGTCGTTGAAATAGAGAAAGAGGAGAAAGACTTGACTTGATGCCATTCAAATCTTGAAGGACGATATACAAAAACTGAAAGAACAATGATAGTTTCACACCAGCTAAGCTGCAGCCTTCTATATTTTCTTTTTAAACATCTTTGTCGTGTAATGGTCAAAACCCAGCAGCTTAAACTACTAATACACATACACACATACATTCAACAATTGAATTCTTAACAAGAAAATCTGGAAATCTTGAGGGGTATCCAAAAATGTACTCAAATTTGTCAATAACAAAACAGAAGTCAATAAAAGAGGTCAGAATTTATTAAAGTAGCAAATAATGAGTAGGTAAATTTTAGTAGTTAAAACTTTCCTCTTCAAGAAACAATACATCACCTTGAGATATTACTCCTAAATGAATTCGCAATTTCAAGACACCTAGGTATGAGTAACAATAAAAATTGAATTTCAGGCCTGGCAGTTGAATTTCTTAATAAATCTATCGGTCTTAACAATTTTATTGTATCATTAATGCATTCTTGTCATAAATATATCAAGATATTACAGCGTAAAATACGTATCAAATGCTCGAAATTGCACTTGCATCGCAGAAGTTAACTATGTTTATGTACAAAAAATATATTCAACGAAAATATGAAAATATATCTTGATCGCATGCATTTATACACATTATTCACATATTTTACAGACGATTTCTAACGATTCTAGTATGTACACAATAACATTGAGGATCTAAGTCGATGGTACGAGTTGGGCTATCGATGGTCTACTCACGGTGTTCGTTTACGCAGAACCGATGATTTCACTGGAAATAAAAACGGGGAATTTCGATATATTTTGTCGTTAAGATGAAGAGGAGACTATAAACTATGTGAGTACTAGTGTAACAACTAAACGAAGAAGCCACAGAAATGAAAGTTCCACAACACTTTCAAAACACACGGAAGAAAGCAGAGTTGAAAAGGTCAACGACACAATAACAACCAGAAACTTCTGGAAGTTTATATCCTAATACGGTCACAGTTTCTAGACAAAACCAGAAAACTTCTAACCAAAGCAAATCATTTACTGAAGTTCAAGCAAGCACCAACTTCTTAACCTAAACACTGGTGAGCAAAATTATCTGAGTGACCCATTTCATGGTAATATCAACATTTCTATCAAATGGAAACCCAAAGATTTCCAAGCAGTCAACCAGTAGGTTATATAGAAATAACTGCGAAACCACAGTTCCACTGATGCAGCATGAGCGGAAGAACGAATTTTCCAAGATTATTGCACTCCATTTATTATTCAATTTGCTTTTGCGTTCATGATTTGAATTTATACTAAGCTTTGGAGTGTGCGTGTTTCACAAGTGATAGAGCGATTATTGAATTTCGGGAGGCACACAAATGTGATCAACTGATCAATCCAAATAGGTATTTTGGTTGAGAACAGATTTACGTGCTCTATGCATACCTCCTGAAATCTATAATCGCTCTATCACCTGTGAAACACGCACACTCCAAAGCTTAATATAAATTCAAATCATGAACGCAAGCAAATTGAATAATAAACCCCAGTGAAAGAATTTGCAGCGTTTCATGCGTATCAGAATGCTTCAACCCGTGTATCGGCTACAAAGCCTTTTAGGAGTTCACTCCAGTATCCACATTACTACATCACTACGTCACAAGGTTACTGATATCAACACAAAAACAATAATAAACCAAAATAACGCAAATGTTGGCACCATAAATCGGGCCATAGATCGGGAATGGTTTGACCTACGGACCTGGGGAGGGGCTCATTCGATTCCTCGTGGAGTGTTCTTCAAAAAGAGTACAAATTTAGGCCGCCTTGACTTTTTTTGAGGTTTTTAGGGATTTTACAAAACTTTGACAACCCTTAAAGGGCACTTTAAATTAAGTGAGAGAGCTGGCTCAAGAATTGGGGCGTCGCTGGACCAACATGTATTTTTCCTGAAAATTTCAGCTTTTTTGCTTCAGCCGTTTGGGACAAATCGTGCGTACGGCGGACGGACGGAAAATTTTTATTGCAGATTCGGATTCTACACCCTTTGAAACGTAAACCATGAAATTTTTAGGGGGGGTTAGATTTTTTTTCACGAGCGATTACAATGGTTCATTATTGAATAATAAACCAAAAATTTTTTTCCCTAGACGATTAAAATGGTTTACTGTACAAAATAATAAAGATTTGATATGAAAAATTATATCAACGTTTACTCACCTAGCTATTTCTCGTCCAACTAATCCAGATCGAGATCTGCTTCTATTCAGTTGCGCCCTTCTTTCAGCTGAAACACAATACATCCATCAGATGAGTCATTATTCACAAACCATTATTATATACGAAAAGGTGTGAGAAGTAACATTGTTGTGTTTTTCTGACATTCAACAAAATAATTGTTTATTAACAATCCCAAATTTCTCAGCCCTACTGTTGGGTAAGAGCAGAAAATGTCACTCCCCAACAGTTGCATTGGGCCAGGTAAAGGAGAACTCCGATCTAGCAAGTGTTGAGCATTTGTGTGAAAATAAAATAGGTTTAACATAAGATAAGATAACGTGGCTACTTAAGGTTTCCAAAATCGCCAAGTTCATTTGAGACTAATACAGATATCAGCGTATCCATTTGTTCACAACCTAATGTGCCTTACTGCATGAAGATAGAGACTGTGATAGATATGGTTAGTTGGCCCTTGCCGATTCTTGAATCCGTCGCCTTGGGAAATGAATCAGACGCCTTCAAGTGTGTGGGTCATCCTCTATGCGTGGCGAGCATTACCGCATTCAGCTCAATGGAAGGGGCAACTATGTCCATCACTTCATAAGGCCTACAACGTAGAGATGGGCAATCTAACGCATCGGGATCGATCGCTCATCCAAATGATCAGCTCTTTGACATAACTCACCGCTCTTACGTTTAAGACGTCATTTTCAGGTCAAATTAAAAGGATCCCAACAAACAATCGTTTCTTTGTGAGTGAAAGAAAGTGCTCGTCATCTTTGTGGTCGAGAACAGAGTGATCGATAGCTCGTTCGATCGGGAAATAGCTGTCGATATCTCGAACGCGTTTCCCTGTTCTGAACGTTCCCAGCGATACTGCTCACCGTTCTATTGGATCAGTTCGTTGATCAGTGTCTGATCCGATCCTTCCCACCTTCCAACACTACGAGAGCAAGAGGAGAGCCTGAGCCACCAGTGATCAACCAAACGATCCCAATCCCACTCGGTTCATCAAGAGGGGAAAGAGCTTTTTCGTGAGTCATCATTCACTCGTTCATTTTAAAGAGCTAGTTCTTTTTACTAACTCATGAGCGGATCGCCCATCACCACTACAACGATTTTTTGGTATTTACAGTGTTTCCTGAATATTTATGTATGGATGTTTTGCCATTCTTTATATTCTCATTTTACGCCATTGATTAAATTTACAAATTACCTATATTGTTGATATAATTTAAGCTTCAGTCAACACCCGATGGCCGTCATTACAGAGAAGAAATGCCATTTGCCTCAGTCAGAGGTATCAATATTTTGGAATTTCAACTGGATTAATTTGAATAGAAGCTGCGATACTGTTTTATTAGGCTTTTGGGGTTTTCTATGCATTATGTTTTGAAAGATGTTTAAGTTTCATGTCTTTCGTACCTCCAGTTGGACGGGGTCCCGCCCGTTTCCTCCTCTGGTCTCTCGAGAAGGCCGATCCCGTCTGGAGGGCTTCCAGAAGACTGTCCATGACGCCTTCTTGCGTCTGAGCTGCGTTCATATCCACTAACGCCTTCTTCCGCGCCGTCCTTTCGGCTCGCTCTGCCTCGGCCTTTTCCCTCGCTTCCTTCGCCCTTCGCGCCTTCTCCTCCGCCTCCCGTTGGACTACATTCTCCTTGTGGGCTTGCTAGAACATTTAACGAAAAATATATTGAGAAACACTGAACTACAAACGTGATAAGCTTGTAGAGTTAACACCAGTTGAAGTTACATAATGGCAATTAACGAAGAATTTATTGACAAACATTGAACTACAATCGTGATAAGCTTGTAGAGTTAACACCTGTTGAAGTTACATAATGGCAGGCATAGGGTGAAATGTTAACGAAGATTCCATCAGATCTTCAAATTGAAACCTCCTTGCTCTCTGGCAGACAACGTTAACAAGAAACAGGTGTTGTCAACAGTTTATTGCTTCTGAACTAAAATCGAATTAAGCAACTCATGAAAACCCCCTCTCCATCCATGTTCACTTCAAAATAAGAGTTGGGCAACAATTAATAGAAGTGCACGAAGTTGCAGTAACAATTAGGACAGGAAGCAAGAGTCTGATAGCATCTAGATGAAATCTTACTTGGAATGAGGAAGAAGTTTAGAGGAAACAAATAGTAAATTTGACGAAGCGGAATTTATTTTACGACTGGACTCGAGGAGGTTAAACAGTGTTTTCCCACAGGCCAACACAACCTGGAATTTCCCTATACGGGGAAATATGTTGGTTTGCATTCTTAGGGCCACTTTCACCAAACTGGGTTTAACGTGGCATTAGTTAATCGGCTCGATAAACTAACGCCCAGGCGTTAAGAGTTAACGAGGAAGGTGTATTTCACCATGCGTTTCGTTCGCTAAGTGAGCAGTTCGTTAACTAACGGCACCACGAGTGTTTCTCTTGTTCTCACCTCGAGAAACCGCGAAGGCGCAAAAACCTCAATTCGACGGTCAACCTTAATCGCAATACCAATTAAATGTATTTTGCCTCATTTCCATCACAATTCGATTCAAATTTGAATACAACTCTGTAAAGAATAACCGTTATAAATTTAGAATTAATCGATAGGCCAGATAATTCGTGGGATAAGTTTATAACACTAGACCTAACCACAAGACCGAACCAAGAAAGGTAATTACATTATGATTCATGTAAAGCGAGTAAATAGGTGATTTCTAGTATATAAACAGAAAAATGTTTTGAACCATGAATAAATATCATACAAGGTTTATGTCAAGTACCTAATTTTTGAACGCAGCAGCCGTTCCTCGTCGGACGATGACGAGGAATCGTCAAAAAACGCTGCAAATTCTTTCACTGGGGTTTATTATTCAATCGGCTTGCGTTCATGATTTGAATTTCTATTAAGCTTTGGAGTGTGCGTGTTTCACAGGGTAGGGCGATTACTGAATTTCAGGAGATATGCATGGAGCACGTAAATCTGTTTTCGACCAAAATACCTATTTGGATTGATCAGTTGATCATATTTGTGTGCCTCCTGAAATTCAATAATCGCCCTATCCTGTGAAACACGCACACTCCAAAGCTTAGTAGAAATTCAAATCATGAACGCAGGCCAATTGAATAATAAACCCCAGTTAAAGAATACTTATTTACCCCAGTAATAATATTGAATAATAAAGCCCAGTAATAATATTGAATAATATTTACCTATATATTATCAGAATGCTTCAATCCGTGTATCGGTTACTAACTACACTACAAGTGTTCACATCGGCTATCACTCCAGTATCCACATTCACTACAACTCGACGCTATCGGCCGGACATCACTACGTCACAAACAAACAATAATAAACGAATCCGGCCGTTTCGGAGATATCGTGCGTACGGCGGACGGACGGAAAAATTTTTATTGCAGATTCGGATTCTACACCCTTTGAAACGTAAACCATGAAATTTTCAGAGGGGGGGTTAGAATTTTCTTTTTCCAGAGCGATTACAATGGTTTATTATTGAATAAAAAACCAAAATCAAATTATTTACGACGGAGTTCAAAATATCCATCTCGAAATTGATCCGAACGATAGGGAACAGAAACAAAGATGGCGAGACTTATCAGCCCGTTAACAAGTTAATTGACAAAATTCTGCCGATTAAAGTTTGACGAGCTCGTTAATACTAACGGGCGTTGGGGCTGCGTGGAGAAAGACAAATCGATCTAACGACGGCGTTAAATTCAGGCGTTAGCCTAAACGGCACGTCAAACTGGTTGGTGAAAGTGGCCC